>NW_004624751.1:1375172-1385181 GCF_000247695.1 Heterocephalus glaber | reverse complement strand
TCTTTGTAAATAGGGAGGGATGGAGGGAGTGAAGGGAGGGCAGGGGAAGGGGGAAAAATAAGAACCAAGAGAGATTATGTAAAGGTGCAAATTTCCAGTGATGAATGTCATTATATTGTATACCTAAGATGTATCAACAAAATTAATTTTAAAAAAATACTAGTGGGAAACTACACTCAGCTGCTTTGTAAGTATTGTAATGAATCATTGGAATTTTCAGAAACAACAACAAAAAAACCAAACTAGAAATTACAGCTGCTGCGTGTCTGGCAGGGACTCGGTTAAACACATCTCATTTAGACGGCTAAAGCATGTTTTTTTCCTTTCCATTGACTTATTTTTATCAAAGAGCCAAATACTCACCCTTTCTGGGCAGAATCCAGGCTGCTCCCCATTCCGGGCTCCGGGGCCTTGCAGTGTCTCCCCACTCCTGCTCCTACACTAAGCAGTCCCGGGCAGAAGCATGCACACTGCACCCTATTACATCAGAGTTGTCTCCGCTAATTAGGCGCACGCTCCCTACCTCGAAAGGTTAGAAGGCATCAAGGGCCCCCGGCCAGGCCATGACAGGCGTTGCGGGGAGGTCTGCATCTGCACACAGCAGCACCGTGGCCCTGGTCGGAGAAAAAGAGACGACAGCTGCTGAGCCAAATGTCAGAGGTAGCTGTTTTCCGGCGTCGTGGGAGCAGGACATATCTAATTAGTGATGGATCTGTTCAAATTCACCAGTGAAATAAGTGGATGAAAGAAAGGGGGAAGTAGGTCAGGGTGAGATCTCTGTGAGTTTGGTCTCTAATGGCACAATCACTAAAACAATTTCAATTATTCACGTTTGAATGACTTTAATATGAAGCTTTTTAAATAACGCAAAATCTGCTGAAGAGAGTCAAACTGGAACGGCTGAGTTCATCTCTGCCATACCGTTTGAGCCTGTCCACCGTGAAGAAGAGCCCCATAGAATGTTAAGTTGTGCGTAAAACATTCTGCTTTCTTCTGGCTCATTTCAGAGCTGAGGCGGCATTTGTGATTGCCTTTTATGAGAAGATTGTCGCACACTGAAGTCCTTTCCTCAGCCAGCACAAGATGATGCCAGCGCTCAGATAAGTGCCCTTGGGTGCGTTAGTGGTCGCAGTCTTCTCCTCTGTAGCTTCGCTGTGCAGTGTGGGCTGCAAAGTGTGAGTCTTTACAGCAGCCCAAGCCAGTTGTAGCGCTGCACAGGGGGAGGAAGGCGGCAGGCTCAGCCCGTGGTGCCATGAGCCAGGGCTCGGCACAGGAGTCAGTGAGGACAGACTGCATCACCAAGCAGAGGGACCTGAGAGGCGGGCGTCCGTGCTGTGCTCCCTATTGCATCTACAGGCAGAAAGAGCGAGGGAGGGAAGTGTCCTGTGGAACTCTCAGAAGCGCAAAGTGAAATAGAAGAAAAAACCCTTCTGAAAGTGAAGTGAGAACTCAAAGGTGCTCGGAGAGCGGTGCTCTACGAAAGTCTGCCTGTGCTTCGAGGCAGTGTGCCCGCAGTGCAGGCTGCGGGGCTCTTCCTCTGGGTCCTGCGCCTGCCCAGCGGTGGTGAGGTTGGAACGCAGCACAGGGCCCCTTCCAGTGCAGGAACCACCCTCTGGCTCCGGCTTTGCAGGGATCGGGGATCACGGCACAGTGAGGGGAGGAGACTGTGTCCTTGCGTTCAGGACGCACCTTGCACCCAAGGCTGCGATTGTTGAGTGCATCTTCCAAACTCGTTCTGACAGGTACAAACCAGAGCTGACCGAGTCATCAATAGTCTGGTCCAGTGAGTCCTCCGCACGAGCGGGTACAGGGAGGCACAGAGCCGCCTCGTGGCCAAAACTCGCAGGCAGCAGCAGAGGCTCCTGGGATGCAGAGCCTGTGGCTGCTGCCGCACTAACCCTGCAGGCCTCTGCTCTACATTCGTCCCATCCTTGTCCCTTAGGCTCCATGATGCTTGGTGGCTCGATTGGAGAGTTACCAGGCACCTGAGGCCGGACCCGCCCTCACTGGCAAGACGGAGCTGCTCTGGCATCCTCACGGAAGGGTCTGTGCACCGCATAGGCCAGGCAACAGCAAGGACTGGTCGGCCCTCTTGGCGTGCAGGAGAAGCCTGTCCTGGAACCTGGGGCTGTGGGAAGCCGGCCTCGCCTGGGCCCCATGAACGGCGGCTCCTGCACACGCTTCACACTCAGCCTCCCGGCCCCGGGCTCACTGCCTCTGCCCGGGCCTCCCGCCTCCCCTGCCCTCCCGCTGCACCTGTGGGATCTCACCCCACACTGGAGCCCGGTGACTCACACTCGCTTCCCTGCCACCCGGCCGAGGCCCGGGTCGGCCCTGCCTCCGGTGTGTCCCCACAGTCCTCAGACTCCTCCGGGCCCAGCCTCCTCCTCCACTGCTCCCACCCATGCACGGGGAGCATCCCGGACATCGAGTGCTTCCTCTCCCAGCCCGAGGCGCGGGCAGCAGGCCCTCCGGAAACAGCCCAGCCCTCCCGGCCGGACACTCCGTCCCTGTGGAGGGGCCCAGAAAGGTGGCTTTCAGACTTTTGGGCAGCTCTCCTGGGCACAGGGTGAGCCTCCCTGGGAGAAGGACCCAAGTCCAGCCCAAAAGCGGGTCCCAGGCCCCTTCCCGGGGGTGCTCTGTGGGTGGCTGTGACTTGGCACATGGAGTGTGAGGTGCAGAAGGACGGTCATCGGGTCCTTCCGGTGGGCATGGCCAGCACTTGGGGTGGGAGGCAAGGCCACCAATATCCATATCTGGAATTTGTTTGGGCCCAACAGGACAAGAGCAGAGAAAGAAGGACCCCCTGGTGCATGTACAGCATGTGTGCTGTGAGGGGCCACGTGCACAGCTGCTCAGCCTCCTCACGGAACCACTGCACATCCGTCTGTAGCGGAAGACTGTCCTTGTGATGGGGGAAGAGCAGAGGCTGGTGGCGGGCCGAGAGACAATGGAAGGAGATCACAAGGCATCCGAGGGACATTCAGCACAGTTCCTCATCTGGTCCCGAGGAGCTGCACCATCAGCGTCCCAGCACATGAGGGTGTCAGAGCCCCCGGGAGGGACTGTGGAGGTCAGGGGATCTGCCACTCACTGTCCTTTGAGCTCCGGAAGGCAGGACATTCCCTCTGGTCTGCACAGCTCTCCCCTGGCCCCCTGCACCGGCTCCAAGGGCATCTGCAGCATTGAGCTCACACCAGGGGCCCAGCTGCCTCCGAGATACCTGTGAGGAGCAGTGGGGAGAGGCGGCCGCCCCCGGCACTGTGGCCCACACTGAGGGCTGAGGGCTGGCCCTGCACTTCATTTGCCCTTTATTTTTCCCGGAGTTCTCATTGCCTCTGGCACTGGACTATAGCCAGCGGTCCTGAGGACACCTCATGTTTCAGACCAGTTTGCTCTGCTGCGCTGGAACACAGGGTCCTCCGTGGGATCAAGCGGCTGGCAGCTAGAACCAGGCCATGGGGCTTGTGCAAAAGGAGGGGCAATCGACGACTCACACATTTAAGAGGTAGAGTCCCCACTTTGGGGTCCTTCTCTAGAAGCCTTTCTGGGTGCTCAGACACCCACATCTTGTCAGCTCAGTGTAGCCATGCTGAACGGGAGGGGTGGGATGGGCTGAGCCGACTGCGGTCTGCTCTGACCTCTGCAGGTCTCCGGGCGTCCTGCAGATGGATCGGGGAACAGGTGAGGAGCCAGGCCCCGCAGTCCAGCTGGATGGGTCCCTGCGGGTCCCGGACATGTGTCCCTGAGAGACTCTTTTGCCAAAGCATGAAAAGGCTAAACCGGTCCACCCGCCCACCCATCACTTAGCTCTTGAAGAGTGTATCACATCAATGGTAGCAGGGTCAGGATTTTGATTGTGGTCAGAAGCACTCACTTCGAATTTCTGGCATCTGCTTCCTGGGTCACATCCTTGAAACATTCAGAGGAGGGGCTGCCCACGGCAACTGCTGGGGACCCTGTGGGTGTGGGCGTGCCGTGCAGACAAAGCATGCTGTGCCCTGGACCACAGGGTGATACGTTTCTGAGCCTCTCCCAACCCGGGCTCCCTGCAGCCACACTGGGCCGCTCAGGAGGGCGGTTGGCTGTCATCTTCCAGGCACCTCTGGCCCAGTCCTTGAGGCAAAGTGGCCCTGGGAAGCCCTCGGGGAGGACCTCAGCTGAGGCCCAGACCTCAGCACCAGAGCAGGGGCCTTGCTGGAGCCCACGGCTGTGTTGTCTTCGGGCAGAACTTCAAGGAAAGGAATAAGCAGGGAGCTTCCTGAGCATAATCATGATTTTATTCTGAGCAAGTTGAACAAATACTCCTAAGCTTTAAATTCTAAAAACACATTTCACTGAGCACTAAGGTAGCACTGCAGGAAAGCCGTCCGCATGTGCTTGATAAATCTTGTTGATAAATGGACATTTTCCACCCTACAGAAAGTGCTTTTTTATGATTTGGCTAAGGTGATAAATGTTTCTTTAAAACTTTTGAAAATGAGATTGAGTGCACTCATAAATAAACATAATTTGTGTTTCTTTGATCATAGAAATGCCCACAGAATAGCACACAACAGTGTTAAAATTCGTCACTACTTCATTGATATTCCAGTCTGTTCCAACTCCGTACAAATGGAAGTCTTGTTACAGTATTTTCCCCATAGCCAATTGCACTAGGCTCATGTCCACTGTTTTAGGTTGGAAGATCAGGGCAGTGGAGAGAATAGGGCAAATTCTAGGTGAGCATCTTGGCCCTGTACTAGTCAGGGGTTCCCGGAGTAGCAGGAGTAATGTAATATATGTGACTTACAAGGTAGGCTTGCGCCGGCCGCCTGCAACCTCAGGTGTGGAAGAGCACAAAGGGCTGGAGGTCTGCAGGACCCAGTCCAAGGTGAGAAGGCCTGGAGCTCACTGCAGAGCCCCGTTGGCAGCCACAGGTCCACGCTACAAGGTCGAGGAGTCTGCTGGAGCCTGGAGACCGATGTTCCCGGAGAAGGCGAAGCCAGGAGCTCCTCTGAGGGAACAAGCCAGCCTTCCTTCTCCTCCCTGTCTTGTTCCACCCAGCTCACAGCTGGTGTTGCCGCACCAGGGTGGGCCTTCCCTCTTCCCTCCCTCCAGCAGATCCCTTCGGCCACACCCAGAGCTATGCTGACCCCATCAGTTACCTGTCACAGCCCCCAAGGGAAGAGCAGGCCTCACGGTGGTGCAAGCTCCTGCTCTGTGATGCGGAAGCGGGTCTTCTCTAACTCAGCCAAGGGTCTGGGGAGGCTGTGGAGCGTGGTCGGCAAATGTGGTGTCCCCCGATGCCCCGAGCCCCTCTGTGACCTGCCCCTCCACACCGCTCTGTCTTCTAGCCTCAGAAGAGATTGAAATTCACTTCAGCAACAGAGAAGGAGAACAATTGCATTAAAATTCCAGAACTGCCTTTCATCCTATAATCGTTATGTCTTATAGCTTTTGTCTAAAAGGGGCATAGTATTCCCATTTTTATGAATTCTTTTGTTGACATTCTCTGAAGTTAGATTCATAAGCACATAAAGACTTAGTAGATCGTATTTTTGACAAAAAGCCTAGTGTTCAAATGTTTAGGGGGAAATGGTGGTATGACCAGCTATCCTGAAAACACCTATGGAAAAATGTAGTATAGACACAAATATACAGAAGTGCTGACAATGTGTACACACAGAAACGTGAAAAAGCCCAGAAATCCCATTTCCTGGGCCAACTCTGAGCGCAGATGGCAGACTGGGGTAATCCTTTCTCTTGCGCTGTGATCTGGGATCTATCTGTGCCTGATATTTCCCCAGCTAACCCACCCGAGGAGAAGAGACAGAACACAGAGCAGCCACGGAGGTGACCACAGAAGCCACGCTCCGAACTTGTGCCAGAGTCAGCAGGCGGCCCATTACCAGACCAATGTTAGCTGCTTCCACATAACTTTGTTTAAATGAAAAGGATGAGGAGGAACAATGACACTTGTCTTGGAAAGAAAAGGAAGACGTTACATATTGTCCTTTTCTTTCAAAACATAAAAATAACCTTGCTTGAGATTATATTATCTCCATCACATGGGTAGCTGAAAAAGACAGCAAAGCCTCTAATCTGGGGTGAAGACAATTGTTCCAGAGATCGTATTCTGGTTCCCCAAAGCTGTTCACATTTATGACAACATTTAGGGGGCGGGAGGTGCAGTGCTGGCCCAGCATGCACAGGGCCCTGGGTTCCATCCCCAGCTCTGCCACGGAGCGACAAAAGAAATTTAGTCACTATGGTAACTGAAATGAGTGGGAGGAGCTATGCTGGGTAAGGACAGGCAATTACAGGTAAATCAAGTAGACCAGGCTAAGATCTGAGGGTTCTTATGTATAAAGCCTCATGCACTTGTAGCTCAGGCATTGGGAGCTGACTGGCTCACGGGTGTGCGATGCTGGACCAGTCCACATGCAAGCTCATAGCTGAATGTGATTTGGGAGGTGCAGTCTGGGTGAGGAGGTGGTCACCGGGTGTGGCCTGGAAGGACCGATCTCCCTCCTCCTCTCTTGATCCCTCTCTGCTTCCTGTCCACCATGCCTTGAGCAGTGCTCTTCTGCCTGGCCCCTCTGCCCGGCACCCTGCCTTGGTGCCAGCCGAACATGGACTGAAACCTCTACAAATCGTGAGCCAAAGTAAACTTCTCTGCCTTTGAATGTGGGTGTTGGGTATTTTGTCCTGCAAGGAGAAAAATAACAATCATCTATCTATAAAGTGTTACAGTGTATTGATTCCTGAGAGTTTGGAGGTGAGGGAGGGAGAAAGAAAACTGAGCAGCGACATCATCCCACGCAGGAGCTGGAGCCCTTAGAACTGACAACTGTAAGAGGCAGGATCGTTTCTCTAACAAATTTTAATTAAAAAGTCAGTTGTGAACAATGTCATCAAAAAGCTGCTATACTCGTGAACAGGAAGCTGTGTCTGTGGGTTGCTTATGATTCCGAGTCACATTCCATTCCTTTGCCTGTGTTGTCCCTGACGTCCCCAAGGCCTGGGACAGGGCCCAAAGGAGCCAGGAAAGCAAGTGCCCAGTGCTCTGGGCTGGACCTGCAAGAACCGGGCCTGGAGCTTGGGCTCCAGCCTGCATCTGCTTGTGCCCTGCCACCTCTTCACCAGCTGGGGCTGGATCCCAAGATCCTGTGACAAAGTCAGCCAGCGAGGGTCCTGCTACCCCACAAGTGGTCACAGGCACTCCACTGCACTCATCCAGAGCCAACTCTCCTGCATCCCCAGCAGCTGCACGCTGGGGCCTAGGTGCCACCCTATGGGCGGGGTCCAGCAGAGTTTGTGTCCACTTCCAGCCGGGCGGGAAGGCAGCGCACAGAGAGCCTCACGTGCCCCTGCACCAACCCCGTGCTGGTGGGCCCCAGCTCATAGCTTGCAGGGTGCCCCCTCCAGGCAGTGGGGCACAGACTCGAGGGCTTGGTGCATGGGGCCATGTCATCCTCTGAAGCCAATCATAATCTCCCTGTTTTAGACCACATTATTTTTTGTGATTGCAAGTTCCTAATTTAAAGACAAAATTGTTCCGAGAGCACTTTAAAGTTAAACACAAATTTCCTTTAGTTTTGAGAACATGCAAATTTTAACTTAAAAACTTAGCAAACCAAAATGTGAGCATTTGCAATAATTACATGGGATTGGTTGCCATTCACATCTGCTGTTGATTTTATTTTATTTTTTAAATTTTATATTATGGGTACATTTTAGGTGTACAATATAATGATATTCATCATTGGAAATTTGCACCTTTACATAATTTCTCTTGGTTCTTATTTTTCCCACTTCCCCTGGCCTCCCTTCAACCCCTCCTCTCCTCCCTATTCACAAAGACTTTGTTTCCAGTTTTTCATTTTCTCATATTAATTCCATTCCTTTCTTTCCTTTTCCCTACCCCTCCCACGTCCCCTTTCCTTTTGCTCCTTTTCTTCCTATTTCACATTATCTATTATTCCTTTTAGTCCTTATTTACACTTTCAGTTACTCATACTAAAGAAACTACTCGGTATTTACACATGTGTGTCCTATTTATTTCACCTAAGAGTATCGCCTCAGTGTGCATCCATTTAGCTATAAATGTCTCTAATTTCTCAAATTTTATGGCTGAGTAGTACTCCATTTTAGAAAAAAACCCATATTTTCTTTATCCAGTCTCCAGTTGATGGGCAAATGGGCTGTTTCCAAGCTTTAGCTGTTACAAACCATGCTGCTATGAACATGAGTGCACATATATCACTGTGGTATGATTCTTTTAATTTTGGGGGGAAGATACCCAGCAGGGGAATAGCTGGGTCAAATGGGACCTCTGGTCCTAGTTCTTTGAGGTGTCTCCATACTGATTTCCACAGTGGTTGCACCAGTCGACACTCCCACCAGCAGTGGAGCAGGGTTCCTCTTTCCCCACAGCCCCATCAGCATTTGTTATTGGTTGATTTCATGGTAGCAGCCATTCTTTCTGGGGTGAGGTGGAATCTCAGTGTTGTTTTCATTTGCATCTCTCTAATGACGAGTGATGTTGAACATTTTATCATATGTTTATTTGCTATTTCTACTTCTTTGTCTGAAAAATGTCTGTTCATTTCAGATGCCCCTTTTTGGATTGGGTCTTTAAATTTAGGAGGTCTGATTTTTTTCAATTCTTTATAGATTCTATACAGTAGACCTTTGTCTGAGGAACAGCAGGTAAAAATTTTTTCCCACATTGTGGGTTCTCTCTTCACCCTGGTGGTGGTTTCTCTTGTTGTGCAGAAGCTTTGTAATAAGAAGAGATCCCACTTGTTGATTGTGCTAGCTCATGGGCAAGTGAGGCTTTGTTCATAAAGTCTTTTCCTACACCACTGTCTTCAAGAGTTCTACCTAACCTCTCTTCCAGCTGGTTCAGTATTTCTGTTTTAATATTTAGATCTTTAATCCATTTTGATTTAGTTTAGTGCATGCTGAGAGATATAGTTTTAATCTTTGGCAAGTTGGAACCCAATTTTTCAAGCACCATTTATAAAAGAGGCGATCTTTCCTCCAGTGAGGGTGTTTGGCTTCTTTGTCAAAGATGAAGTGGCTGAGTGTTTCTGGAGTTGTTTCTGCATCTTCTAATCAGTTCTACTGGTCCTCAGGTCTGTTTCTTTGCCAGTACCATGCTGCTTTTATTACAGTAGCTTTGTAGTATAGTTTCAGGTTGGGGGTTGCCATACCCCCTGCCATGTCTCTGTTACCTAGAATTGTTTTTGCTATTCTGGGTCTCTTCTTGTTCCAAATGAATTTTCAGATTGTTTTCCAAAGGTCTGTGAAGTATGCTGTGGGAATTTCAATTGGGATTGCATTGAATCTATATAGCAGTTTTGGAAGTATGGCAATTTTCACTGTGTTGATCCTTCCTACCCAGGAGCACGGGATGTCTTTCTATTTTCTGATATCATATTCACTCTCTCTTTTCAGGGTGCTATAGTTTTCAGAGAAGATGTTTTTTATTTCTTTCATTAGGTTGATTCCTAGGTATTTCAGTTTTTTGGATGCTACTGTGAAAGGAATTGTTTGCCCTATTTCTCTCTCAGTGAGTCTGTTATTTGTATAGAGGAAAGCTACTGATTTTTGTGTGTTGACCTTGTATCCAGTCACTTTACTGAATTTGGTCATTAAGTCTAGAAGACTTTTGGTGGAGTTCTTGGGGTCTTCTATATAGAGTATCATGTCATCTGCAAATAACAACAATTCAACTTCTTCATTTCCTATCTTTATTCTTTTTAGAAATAAAAGGCTAATGTTTCCAAAACTATATTGAGCAGGAGTGCTGATAGTGGACATCCTTGTCTTGTTCCTGATTTTAGGGTGAAGGATTTCAGTTTTTGACCTTTTAATATGATATTGGCTGTTGGTTTTTCATAGATGGCTTTTATGAGATTGAGGTAGAGACCATCTATTCCAATTTTTTGTAGGATTTTATCATAAATGCATGTTGGACTTTGTCAAATGCTTTTTCTGCATCTATTGAGATGATCGTATG
>NW_004624751.1:1334130-1373181 GCF_000247695.1 Heterocephalus glaber | reverse complement strand
TTTTGAAAGATAGTTTTGCAGGGTACATCAATCTCGGTTGGAGGCTGTTTTCTTTAGGGCTTGAAATGCATCACTCCAAGCTCTTCTTCCCTTTAGGGTTTGCGCTGAGAAGTCTGCTGTGATTCTGATGGAATTGCCTTTGTATGTGATTTGTTTCTTTTCTCTAACTGTTTGTAGCACTTTGTTCTCCTGTTGGGTTTCTGGAATCTTAACAATTATATGGCTATGTGTAGATGTTTTTTGATGAAGGCTAGTTGGAGTCCTGTATGCCTCACTTATCTATATTTCAAGTTCTTTTCCCCTGCTTGGGATGTTTTCTGGCATCACTTCTGTGAACAGTGTTTTTATGTCATCTGCACTCTCTCCTGTTTCTTCATTGACTCTGATCAGTCTTATGTTATTCTTCTTTGCATCATGTAGCAGCTGCTGAATTGATTTCTCATGGTTCCTTACAATTTTTAAGCAGTTTTTCTTTTCCTGGTCTCTAATTGCAATCTTATCTTCTATATCTGAGATTCTGTCTTCACATTGGCTCATTCTGCTGTGTAGGCTTTCAATGGAGTTTTTATTCTCCTGGAAATCTCTTTGCATCTGTTTTATGTATTCCATTCATTTCCTATGTTGGGATTCCATCATGTTCCTCTCTAGATTTATTAATCATGTCTTGCATTATGGGCACAATCTTTGCTGTTATCTGAGAAATTATTTGTGATTTCATTTTTTCCAGATCCTCTTTTGTTGCCCGTTCAGAGAGTCCAGGTGGTTGAGTATCAGATTGTTCCATCTCATTTCCCTTTGAGGTTGCTGTAGGTGATCTGGAAGTCTGGTTTTGAGACTTGTTTACATGTCTTCTCATTTCGACGGGGGTGTGGGGGTGCTCTTGGCACCTGCACAGCTCACCTCCCTTGTGGTGGGAGTGGTGGCACGTCAACCCTATGCTTTTGATTTTAATAGATATTCAGGCACAAAGGAAAAGATGTCTGAGTTTACCTTGCCCCCAGCCAAATTCCTTCCAAGGCAGTGCTGAGGTGAGGACAGCAGGGCTGGACAGCAGTGGGCTGCTCCTCCTGAGCCTGTGCCTGCTGTGGAAGCCTCATTGGGGCTGGGGCTGCAGATGAGATAACCAGGGACCAAAGCATTGATGCACAAACCTTGGCCCAGATGCAGGCCATGTGCATGGTGCTCCCTGTCAAAGTAGACATCTATTAGAGTCCAAAAATAGCTCTCCAGCTTGCTGTCAAAACATTGCTTCTACAGTCTGTCATTGGGGTACACATCTGTAATCCCAGCACTTTAGAGGCTGAGGCAGGAGAGTTGCAAACTTGATCCTAGCCTGGGCAATGTAGTGAGACCCTATCTCAAAATAAAAAGTGAAAAGTATTGGAGAGTTTAGCTCAGTGTGAAGGCCTTGTGTTTAACACTCAGTACAGAAAAAATAAACTATTACTTCTGCTAAGCCAATATGTTATTTTGCTTCACTGGGGAGACAGTGCGGTGCTGTTTATACCACTAGCTTCAACGTGGCTTCAACCTGTGTCCCCTGGGTGGATCTGGGATGTGAGGGGCCCCACTGCTGATCCCGTCCTGTTATTGTGTGAAGAGCAGGCCAGGGTGCTCATGCGTGGGGCAGGCCCAAGGTGGGAACACAGGACAGGCCACAGAATCTCCTGGAGCCTGAACTCTGGAAGCTGGGAGCAGAAACCTCCTTCTACTGCTGGTCTGGAGAGGCTGTCTGTTAGATCTGTGACCAGCTTTGACATAAGGTTGAATGACAGCTGTGTGCTGGGACTGTCAGGACCTGGCTATCACTAGTCAGGCATTCTGTGATCCAGTTGCTAACCCTTGGCAGCTTGAAATAAGACTGGAAAAGCCAGGAAAGGTGACACACATCTGCCATCCCAGCACTCTGGGAGGCTGAGGCAAAAGAATCACAAGTTTAAGCCCAGCCTTGGCAATTTAAGTGACTTAGTGAGACCCCATCTCAAATAAAAATAAAAGAGAGCTGGGGATGTGGCTCAGAATGAAGGCTCTGGGTTCTATTCCCAGTACTGAAAAAAAGGCAAAACAAAAAAGAAAAGGAAAAGATAAGTTTGGGGAATGTATGCCATGGACATCAACAAACACCGACCCCTCCCCCAGCTGCCTGGTCGCCTCCTCAGCACCCGCAGTGGGGGCCATGGGCCTGTCCTCTTCTTGGCATGCTCCCTGTGGCTCCAGGTGGAGTGGTCCTCCCTTGCTTGCTTCATACTCACAGCTCCGAAGTGGCTGCACCTTCTGCATCATCTCCATGTCCAGGCAGGAAGGAGCAGGAGTGGAGGAAGTCATGGTGCCCTCAAAGCCCTTTTCCCGTAGGCTTCTGCTTCTGTTCCTTTGGCCCTGCTAACAGGGGCTGTACCTTTAGGGACCTGCTTTTCACTACACACAGGAGAGGAACTGGGCCATGTCCCGGCCTGGCCCACACCACGTCCCTGTGAACTCTGGTTCCGGCTGGACACCCTGGTCCCCCTCTCACCAGCAGGGGCTTGAAGGAGGGACCCTGGGGAGCCACACTGTCCCCTTGCATAGAACGGAGGTGGCCAGGGAGCAGCTGCAGGGTGGCCATGTGTGAGGACAGCACAGGGTGCAGGGGCCCTGGGGACAGGTGTGCAGGCACCAGAGTAGGCAACACCTGCACAGGGCCCAGCGCTCAGTGGCTGCCCCCCAGACAGGGTCGGGCTCCGGCCTCTGCCCCGCAGTGCAGTCTATGGAGAGCACAGGCCTCCCTGGCCGCGCTTCCCCGGAGTTTGTTCCTGGTCATAGCAGTGAAACATTTCAGTTAATTGCTTTATTTAAAAAATTGAGGCAGCTCTTTGTAGGAAAATGGATCCACCTGGAGACCATAATGCTAAGTGAAATAAATCAAATGCACAAGCTTAAACATCGCCTGCTTTCTCTTATGTGAAAAACTCAAAGCATAAATAAATTAAAGAGCAAAATAAAAGGTAGACAATAGGAACTGGGGAGGTAGATCTTTAGCAAATGGGGAGGGGACCAGGAGCTGGAGGGGTGAGCAAAGGCGTGAAGATGTGCTCTGCACACGGACGAGCTCTGCACAAGGCTACAAACATTCCATACTGCACATATGTGCCCATAAAAATAAGTAAAATAATAAACACATTCATTGTGTGCAACCATCATCATAATCAAAAATCGAGGCAGCTTTTTATTGCCTTTACCTAAAATAAATTTCCTCCTGTACCAACGTAGTGTGCATTTAAACTTGTTTTATGGAATGAAAATATTTCTCATGCTTCTACAGAAAAAAGCTCTGAAAATTCCCAAGAATAAGAAAAGCAACCCTCAGTAACACATGAGGAAGTGAGGATTCTCTGTCTTAGGGACTGAAAAATCAAGTCTCCAGAACTTTTCGGGGTGTCTCGGCATGTCTTACGTTCAGGGAAACTACACTTTTTACACTCAAGCCAGGACCAGGAGGGAGGAGAGAGAACTTGGTGTACGCCTCAGGCAACCCTGTCTCCACCCCAAAGCACACCCGGCAGCCTCATTAGCCTCTCAAGGTGACCCGCTCCTCAGCAGCAGGGAAGAGTTTCCATATTTAGTGAGATGCACATCTTGTCTAGGTTTGCAAGAGCTCGTCGTTACTCAGTATCGCAACGGTTCCTACCACTGGCAGGCCTGTGGCACATCCCATTAAATCATGGAAAGTTAAAATTAGTGGCAGCCTTTGGGAGGAATATTGAATGAGTCTGCAGACAATGTGGGGCACTCTGTGGAGCTTTGGAGTTCAGGAGACACAGCTGGAAGTGGAGCTGGTTCTCGGCCATGCACACGCCTCGTGGGGCAAAGAACACGCATGACTCTCAGGCATGAATAGACAGTACAGAGTGGCCCCTGAACACAAGACCAACCAGCAGGAGCATGGGGGCTGCTGGCCCTACCCTTCTCACTGGCTGCCCTGCAGAGGGGCTGTGGGAACTGTTGTGGGGACCTGGTCATGACACCCAACTCCCCCAGTGCTTCCAAGAGGCCATGCCTGTGGCAAAGTGATGCCAAATATGGTGGACCCAGACCCCAGTCCACAGCAGGTCCTGCCTGGAAGGCAGGTGTGTCTGCTTGCCTTTTCCTGACTCAGCAAGCTGGGAAGTAAGATCCAATTTGGTCGTCAAGTAGAGAGTGAACTCTGGTCATCAAAGCTGCCCCAAAGTGGGGAGTCATGTGGAACTGGCAGAGTCCACCAGGCTGGGTGGCTACAGACTGGAGATGCAGTCAGGTCCAAGGAGATGGAGAGCTACCAATGCTGAGATAGATGGGATGCATGGAAGGAAACGGGCCAGAGTTCACTTTCTAGGAGAAAGTTAAACAGTCTGACAAAACTAATTTCCAAAACACAGCCAACGCTCTCCCCAAGACGCCACCTCACCAGCACCTCTCAACTGCAGATGCACAGTCCCTCATGGGTTGGGAGCATCAGTGCAGGTTGGCTTGAGAGGCGCTCTTTGCTTTGCTTCACTTAATCTATGAAACAAAGAGGTTTAGAGATGTGTGCATAAAGAGTGGCTGGTCCTAAATTCTGAGGAAGTCTTAGCATGAGTACCAAGGTGAAGGGCCTCTCCCAAGGCAGACGTCTTTCCCAATTCTCTCCTTCCAGGGAGTGTAATAACCTCATTAAGCAACACAAGGCACTTCCGGTTTGGAGAAGGAACCAAATGCATGAAGACTTCTTTTGTGCCAGGAAGTGTAAGGGGCAAAAGGTGAATGTACCTGTTGTAAAGTCTGTGGTGGTACCACGTCTCCTGGTCGATGTGACCTCCCAGGCTTGGACATGGCAGCCATGGTAGAAAGGAGCTCTGCTCTCACTGTGGTGGATTCAAGATGGCCATGGATCTTCAGTCACCAGAACTGTGAGGTTAATTAAAAGGACCCTCCTGATCACAGGAAGCCTTGGTGATGTACTGACCCATTCAGTGTGGCAGAGGTTTCTAGGATGGGTTGAGGTCCTGGCATCTCAACTCTGTGTTGGGAACACTTTCTGTGGAGGCCTGGAACCACCTGGAAGAGGCTAGGGTGGCTGGAGGCTGAGCGATTTCCTGAGGTGCCACCAAGACACCAGCCACAGGAGGGGAGCTGTCTTGGGTTCTGCTGACCAGCTGGACTCCACTAAATACCAGTCACTGGTCAGTGCTGCACAGAGCAGAAGAGCAGCCCGGCTGAGCCCCATCCAGCCCCGAGATCAGTGCTGGGACAGGTAATAAAGTGGCTGTGGCTTTAGGCTGTTGAGTGAGGGGTGATTCATTACTCAGCAGTGGAGGACTGCACATTCAACAGGATAGAAATCGGTTCTTTGGGCTCAGTGTGATGTTCACTGACATGCTCCACTTGGTAAATGTCAACCTGGATCCTTGTCCTGGAAACACACCCTTATCTGCTCACCCAAGACCGGTGAACTCATTCTGAAAACCACACAGCAATGTTCAACTTCTTAAATCTTGGGTGACCTTTTTTCAGTACTAGGGGTTGACTCGGGGTCTTCACACTGAGCTGCCTTCAGCAGCTCATCTTATTTTTTAACTTTGAGATAGGGATGCTAAGTCATTAAGTTGTCCAGGCTGGGCTTGCATATGTGATCCTCTTGACTCAGCCTCCCAGCATGCTGGGGTGACAAGCCTATGCCGCTATGCCTGGCAATCTCAGACAATTTTTAAATAATCTCTTTTCAGTGTATTTGGGATATGTGCAATTTCCACCTCACAGACTTGACTGAAAGGTTGCATGTTATAATGTTCACCACATGCCTGGCATCTGACAAGGCTAGTGCTTCAAGAAAGACGGGGTATGGAAAGTTTTACAGGGGGGCATTCTTTGCAGCATGGGTGCTCCTCGCCCCTAAACAATGGATGCCCCAAGTCCTGACAGCATAGAGCTTTGGACTCTTACATATATTATTTTTGCAATGTCCCATTTATATAAAGTCTTGTTCAAAGTTTTTAGCAGGTTCTTGCTACAAACTTTATTCACTGTAAAATCAGGATCATACATGAAAATTTTTGACCCAACTCCATATTGCCCATGAAAAATAGAACAATGTAAATGAACACCTAGAAGACTATGTGACTGTTACTACAATCTTAAATTTTTAAGGAACCTTAGAAAGTTATGAAAAAATGGCAAGCATCAGACTTTTTATGGGTTCCTGTTTCGTATGTTGGTCTGCCTCGTACTGACTCTTGACTCCAGGGAAATGAAGAGAGAGCAGCCTGGAGGAGATGCAGTCCCTGCAGGAGTCAGGGCCTCAGGACAGTGTGGGGTGCAGGAGGGGCAGCCAGTGTCCCAGCCCTATTTCTGTTAGTCTGGACTCTTCGAAGCCCCCCTTCCACCTCTCTGGGCAGTTTGGTAGGACACAGAGTCCCCTCCTGAGAGAGCTGAGGGCCATGAGGAAGAACAGATCTGCAACCTGAGGACCAGAGGGCAGGGCACAGCAGGGAATGGGGGAGGCAGGTGCCTGGGGAGCTTGGCCAGTGCATGGGGTTGGCTGAGTGCAGAGGATCAGTGAGGACGCTGAGTCTGTTCCTGAATTCACCTGAAGAGAAGGCTGAAGGGACCCTCATGGGTCTGGCTGCCATGATGAATGCTAAGATGGAGGGACAGCAGAGGAGTGACAGGATGAGAGCAGGGTGAGAGTGACGAGGTGTCAGTCCAAGTGGCATGGGCATGGGGTCCTGCCAGGCAGCAGGCCTCCCCAAGGACCCCTCTCCTCAGAGGCCTCCCCGAAATGGGGCAGGGAAAAGGGGGGCATGCTGGAGGCAACAGGGGTCATGGAGGCATTAGGGGCTCCTGGAGCTGGCTTCCAGGGAAGTGAGGGCCGGGCAGCCTCAGGGCAGGAGGGGGCTGAGGGGCCGAGGGGCATGGTGGCTCCTAGGGCCGTCTAGCACCCCCAGCCATGCCTGGAGTTGCCTGAGGACACTGAAGGGCACCCTGGGCACCTCCTGGAACCGGCCCAGCCCTCTTGTCCCAGTGCAGGCTGCTCCATGCCCCAGGACGGTTGTGCAGAGAGGGGCGGGGTCCCTCAGGAGGCACTGCCCAGGGTCAGTCGGGCCACATGAGCTGTGTGTGTAAAGCCCTGCTGCTGAGTCAGCTACGGCCCATCTGCGGCTTTTCCATCCTCAGTGGGCTGTGCATTTGATTCTTCTGTTTCTGATCTGTTTCCAGTGACTAGGAGTAGTGGAAAGGTGTCTGCATTTCTTCCATGCAGCTGCATGGGTCCATGAGCACCGCTGTCTCACCCTGATGGTTCTGTCACACCCCAGTTGCTGGGCAAGAGGGACACATTCCAGTTCACTTTGGTTTCCAGGTGTGGAAATTTTATTTCTAAATTCTGACTACATAGAACAGCCCTGGAACTGCCCAGGCCTCTTAAAGGAACTGAACCACTCCCAGAAGAAAATGGAGGCTCCTTGGTACACACATAACTGGAAAGAACACTTGGAAAACCTCACCTTTTCATGATTACAGGCCCTGGGTTGATGGCTTTGCTGTGTGGATGGGAACTTCCAGCTCTGGCCACATCCTGGTCACACTGGAAGTGTGAAACTAGCCATGTGTATCAGGGAAGAGTTGTAACAGGTGCAGTAGTGGAGTGTGAGTCAGACTGATAAAATTCGCTGTGTTCAAGAGTTTCCATCCAATCTGTACCAATTGCTACAACATGTATGACTACACATGAGGGTAAGAATCCAGCAAGTCCTCGCTGAACCTGAGGACTGCAGGGCAGGGGCTCCTTCTGTGCTTTGCCCCGTGCTAGAGGTGGGGGTGTCTGATTTCCTGACAGGATGACAGGATGGGTAGGGAACCGCAGAGACACAAGTCTGTGTGTGTGTGTGCGTGAGAGAGAGAGGGAGGGAGAGGGAGAGAGAGAGAGACATTCGTTTGCGGGGACTGGCTCACACCCTCATGAGGCTGACCAGGCTGAACCCCAGGCAGCCTGCAGACTGGAGATTCAGGGAAGAGCGGCTTCCTTCCTCTGAGTCCAACTTCCGCAGGTGGAAAGCAGGGCTCCTCTGCGCAGCTGCTCCCTGAGGAAACCTGTCGTTGCTCCAGGTCTCACCCACAAGACCAAGAACAACCTGGGCATCCACAAGCAGTACACCTGCAGCTGCCTTCACATGACCTCCACAGCCCGGGAGCTGGGCTGACACCTGCTGCAGGCTGTCCTGGTGAGCACGCCTGCTGCTGTGCCCGGGCCCACCTGCTTTGCTCAGACAGCGCCCAACGCTCCAGGGAGGCCGACCACCTCCAGGGAAGGTCGGGACTCCGGGGACCTGGAGAACAGGTTGCAGGAACTGCCCATCTGCTTGTTAACAAGGTGCACTTAATGGGTTTCACAGGTGTAGCCTAATTGACTGTAATACTTGCTTTCGTTATAACCACATTACGAGGTTAGGGGAATTGGACGGTTAAGGCTCTAACCCCAAGCTTTCCCCAGTGACAGTCAGCTGCTGAGAAGAGCCCACGCTCTGTCCAGCTACATGGGTCTCCCTGCAAGGCCGCCTGAGAAGATCCCACTACTGAGGAGCCGCTCCTCTACCGGAGCCCGGGGCATGAGATCTGCACCGAGCACTTGAGGACCAGTGGGCTGTAAACCCAGCCGCGTCTTCAACGGCTGAGGGACCGAGAATGAAATCCCTTTCCCTGGTTCCCTGGGCACGTGTTTGTACACCCGACGCTCGCTTTCCTGTGTGAAGTTGGTGCGTATACGCAACACATCTTAATTCCTGTTTCCTCCCGCCTTCTATGTCCTGGTGCCCCTCCAATCTGCACAAGGTCTATCTCCCTGCTTTCTTCCATCTTTATCTTGCTCTTTAATTGACTTATACTTTGGGGTTCTCGGTGAGAGAGACCACTCGGTACTTAAGTGCGTGTGTCTGGTTTATTTCACTTAATGTCATGGTCTCTGGCTGCACCTCCTCCATCGCTCCTGTGTCCCTAGGCCTTCCTTCCCACATGGAGGATGCGTCCCAGACACCCACCTCTGTGCTCCAGGGGCCCTGGTGTCTTGTTCTTCTTTGCCAGGCCCTTGGTGTGGGGATTTTCTTCTTGCCTCCAGAGGTCCAGCCTCGAGGCTGTTCTGAAGGCCACTGCCAAGGTAGCGGCCCCCAGCCAGCTTCATGCCCACTGCTCAACTCCCCCTGCATGAGGGACCAGCATCTTGTGGTTGTCCGGGAAGTAAGGGCCTGTCCAGCTGCCCCCCGCCTCAGGTCTGATGTTGGCAAATGTTCCTAGGGCGCAGTGGTGCCTGTTCAGCACTGGCCACGCCTTTGGGGAGAGACGCGCATCCTACCTTTACCTCCCAGTCAGCAGCAGTGTTGGCCCCTCCCAGCCTGCTGCCTGTGAACATTCTAGTCAGGTCACTGGTAAACTCGGAGCTGTGGCAAAGCAAAACTGCATTCCCCTCCCAAGAGTTCGGGCTGAAGCTCCCTTGGATATCCATGGGTCTGATGCTCCTGGCACCAGGGACATCTCCAGGATCTATCACAAGCCCCTCTCCCCTCATTCCCAGCAAGGGGCAGCTGCGCTGGCCAAGGCCATGTCCACCCAGCCCGGTGGTCCCCCAGAGTACACAGGGGTGGGCGGAACCCGAGGAGGCAGAGCAGAGAGAAGGTGGTGTAAACAGGCCAAGAAGATGTGACAGCCTTGCTGGACGTCGGAAACAGACCCAACGGTCACACGGGCTCATGCCGTCCGCTGTCCTGGATCCCACCACAGAGCCACCGCCTGGCATTTCTATAGCATCCACAAACACAGTGAAAGAGCATTAACCAAAATTAGAAAGGAATCACAACAACTTAGGAAGTCCCTGCAGACGAGAGTGATGAATTTTGTTGAGAAATGCATTCCACCTTTAAGGGATCCTCTAACGTTCCTTGCTTTATTACCTTCATCTGACTTTAATTTGCCTTTAAAACAGATGGATGGGCAGACCGAGAAGCTTCCCATGAGTGACTCCCTGTGTGTTTAACACCAGGGGAGGGAGATAGTGTTTCCGGTTCTTAGGGACCGAACCACATGCTCCCTGGGACTCCTGACCCCGCTGGGCTGCAGGGACCATGGGGAGCCTGACCAGGGCGAGCCCAGGGCCCAGAATGGCCTGCACATCCCCAGCGCCCCAGTGCCACGCACAGCAGCTTAGGAGTCGGCATCATTTATACAGAATCGAAACTGAATTTATGGGGATGACGTGAGTATCAAAGGCAAGGCCATTAGGAGCCATTAGGGACCAGATTATGAGCCTGGCTGTGCCTGGGGCAGCTCGGCTGGGGAGACAGCTTCGCTGTGGGTGGTGGACCCGCCCTGCCTGGTGAGGAGGCCCCTCTGCCTCTCCCTCCGCTCCTGCTCACTCACCTGGTCATGCCGTGGGAGGACTGCATGGAGCCCAGCTTCAGGACGATCTGAATAGAAAATGCAGGTGGGCTTGTCCTCCTACATGCGCATTCCTCTTCAGTCTCCTGGTTCAGCCACAGGGCGCACTGGGCTTCAGGCAGCGGGGTGTCCACTGGTGCTCAGCAGCCTGGCAGAAAGTCTGCCACAGCTTCTCCAAGTGGGCACCGCTCACTGCTCCCCAGTGGGTGGCAGCACAGTGGCGGTGAAGATCCGCTGAGCGCCGCTGTATGCCAGGCCCGCTGTGAGCAGGCGGCAGATCTGCCCTCGGAGCCACGCTGCCCAGGAAGCCAGCCCGAGCAAGCAGGAGCTGTCGAAGGAGGCACAGCACATGACGTGATGACACGGCCGAGGACAGCAGAGAGGCAGCAGTGGGCTCGGACCCTCCGCTGAGGTCTGGGAGACCAGGAAGATAGCTCATGTCAGGTCTGGCCTGCGGCAGCCAGAACAGCACCTGGTGCATGTGCTCAGTATGCATTTGCTGAGTGAGTGAGTGAGTGAGTGAATGAGTGAGTGAATAATGTCTACAAATGCATGAGTTTAGCAGTCTAACAAAAGTTGAATTTTGTGCTGAGAATCTTTCCCTTCCATAAGATTCTGGATCAGCGAGATAGATGCCTCATTTCTGTGGGCTGCCTTCATTTTCTCCCAGCCCTGTTTCTCTCTGGCCAGCAGTCCAGCGAGGGTCCCCTGTGGGCACCTAGGACGTCCCTCTGGGGACACTCCTGCACAGGTGGTGGGGACTGGCTGGTGCCGATTGCTCTCGGGAGCCAGGATCTTTCCTGTTTTCATAAACAGATTTTTTTAAATGCATGGTTTCTGGACTATTGAAAGGCTCACAGATGGTAGAACGCAAGTGACTGGAGGACTCCAGGTGTGGCTGGGTCAGGGCTACACTCACTATCTGCAGTGCAGTGGGACTGTACTGTGTAGCCCTGCACAGGCATCTGCTTCAGCCCAGGGCACTCAGTGGCTCCAGGGGGATGAGCTCCTCTTCCCTCTCCTCGGCCTCCCCTACTGCTTCCTCTCCATCATCTCTCTTCCTCTCCTCCTTCTCCTTCTCCTCCTCTTCTTTGTCCTTCTTTCTTCAGTTCTGGGGAGGAGCCCGGGCCCCCACACGGCAGGACAAGTGCTCTGCCACTGAGCTGTGCTGCCAGCCCAAGGACATCCCATTGGAGATGTTTGCTGGATGGATTCTGACGGAGTGGTCAGTAGGGTCACATGGTGGCTGGGAAGTTACAGGTTCTTCCTGGGAACTGCTCTACATCCTGGAGGTCACCCAAGTCCAGTCGCCCTGCCCTTCTACACGGCCCTCTGCATACTCAGTGCCCCTGCTTCCATAGAGAGTGTGAAATTCCATATCTGAGTGGCCAGCATTCACGTTAGAGTCACTGAACACTTCAGTCCTAACTCTCAATTCATCTTTCCCTTCCTACCCGGAGACAAGGTCTGTGATGAGTTGCTTTTCACAGCCTTGGCTGCAGGATTGTTTGGGTAGAGAAGAGAATGAGAATTCTGAGGAGGATGTCCTTGTGCTATGCCCTCAGGAGACAGCATCTGAGAAGAGCACCGCCCCAGCTGTGCTGCCGGCCATCGTGAAGATTTTCAGGCCAGACCTCCCAGGCCAGCGCATCTGTCCCACATGTGAGTGTCTGCATGTGGTGACAGCCAGCACCACTTGGGATGTAGGTGTTGGCACTGAGAACTCGAGGGGTTCCTGAGATCTGGAAGATTTCCTGAGATGAGGAGCGGCTCCGAGAGATGTCAGACTACACCCTGCCTGAGTCAGGACGACTGGAGCGAGCTGTCCATTTTAGCAGCCAGGATCAGCGTCCTTCACATCAAGAGCTGGAAGGCTGTGTGTGTGTGTGTGTGTCTGTGTGTATGTGTGTGTGTTTTCCTGTACCATTAATTAAAAATCTTACAGAAGTGGCACAAAATATTTTCCTATTGTAAAATGTTTGCACTGTAAAGGAGAAGTGAAAACCACACACTGATGTTTCTGATATAAGAAGTTAAAAAAAAGAAATGTAAGCTAAATTTAGTGTAAGGAAAAGGAAAATAAGCACAAATCAAGGAAACAGAAAAAAGAAAAATAATAGAAAATCAAGACAATCTCAGAATAATTAATACAATATATACTTTCCTAGTAAGTTTTGAAAGAGAGAATGAACATGCAAAGTCTAAAGGATATGAAATATGCTTTTAATACTTCTAAGATATGTAGTGTCCTCTCTCTCATGTCAGTCCATGGACTAATTCCTAGAAAATGCAGCATACCCAAACTGACTGGGTAGGAAGTAGAATATGCAAATGGTCCTGCAGCCATTAAGGAGCTTGGGATTAGAATACTGTCTCATGCTCCTGCCCACGTTATGTCTTCGATGGAAACTATTAACCCTCCCAGAGAAGTGACAGAAACATAGTGCCAGGCTTCCACAAATACTTTCTGGAAATAGAAGAGAGAGACACATTTCGCAACACATTTCCACGAAGCTAACAGTGTCTTCCTAATAGCAGGGCCTGAGCTATGTGGACAGAGCACTGACTGCTATGTAGCTGTCACTAAAGCCCACTGTGGCAGCCCCAGCTCACCAGGAGCTGCTGCTGTGAGTCTGTGACTGCGCCTGCCTTAGGAACTGCACTGTGTGACTATCTAGTGATTTTGCCTGTCTGAAACTTATTTTCTAAGAGAGTTTGCAGGAGAACAGTACATACATCTAAAAATTTTTTATATTTAAGCATCAGGTTGCTGGATATCAAATCTATGATTCATTTTTTTCTTTTAATATTTATAATACATTCTGTTATCTTTCTGATATGAAGCATGGCCATCCAAAGTTTCTAGGACAGTCTAATTTTCATCTTTTAAGGTGAAGCCATTTTCCTCGGGACTCATGCGCAAGTTTCATGGCTGCTTTTTGTTTCTTGAAGTTCCAGTAGCTGCACATTAAAATGGCGCGCTGCGACTTGCTTGCCTCCTTTCTGACTGAGCAGCGCTAGAGTGTGCGGGTGAGAGTCCTTCTCCTTCTTCAGGAGCCGGGTGACAGCCCGAGGGTCGCGCCGCTCCACCGCCTGCTGTCCCTCCGACTCCGCCCGGCCCTGCGCCTCACCCTCGGCCGGCCTTTCTTCAGATCTCTCCCAGTTCAGTCTTTTCTTCACTCCCCCAAGCCATTGTCGGTCTACTAACTTAGTGTACTTCTACATTAGCCTTTTTAAAGGTAGGTTTCCTTTTCTTAGCTTTTCCTAAATTCCATTCCCTGATTTCACGTTAAGCTTTTAATTTTGTTTTCCTTCTTTTATATTCGTCATGCATTCCTTTGCTCTCTTAACTCCCTGGTTTGTCGTGAAACACGCTAAAGAGAGCACAGCTGGGGACATGGAGAGGGAGCAGCCAGCCAGGATGAAGCAGTTGCCTGACTAGGGAATGGGTTTTACAAGTTGATTAGAATAATTTGAAGAAACCAATAGAAGAAACCAATAGAAACATGCACATAGATAATAATACTAAATGGTTTGGGCTAATTTTCCAATATAGAAAACGGGTCACAGGGTGGCGAGCAGCTGCTGAAGAGAGGTGACCCTTGCAAGAAGGGACCAGAAGGGTTTGGAAACGCCTTTCCCCGTGCATCATCCTGTGCAATGCACCTCCTGTTAGGGCCTCGAAACTCTACTAGGAACCTCATGGAAGGAAAGGGTTGGCGCTGAGGGCAGATTTTTCAGTAAAGACAATCTCAGATTTTATACTGATTATAAATAGCTCTGCCCCATAATAGAGTATTTATTTCAAATGTATGGAGACACCCAAAATAGACTATCACAAGGCATCAAAGTCATGTTTTAAAAGCATATTTAATATTTTGAAAACATGCTACACTGTGTTAAAGAGTAATACAGTACTATGTCCACACAAGGAAAAAGTACTTATATTTACAATTTCCAGCAAAAATATTCATAGAAATATATACTTTATTTTTGTATGTACAATTGATAGCTCATAGTTATTTTACTGTGAAATATGAGCTTATTGGAGCTATTTATCATGCTTTTAAATTTTTCTGAACTGTGTATTTATGACAGATTCTACTTACATAAGCTATGCACAGTATGTGTTTCTGTGTCTGTATCTGTGTATCTATGAATCCACATGCTTACTTCTAAAGAAATAGCAACTGGAAGGAAAACTTATGGAGGTCGTTCTCTCTCCCTGGGCTCTCCTTGCCATTTATTTCTTCTCTTGGAAGAGTCTCTCTCGCTCATTTATTGTTCGGAGAGCTCACTTTGACCGCTCATCTTACTCTCAGGCTGCTGTGAGGTCCAACCTCTCAGCGCCATCCCTGCATCTCCAGGGACCGGGGCTTGGTGAACAAGGTGGCTGTCCACTCCCACGCGTGCGACGTCCCAGGTGTGGCACCTCTGGGTCCCTGCTTTGGAGTCCGGTGGTCACTGCAGCTGTGGCGGGCGGAGAAGGCACCAGGAGCTTTGCCCTGGGTCCCAGAGATGGCAGCCGTCTGCACTTGGCCCAGAAATCAGACTTCAGGCTGCACATGGAGAGCGATTTCGGGAGCCCCCATGACAGGGAGCTGCCCCGGGAACGGCACAGCAAGCAGGCCCTGCAGGTGACTCCCACTGTCCCTCCAGCCGCTGCTCCAGCTCCACTGCACAGGGTTCCCACCCAGGGCTCCTGCTGCAGTGTGCACAGGCAGAGTGGACCCCAAAGGCCTGCTCTACTCTCCTAGCACAGCAGACACGCCTCACACACGGTGCACACAGGCACCGCACATGCACGATCTGACAAAAACACAGCCGATGTTGACATATAAAAACTGTGTCTCAGTAGAAGACACATTGGAACGAATCCTCTCTCTCCTCACATTTACCCACCCTGCCTCCCACTTTCTGAAGCAGCTTATCAGTTACATTTATGGCAATTTCTGTCAAATTAAAACTTCGCAGTGTCTTCATCCACCTTACTCACCAGATCTGGCACTGTGTGACTCCTAGCTCTTTCCAAGTCAACATGACCATGAAAGGGAGATGTTTTAAATCGACTCAGGACATGCAGGTAGCCAGGAGCACAACTGAAGACACGCAGGAGAGAGGGAGCCAGAGCTGCTGCAGGAAGCGGTGAGGACGACGGGCGAGTGTTCAGAGTGAGGGTCAATGCAACGCGTTCTTTAGTGTAATGCATTTTTAAAATTTACGTGTCCACCCTAAGTTTGGAGCACACTTAGTGTAGCATGTCCACACTACACAACATCCTCAACAGGCACTGCACACACACCCAAAACTATGCACACATACACACCTTCCAGTACCACACACAGACAGCACACACACACGTGGAAGCATGCAGGCTGCCTTTGAGGCCAGCAGGCTCTGGGTGGCTGGCCTTGTAACCACAAGCACAGGTCCTGCTCTGCCCCTGTAAATAAAAACCGTTTCAACCAGTGCTTGAGTGGAGGGCTTCATGCTGTCCATGGTTGGCTAATCCCAAAGCTCGTGGTCCCCGGGAATCTCACCAGGTGCTGGGCTCCTGGCAGCCTTGGTTAATTATGGTGCTAAGTGAGTCAGAAGTAGCTTCACTGCAGACTGAGGGCGGGCGCAGGGGTCGGTGCCTCCTCCGGGAGCTGGGTGCCCGTGGGCAGAGTGGGTGGCTGGCCCTGGGGGGGGGTGTCCTGCAAAGACAGAGCCCCCAAGTCTGCCCCCACCCAGCCCACCGCCCCAAGGACAAAGCCCCTCAGAGAAGGCCATGAGCTTTGTAACACATCCCTTTGTGTTACCTGTCCCTTCTCAGAACACTTGGAGATCATTCTTTCAGCTCGATTCTAATCGCCTGTTCCTATGCGGTAGCTGTGTCATTTAAGACTCAATAAAGGAAAGCAAAGCCCACAGTATAAAGAGCAAAATAGACAGATGATAGGAAGTAGGGAGCCAGATCTGTCTCAAAGCGGACAGGATCAAGAGATGAGGGGAAGGGGTGAAAAAGGCATTGGGATGTGCTATGACCTTGGGCCAGCTCCACACAAAGAATGCAAATGCTACTGTAGACACACACTGACAAGAATAAAAAAGAAGTTTATAAGGAATCACAGACAGTACCCCAAGCATGGGGTTGCTCCCCGCCAGGGCTGCCCTCCATAAAGTGCAGGGTTCGCGCTTCCTAAGCTGGTAGGGTCACACCCACGCTCTGCAGGCTGTGGGTGCAAAACCCTCCCAGGGACAGCGCTGGGCACATTTGTGCCGTGGCAGCCACGGACTGCAGAGCCACATGCTGGGCTGGCCACGCACCAGCAGCAGGAGCCGCCGGGTCCTTTCTGAAGTCTGACAGGCACCAGCCTTGCCTCCCTGACACCGCTTCCTGGGCCTCTGTGTGCAGATTCCTCAAGGCTCTGGAGAACTCGTCCAATCTCTGAGCTCATCTGCATCCAAAAATAAACTGTGAGCTTCAGGACAGGCCTCCAAGGCGGAACTGGAAGTCCCTGTAGGCAGCTGGCCCCTCCTCCACCCCACCCAGCCCCCAGCAGGCTGTGCCTGCCCAGGCCTGTGCTTGGGGGCTCTGCACTCCAGCTCACTGGGGCCAGGGGCTCGTCTCTGCCACACACTGCCCAGATTGTTAGAGCCCAATGTCCTCTGTGCACACAGAAAAGGCTCTGGTGTTGAGGACTCTGGGGGCAGGGGGCAGTTCCCGGCACTGCAGCTCCGCTTCCCAGAATGCAGTTGGTTGTTATGGCTCAGGCCTGGACTGTGTGTGTGGAAGGTGATGGGATCAGGGGCTACACGTGTGTGTGGACCCAGCCCTGGACAAGCCCATGGCTGAATGTGCCATGGAGGAGGCTTGGAGGGGTCACTGGCATTGTGACCCAGAAGGGTGGATTCTTGTCCTGAGCTCCTCTGCTTGCTCCCTGCTTCCTGGCCACCATGATGCAAGTACCTTCCCCTGCCCAGGCCCTTCCACCATGCCCTTCCTGCCTTGGAGCAGCTAACCTTGGACTGAACCCAATGGAAACTGAGCCAGAGTCCCCTCTCCTGTCAGTTGAGGGGTCTGGTGTTTTGTCCTAGCAACGGGAAAGTGACTGATAAGGCCCTGTTGTCTTCTGCTCCTTAATGGCCCCAGTCCACAGTGTCTTCTCCATCCCCAGGTGAGTGGCTTCCTCTCTCTCTCTCTGTTACCTACACTCCCTCCACTGTCAAACCCTCATGGTCCTGTGGGCTCCAGCTCAAAGTCCATCTCCAACCAATTACCGTGCATCTGTCCTCCAGTGCCCGCGGCTGGCCCTGCATCCCATCTCCTGCGCACACAGCCAAGTGCACACCCAGGGAGCGGCCTTAGGGCTCTGGCTGAGATGCCTGCCCCCCTGGGCTCCCAGGCTACCCAGGTCCTCATGCACTGCCTCAGAAGGGGCTGCACCTGGCCGGTCTGTCCAGCCCCATCTGCTCTTCCAGCCTCTAGGGTTGCCCATTCCTCCATGAGCACCTGCAGCATGGCTCTCGGAGCCCCAGTCCTCAGGTTCCCAGGGCCTCTCTCCTCCCACTCAGTTCTCCCCACCCTTCCTGAAAGAGGGGAGACTTTTTGGGTGGAAACAGCAGGAGAAAATGCAAATGGGATGGAACGTCAGTGCAGGGAAGAGAGAGCGCCTCGGGCCTAGAAGACGGAAGAAACGAGGTCCCCTGGCTCTAAGGAGGTAGAATTTGCCTTTGTTTCCTACAACAGCTCCTGTATCAAACCCCTGCATGGCAGAGGTTGCCCGAGCCAGGGCTGGGGGACTGGAGGTGGTGGGCGGGGCCCCCTGGAGCTCAGGGCCAGCACTGTGTCCACAGCGACTCTGGCACAGCTCAGCCCTGCAGCTTCCTGTCCTTGGTGACCGCCAGGATTCTCCTCTGGCCTCTGCAGGTTGCCTTTTCCTGCACTTAGTGTCCTGTCCTCTGTCTACAAAGCCAGAAAGACCTGAGCCAGACCTCTGAATGTCCCAGACATGAGACCAGCCTGGGCTTCAGCCATCATCACAACTGATTTAGGAAAAACAGGAGCGAAAAACCAAACCCAAACAAAATGATATGTAATAAAGGAATTTACATTTCACCATGAACTTGTCCTGGGCTCAGCTCTGTGACTCGAGACCATGCTGTGTCAGCTGCCTAGAAGCTACAAAGACTGCTCCAAAATTCCAACCAAAAATTCCATGGATGCTGATGGGATATGATCACACAAATGTAGAATGATTAAATTCAAACATTGTATTTCAGGAAAAAATAAAACTAATAATTGTGAACAACGTTGTTAACAGTGAGACCAGGTGTTTTATAAAACTTGCTGAAATCAAGTACAAAGCATCGGTGCCTGAGGGGAGGCAATGAAGGGCCCCTGATGGCGAGATGCCTCTCTCTCTCCGAGGGTCGGGGGCCACAGCTCAGTTTCCATCCCTTCCCATCGCACACGCTCTTTCTTCTGAGAAACAAGCTGACCATAACAGCCCCATGCTCTGTCTCCTTCTTCCTCTTCCACTTCTGTTTTCTACCTAACCCGTTTCCTCTGCACTACACCCCCTGCAACCAGAGCTGAAATTAGCAGGGGGTCACTAGAAAGGGACACTCTGGACCCTGGGGAGTTCCAGGATTATGCCCCAAGCCGGAAGACTGAATGAAGACCCGAGGAAGACATGCTACACGAACCTCTGAGGGTCACCAGCACGTCCCTGCCTCTGCTGCAGGTAAACACAGGGAGGATCGCCAGAGCTCCAGTCCTACTCCTGGCCTCCAGAGGCATCCCGGAATTCCTCTCTGAGTGTAACCCTGTGTTGCTTTCCCAGAGGGATCTTGATTCTCTCTTCTGGACATTCATTAGTACCTTTCCAGAGAAGGAAACAGAAGAGGAGCCCTTATCCACTGTTACGGAGGAGGAAGCTTGAGGAGGGAAGGTCAGGTGGTTTTCTCAAGAGTATGGATTATCCTAGGACCTAGAATAGTTCATGGTATACATAAAGGGTACACATAGGATGGATGGGTGGATGGATGGATGGATAGGTGGATGGATGGATGGATAGGTGGATAGATGGACAGATGGTTAGATGGATGAGTGGATGGGTATAAGAATGGATGGGTGGATGGATAGGTAGATGGGTAGGTGGATGGATGGTTAGATCGATGGCTGGACAAATGGGTAGATGGATGGGTGGATGGATAGGTAGATAGGTGGGTGGATGGATGGTTAGATGGATGGGTAGATGGGTGGATAGATGGATAGATGAGTGGGAGGATGAGCAGATAACAAATGGGTAGCTGGATGGGTGGATTAATAGGTGGGTGATTGGTGGATGGATCGAGTGTTCACAGTAGGAACCTAGAAGATGAGTCTCCAAGCAAACCCAGATGTCCCAGTCTTCCTTCCTTGATATGCCTCTTGTGAGCCCCAGAGAGTTCGCGGCAGCTCTGCAGCACTAAGCTGCTCCCCTGAACACCCTGTGCTCCCAGGCCCTGGGGATGCAGCCCAGCCCAAGACCACGTGAGCCCAACACTTGTCCGCTCTTGGCTCCTTGCACTCTAGATACTTTCCCTGGCCCTCCCATATGCACCACGTCTTCTCTGGAGCCCCTTTCTGTGGGGGCAGGTACCAGGTACGCCACCCACAGATTCCCTGGACAGCCTAGTATCGCCAGCATCCCAAAGGCAAAAGCTCACTCTGCTTTCCCAAGGGCACACGTGTGTCCCCCAGCAGGTTTGAGATTCTCCTGGGGTCAGTTTGGTAAAAGGATACAGGGGCCCTAGACAAGCGAAGAGCAGGCTCTGTCTCCCTCCTCTTCTCCACAGTGTTGGTGGGTGGAGCCAGGAAGCTGTTGGCAGTGGTTCCCCTTGCACGAGGACATTGTCAGGAGCCAAGGGTACAGTGGGTTTCCCCAGGTGACACATCTCTACACTGGTGTCCTGGGCACAGCTCAGGGGGTCGCAAGCAAGAGGGGGCAACTGCTTCCCTCCTGCCCAGCCTTCTCGCCCTACAGGCTCGGCCACTGCACCGGGAGACACAGCAAAGGGGACGTCTTGCCAGTGGTGGCAGTGTGGGGACCACTCCGCCTTTTCCCACAGTGGACACATCCACTGTCCCTGCCTCAGGTGTGACCGGTGCCCTCGCCCCCATCCACTGCTGGCATGGAGCATGAAGAGCTGCCAGGGCCCTGTGTCTGGGTGGATGCAAATGGTGGAGCTGTCACCAGGCAGGACAGCCTTGTACCTGTGACGTGCTGTGCTCCTCGGCTGTGCCAGGGTGCAGCTCCTTCCTCGCACAGTACTCACCAGGTGCTCCCTGACACCACAGTGCCCCTGACAGGGCCAGGGCCAGGTGTCTTCCCCCAGGACACACCTCCACCACCCAACCAGACACACCGGAAGTCTGTGCCCCCAGACCCCGGGTGGCTCCCACAGCAATCGAGCTGACCACCCAGCTTCACTGTCCCAGAGGTTGGTTACAGTCAGATGACTTGACCACTCTGAACCCACACTGGCTTCCTGGCTCCTGTGATCCACTGAAAATCTTTCTGAGGGTGGAGGAGATGGGCTTGTTTAGAAATCTAATTACCTCAGAGAATCCATGTAATGTATTGTGTTGCAGTAGCTGTTTTTTGGTGACTCATCTAGAAACTTAATGACAGTTTTAAGAGGATTAACGAGGTCAGACATGTTTTGTGTTCCACCGTCTCCAAGAAGGCGCAGGTGGCGTTAAAGTCAGGTCAGGCGGCGCTCGTGCACTGGGCTTAGGACACCAGGCACAGGTTCTGGGTGCTGCTGCCCCTGCATCGCCCAGGGTGTTTCCAGCTCCAGCAGCGAGCACGGGGGAGCTCCAGGGTGACAGGCGCAGCCCAGAGGTGCTCCCTTCTAGCATCTTGGCCTCCTTGTCTTGCTGCGCTGCTTCACAAGAGCCTACCTGGTGAGAGTGGTCCCTCGATTTCTGTTTATTATAGAGTCTCACAGAAAGGACGCTTTCCTTCTCATTGTGGTGACGAACCATGCTCAGCCCCTCTGTGAGAGCCAGCTCGGAGTCCTGGTCCTGGTGGCATCTTTCCTGGTGGACGTGTGACCTGCAGTTGGTCAGCACCACGGTTCTGTCCTGAGCTTCTGGTGCTGCCTGCGGAGGGAGCAGACAGGGCCACCCGGGCTGCCGTCCTGTCTCCCTGGGGTGCAAGATGAGAATGACACCACCGGGAGAAAACCGACACAGCACAACAAGTTCACTCACTTCAGGGAGAAAATAGTGTAATAGTCCTAATTAGGAGGAGCCGTGCAGGGAGCTGGCTCTCCCCGGGCGGGCGCTCGGCAGAGCTGGAAGCTCATCACCAGCCTGGGGGTGGTGGAGGTGTGCGCGTGTGCGCCTGTGCAGGTGTCCTCTAACTCACTTTATGGGGCCTAATCTGGTCTCCTGGAGTTGCTGCCGGCAGCACTCTGGTTTCCTTCCCGGCCCGTGCCCAGGGGAGGTTCCCGGCGGACGGTGTTGGTGTTGAGCAGTTTTGCAGGACTGCTACACAGCCAACCTGTGATGCCCCCTCCCTCTGAGTCTTCCAACACGCATTCCACACAGCGCACTGTGCCAGGAAGCAGGATCCCCCTGCCCTCGGCAAGCCCGGTGTTTCTGAACAAACACCTCTACATTTACTTCTGCTTCTAGACTTGGTCTCTGTCCATCTCTGATGACGATGATCAGACACGGCTTCCACAAATCATGACTTCAAGTTCTTCCTGTGTATTAATTAGGCTGCAATTTGTTCCCCAGGCCAAATTTTCAAACCTCTGACATTCTTTTCCCACCTCCTTTTTTTTTTCTATCGATCACCCAAGCCCTGGACTTAATGAAATGCTCATAAAGTGTTCCGCACATTGTGTGATGGGCCGTTAAGAGACAGCAGCAGGGTGGAGAGTGAGAAGAGAGGAGAAAGAGACGAGAGACAGAGAGGCAGACAGGGGCAGCGAGCACGCATGTGAAGCAGGACGCGTGCAAGCCCATGAACACAAAACATGCTTTGTAAACAGCATCTTGATGAAAGGACCAGGGCACATGGGATCACAGTGTCAGTCAACTGACAATCATGAGATGCCAGAAACCCACAACAATGACTTTCTAAGAGACATTTCCAAAAGTCTACAGGGAAGATGCAGAAGAGCAATCTCCCCCGTCAGGCTGCAGGGCAAACCGAGGGCCCTCATCTCCTTTTCATCCGTTGATGTAAGGCGGTTTATGAAGAACTGCACAACCCACGCTGCTGAAAGTGCTGCGGAGCCAGTGCCGAGGGGCTGGGGGGCCGCTCCTGACCGCCCGGGCACGTCCCAGTGGCCCACGGCTCCTGCCCCGTGCTGTGCACAGGCCCTGGCGGGGAGAGTTTCAGGGCTGTCTCCCAGGGCTCCTGCACACTCAGACTGGCCGTAGAAAGAGCGCACCGTGCTGGCCTGAGAGCGGTTTGTCCCAACTGCTCCTTGTGATGCTGCCCTGTGCACACAGCCAGGCCTACCTCGAAAGGTCCCTCTGAGGGAAGCATAGCCCAGGTCTGGACTATGGGTGACTCCTTCCAACAGCAAAGGAAAACCAGCGACCAGTGGATTTATGTAAAAGTGCCAGTCCAAGCCATTTATTCAAATTTTCAGAGAAAAATGGAAATAATCCAAGCATTCATTGTAATTAAATCTAGGAATTATTCATAGTTTCGGGAGCACAGTGAGATTTAATACCTGTCCTATGATGTCATTCTCATTAAAGGAAATAATTTCCATACTTATAAAATTAGCCTGTGCAGTAGGACCAATTTCTTTTTCTGCTTTTATTCCTCTCTCTCTGGTTCTGAGTGCTCCCTGGTCCAGCACTCACATGTACAAACATGTACCCACATACATGCATGCACGCGTGCACACACACACACACACACACACACACATGAGCACACGGCCGTGCTTCCTCTGGGAGCAGAATGTGTAGCTGGTGCTGTAGGACCCGCCTCGTGTACCAGCCCTGGGGCATGCGACTGGTCCTGGGATGGTGATGACCTTGCAGACCTTGGAGCATCTTCTCTGGCCACTAGCAACAGACCGAGACCCCAGCCAGGCTCTCTGTGCAGATGAGCCACAGCTGGGGTGGCCCTGACCACAGGCTGTCCTTGGGCCTCCCACATGCCCATCACCAATCCATTTCCTGAAGCTAAGTTGAGTTAGATCTCTCTCTTGCCTCCCAAACTCCTCACTAAAACCCTGTGAGAAGGCACTTCTGACCGCCGCTGCTTCTGACTCGTGGAATCAGGGCGCTCCGGCTTTTCTTTTGCCTGAGTTCCCTAGCAAGAGGGCTTCTGATGCTTTAATTTGCCTGATTCTTGACCCTCCTGAATGGAGGAGATTTCAAGAAGTGAGAAGCAGAACAAACATGTTTCTAAGGAAAAAGCATAGAGACACCAGCAGTGGTTTCCTTCACATCTGAAGACGCTGGCCGTGTCTATCATAACTGCCTTCTCCCCCCAGGAAGGCAGAGCAATTAGCTGCCATGCACAAGACAGGCAGCATTTCCCTGGAAGTGTGTAAGCCAGGTGCTGCTGCTTGGTGACACCCATGGGCGCGTGCTGACAGGAACCAGGTGAAGCTGGTGCAGGATGAGCAGAACATGGGACAATTCTGTGGAAGGCCTGTGCTGGAGGGGCTGTCTCTGAGCCAGCACCGCATCTGGACCGGTCAGGGCCCCTGAGATCTCCCTGAAGGTGGATGTGGTCGGGGTCCAGCGTCAGTCTGGGGACTCGAGCAGAGAGAGGACACTGGAGACCTCAGCTTCCTTCCCCTTCCCAGGTTCGGGTGGAAGAGTGCTGCCTGCCAAGCCACAGCCCACAGCAATGGGCTGGCTGGGGACTAGCACAGCTGTTCCAGGAGAAGGGGGCACCCGGAGGAAGTGAGTGGTCTGGACCTGAGGAGCTACAGAGGCAGTGGAACCCCAGGCGGGGTCAGGGGTGGAGTGCTGTATGGAGTGGAAGGGGACACCCCATAATCCGGGCCCAGGACTGGGGCTTCAGGTCGGCACCAAGGCTGCAGCTCTACGCAGGCATTGTCATAAACACTGTCCCTCAGTCTGTCTGTGACAATCCAGGGTGACCACAGTGTGCCAGTCGCCTGGGCAGGTCAGTGCCAGCAGCTCTGGAGCTTTGCAGAGTTGTTAACACCTTACCTCGGCCCAGGAGGAGCGTGGCGCAGGCAGGAAGCTGGAGCATTCCCTTTGACTCACCACACGTCCACCCATCCACCTGTGCAGCTCCTCAGATCTCGACAACTTTAAATCTAGAGGGCAGAGGGCATGCGGGAGGAGCAGGAGCTGCTCCTGGGTGTGACCCTGGACAGTCGCGCAGGACCTGGCTGTGACAACCCCCGTGGCTGTCTAGGGAGTGAGGACTAACAGGACAGACAGACTAGGCCAAGACCCAGGGTGTTCGGTCTGGAGGACCAGCCCCCCACTGCAGGCGGGAGTGAACGCAGCACCCGCTCTTCCCTCCGGGAGCTCTCAGGACACAGCTTCGCCCCTCAGGGAAGGCCAGGAACCCCGATGCTCCTGTGTCGGGACAGTGCCTTCCTGGATTCGCCCAGAAGACTGACCCAGCCGCTTCCAGCCGGCCAGCCCACACTTCCGGCCAGCCCACAGTTCCTTCCAGGCCACACTTCCGCCCAGGCCTCACTTCTGGTCAGGTCACACTTCTGCTCAGCCCACCTGGAGGAAGTGGAGAGGCCATAGACCGGCTCAGCCCCGCAGGCCCTGTGCCTGCTCTGCCTCCCAGCACTCGCTCCCTCGCGGGCTCAGGTATCGACTCTGCACGGCACTTACTGCCCATGTCCAGGGACGGTGTGGAGCTGCATCCCACAGGCCGCACGCTGTCCCAGACCAGGTCCTGGTCCTGTCGTCTCCTGACCACAGGAGGCTCTGTGTGCAAACCTCCGCACCCCGCAGATCTTCATCTAAATTAGAATCCACCCCCAGGTACTGGGTTTCAAAACTGCTTCAATACCCACGCCCATTTGTTTCCTCTGTCATGCTAGTTGCTCTCACCTCACTGAAAAGTCAGTTTTGCGCTGTTACCTGTTTGTTTCTTCTTTGTAAGAGGCGTTTTTGGTCTGTTTCTTGGACTCTGAGGAACTAATTGTAAGGTTATGCTACTCAGTGTATCTGCTACTTTTATTCAATTATTATTTTGTTACGAAATTTTGATTTTCATTTAAAAAAATTAGCATCGAGGCTTGAGAACTACAGTGGACCCCTATGCTGTGGGACCCCAGAGCTCCTCCTCTGTCTCTGTGTTTCCTTACTGACCCAACCTCCCTTTGTCCCTTGTCTACTTCATTCTTCCCACCCTCTAACCCCAATTCTACACTCAGGTGGATTTTTTTTTAGCTCTTACATAAGAGAAGAACAGGCAGGATGTGGATTTCAGTATCTCCTTATTTCACCAGTTCCATCCATCTTGCTGTTCACGATAGGACTTCATTTTTCATAGCTGAATAATATTCCGTTTATATGTATTCTACATTTTCTTTGTTCCTTCATCTATTGATAGACACCTAGACTGATTCCATGACTTAGCTTTTGTGAATAGTGCTGCAGAGAATGTGGGCATGTAGGTATCTCTCTGATACACTGTTCTGATTACCTGTGGGTATGTACACAGTGATGGGTTAGCTAGATCACATGGTCGATCTGTGGTAGTGTTTTTAGGAACACATACACTGTTCACCATGATAGTTACACTAATTTTCATTGCAACCAACTGTCCTTAACAGTTTCCTTTGTCCACATCCACATTATCTCTTTCTTTTCTTTTCTCTTTTCTTTTTTGGTCTTTTTGTTGTGGCTCTGCTCCCTGTGGTGAGACAACATCTCAATATAGTTTTGATTTGCATTTCCCTGATGACTTATGATACTAAGCATTTTCCTACATTTTTTTCATTTGCATTTCTGTTTTTGAGAAATGTCTTTTTTTTTTTTTTTTTTTTTTTTTTTTGGACCGAACTCGGGTACTTGCACTTATGAGGCAGGCACCGAAACCACTGAGCTAGATCCCTGGCCCTTGTTCAGATTATTTGTGAAGTTTTTGATTGGATTATTTTCATTCTCTGTTCTTGAGTTTCTTGCATTCTCTTAATCCATGATCAAATGAATAGTTTTAAAATATTTTTTCCCATTCTATGTGCTGCTGCTTTGCTCAGTTGTCTCTCTCTCTGGCAGTGCAGGACCTTTGTAGTTTGATAAAACCCCATTTATCTGTTTTTGCTTTGGTTGTCTGTGCTCCTGGGGTCTTATCCAAAGCATTAGTGCTATGCCAACATTTTGAAGTGTTTCCTATGTGATTTCTTCCAGCCTCTCAGTCATGCACTTAGGTCTTTGATTGATTTCAAGTTTATGTTTGTGTAGAGTAAATGGGATGAAGTCTTAATGTTTTGCATGTGGCTATCCAGTGGTCTCATTTATGGAAGAGGCTGCCCTTCCTCTAGTGTAGGCTTTGGTCATGTTTACAAAGAATCAGTTGGCTGTGGATGTGTGGGCTCATTCCAGGGCCTCTGTCCTCCTCTATGGGTCTGTGTGTCTGATTTTACATCACTGCCATGCTACTTTAGTCGTGGTAGTCTTGCAGTCCATCTTGAAATCAGAACTTGTGATGCTTCCAGCTCTGCTCCAAGTTTGTCTCTTTGATGTCTTTTGTGCTTCCACATGAGTTTTAAGATTTCTTTTAGTTCTGTGAAGAACATCAGTGGTGTTCTGATGGAGACTGCATTGAATCATGAATTTGCCTCATAAATTTTAATAATTTATTCTTCCAATCCATAAATATTGGAAGTATTTCCATGTTTTCATCTTCTTTGCTTTCTTTCTCCAGTGTTTTTTAATTTTCAATGTAGAGATCTTCTGCTTCCTTAAATGTATTACTATGTATTTTACTGTACTTTTTGTAGCTCTTGTGAACAGGATTGCCTTCCTGATTTCTTTTTCAGCAGGCTCATTATTTTTGGATAAAAATTCTGAGTTTTGTCTGCAACTTTACTAAAATCATTTATCAGTTCTAATAATCTCTTAGAGTATTCATGCTTTCCTGTACACAGAGTCATTTTATGTACAAAAAGAGACAACTTCCTCCCTTCCTATGTGTGTCTTTCTTTTCCATAACTGCTCTGGCTTAAACTTCCAGAACTATACTGAATAAGAGCTGTGAATGTGGAAATCCTTGTCTTACTCCAGGCCTTAGAGGAAGCATGTTCAGCTTTACCCATTCAGTGTGATGTTGGCTGCATTAGTCATTTAAAATCTTTATTATGTTGAGGCATATTCCACCTATCTCTAATTGCTTCATGGTTTTGAGGATAAATGGATATTGAATTTTATCAAATGTTTCTCTGTATCTGTTGAGATGATCATATGAGTTTTAGCCTTCATTCTGTTGGTGTGATGTGTTATGTTTTGTGATTTTGGTATATTGAACCATCCTTGCATTCCTGGGATAAATCTCATTTGATTATAGGGAATGGTGGTTTGATGTGCTGTTTGATTCAATTCAATAGTATTTTGTTGAGAATTCCTATATCTGTGTTCATCATGGATGTTGGTCTGTATTTCACTTTTAGTGTGTACGTGTCTTTGTGTGGCTTTAGTATCAAGATAATGGTGACCAGATAGAGTAGGTTTGGAAGAGAAAGTGTATTGACTGTATCTTTTCAAAAACCAAATACTCATTTCATTGATGTTTTGTATGTTTTACTCTTTATTTCATTTCACTTCTGCTGTGATCATTGTTATTTCTTTCCTTCTAATTTTAGGCTTGGTTTGCTCTTACTTTTCTAGAGCCTTGAGACACATCAATAGGTTTTGCATTTGAAATCTTTCTCTTTTGATGCATTTATCACAGTTAAGTTCTCTCTTAGTATTGCTTTTGCTGCATCCGTAAGTTTTTTGCTTTTTGTTGTTTTTTATTTTGTGTGTGTGGGGGGGTGTTTTGTACTAGGGATCGAACTCAGGACCTTGTGCTTGTGAAGCAGGTGGTAGAACCACTGAGCTAAATCCTCAGGATGTATCTGTAAGTTTTAGAAAGTATCTTTTTTTTTTTGGTACCCGGGATTGAACTTGGGACCTTGTGCTTGTGAGGCAGGCACTGGAACCACTGAGCTAAGTCCCCGGCCTTTGTATCTGTAAGTTTTGATATGTTGTGTTTCTATTTTCATTCGTTTCAAGAACATTTTTAATTTCCCTTTTGATATCTTCAGCAATCCATTATTTGTTCAAAAGCATGTTAAATCTATATGAACTTGTGAAATTTCTAAAGTTAATTTTGTTGTTGGTCAGCAAAGGTACATGCTGTGGTTTTCATTCTTTTGAATTTGTTTAGACTTGTTGTGGCCTACCATATCACTGCTCTCAGAGAATGCTCCATGTGCTGATGAGGACACGGTCCTCAGCAGTTACTGAATGAACTGTTCTATAAAAGTCTAAGTACATCTGGTCCGTAGTCCAGATAACCTCTAGTATCTTGGAGTTTGTCTGATCAAGCTCTCTGCTAAAGAAAGTAAATGTTGAAACTCCCAGTTATCAGTGTGTTATCAGGTGTCTGCCCCTTTAGATCTTGTAGTGTTTGTTCCACAAAACTGAGTGTCCCAGGCTTAGATACATCTACATTCATGATCATTATAAATATCTTCTTGTTGAATTGATCCCTGATCACATCCAGAGGATATTTTTCTTGTAGCTTTTGGCTGAAATTATTTTTACATACCCCTTGCTTCTAAAACTTTACATACACACACACATTTTAATTTTCCCCAGCATTCCACAAAAGTATTTCTGTCTACTTTATAGTCTCTGTGTCCCCTAGGACAAGGGTCCAGTCAGCACCATTATAGTCCCATGTCAGGCATGTTGGATTTCATGTATCAGAAAATGGGCTTAGAGATTTTTAAGCAAATGTTCCTCCATGTGAAACAGGCCACCATGTGACAAGGAAATTAAATGGTGTCTCAGGATTCAAGGTCATTTTAGACTGTCTGTGTGTGCACTCCTCATTCATCTGTCCCCATCTTCTGTCTGCTGGGTGAAGAAGTCACTTTCTTTGATCTGGGGGCCTAATGAGGAGGCAGACTTTCAAATTGGCGATGGCATCAGCTGTCTCCAGGCACTGTGGGAAATGTGCACAGGTGTGTGGTGGGCTCCAGAAGCCACAGGCAAGCCCCCTGGGAGCCTTGCTGGGGTCACCCTGGCCAGGCACAGGTGGCTGGCTGGTTTTGCTGCTTCTCCCTGGTGTGTGGCACAGGGAAACCACCTTGGCCCCAGCTGGCCCCTGCCAGGCTCAGTGCTAGGGTCTGGAACTTGAGGTGCTGCCCTGAGGTGGGGGACAGAGAGCCCTACTCTGACGTTCAGAGCCCAAGCTCTGAGATGGAGCCAGGCAGAAGGCTCACGGCAAAGCTATAAATGGGTTTTGTACTTTTTCTATAAAAGGGCAAACATGATCCCCTTCAAGTCTGATTATTTTTATCTGCTGCTGCCTAGAACCTGACTTGAAGGCTGTCAGTCATTTAACTAACTGGGAAGCTGACAATAGGGGCAGAGATTGGCAGTGCCCACACTGCTGTGGACACGCTCACTTGGTCAGCCATGGAAAGCTCACCAGGCATTGGGGAGGTCACAGCTGCTGCCAGTGCTGCACACAGCAGTGAGTGCACACTCCTGTCCCTCTGGCTCTGTCCCCCAGAGAAACACAGAGGCCAGACACTGAGCAGCTGCATGTGCTGGAAATGGCATCACAGAGGGAACAGCACCATGGACTCCAGCAAACTCAGAAGCAGGGAAGCCTGTGGCGGCATCCTTGTACACAGCATCTGGCCTCTGGGTGAATGCCTGGTCCTGGTGGTATCTTATTGATAGCCACAGTTGGGCCAGGGTGCATGAGGACCCCTCCTTCACAGACTGCAGCTTTTTCATGTATTTTGTTAGGGCTGTACTGAGTGCTGGGCCCCAGTCACATGGATGGGCTGGTGGGGCACGGCTGGCGTCCAGGGCCATCTCCTCTGGCTCCCCAGAGTCCTCTTAGGTGTTCTCTGGCAGCAGGTAAGGACAGATCAGCAGGTGGCTCTGGGCATGCCCTGGCGCATGGTGGTTGTGATAGGTGGGGGACGAAGTCTGCAGAGGCCTGGCTTCCCAGACACAGCCAGAGCCACTCAGAGCAGTGCCACCTGTGGGCAGGGGCAGCGGGCGGCCTCACAAGGGTGAGAGTCACCATGGGGCTGCTTCTTCAGCTGGGCAAAGGGACGGGAGTGGCCCTCACATGGCCTCAGCAGCACTGCTTGGACACCCTGGCTCAGCATCATAGAAATGCAGACATGAGCTCAGAAGCTAGCACAGTTGTCCTAGGGACTTTTCAGTCTGGACAGTTACATCTTTGTCTGCTTTTTGTTGTTGTTATATTTGTTGTTTTTTGCAGCACTGGGGATCAAACCCAAGACCACAGTGAGCTTTTTATTTTGAAATGAGGTCTTGCCCAGTTGCTCAGACTGGCCTCGAACTTCTGATCCTCTTGCCTCAGCCTCCCTTGTAGTGTGAGGACAGGCATGTGCCACCACACCTGGGTAACCTCAGGCATCTCTGCAGCTCAGAGGAGGAGGTCGCAGCCCCCTCCAGGTATCGATGGTGCTTTAGTCAGTGCTGGCTGCTGTCAGAGGAAGGGCTCAAATGACAGGCACAGATTCTCCTAGTCCCTGAGGCTGGCAGAGCTCGGGCCACTGGGCTGGCTCCTCCCAAGGCCTCTCCTTCGCACCTAGGTGCCACCTGCTCCCTGTGTCCACCCTCGCTTACCCTCTGTGCATGTCTCTCTCCCAGTCTGCACTGGCTCACAGGGCCCAGCCAGAGTGGAGTAGGGCCACCATTGCAAGCTCACTTCCCCTGCGTCCTTCCCTGATGGCCTGACCAGCAGTCACGCCTGAGTGCTGGGCCTCCGCATGCCCCTCACAGCCTAGCAGCACTACAGCAAGGAGAGCCCTGTGCTGTCATTTCGTTATCCCCTCAGGAGCCGGGCAGGAGAGACTCTGGGTTGTCTGCCAGGAAAAGGATCTCGATTACAAACAGAGATAATTTTTTGCATCACCAAACTCACATTACATTTGCTTTCATGTTTTATTGCTAAAACCTTTTGTGTGTGGTGATTTTCTGAGTTAAGAAGAGCAGAAAATACCCATGGCAGCCAAAATATACCCGGCCACTAGAAATGTGCTGGCTGATTTCTTCCTTTCCAAATTCAGCGATAATTGAAGTGAACTTTCATAGTGCACTGATTCTTCAGCTGATGGAAGGCTCACCAGGAAATGCAGTACTGAAATCTGAAAGGACCAGACCTTTATGCTTGGTGAAGTATTAGGGTCATTTCAGACTCTCCAGAGGCAAATATGGGCTTCAAATCCTCTACCTTTGATTCAGGCGCTCAGTAGCCTCCAAAAAATATGAGTTCGTTATGAGTCAAATAATTCAGTGAGTAAATTATTAACTAATAAAACGTCTTTCTCCCCCTAATCTACTCTGGAATAACTAATCACCCAGAAGCAAAATCAGTGCTTAGTGTTGCATACAGAGATGCAAGTCCCTGGGACGACTGTACAGACACTACTGGGAAGTGTCTGGGGAGCTGAGGACGAAGCGGACGGAGACAGAGGCTGGAGAGAGGGGACATTCACATGCCAGAGCCCGCACCCCAGTAAGTCTTAGCCTCCCGTGTGCTCCACCATTAGCTGCTGAGGGTACTCAAGCCAGCTGCAGGGTTGCAGGGCTGTGAGCTTGCAGAGAACAATGCCTGTGCTGGCTGCCCACAGTCACCCACCAGTTGGAAAGGGGCTGTGAACCCTCCAGACAGTCAGTGAGTCTCTTCCTCCTGAGAGCCAGTCTGGAACAGGCAGCTGAAAGCACTCAGGCATCTTGCTGCAGAGCAGACCCTGGGCCTCTCTGGGTGGGTGGAAAGACTTCCTGTCACGTGAGCATGTTCTGACTCAGCTTCTCAGAAGTGGTAGCCCCTGAGGGAGGCTCCTGCTGGTAGGCAGGGGCAGGACATAGCCAGGCTTGTGCAGATGGGGGTGACCTGCTGGGTTTTCCTGCTCAGAGCTCAGGCATAGAAGGGGACTTCTAGTCAGATGTGGTGGTGCAGGCCTATAACTCCAGCACTCTGAGGGGAGCACACTGACACAGGAGGATCCAAGTTTGAGTCCAGCCTGAGTAACTTAGTGTCTCAGCGAGACCCTGTCTCAAAATTTTAAAAAAATGAGACGTTCTGGGAGGTAGCTCAGTGCAAAGGCCCTGGGTTGCTTTTTCATTGCTGAACAGTGTTCCATTCATGTGAGTGTGCAGCAGTGTGACTTCCCACCCCCCAGGGCATGGGCCTTGGGGTTGTTTCCAGGGTTTGGCACTAAGAGCACAGTGGGCCACATGTATCCCATTGCAGTCCATCCTGCACCTCTCTTCCATTTACACAGGACTGGGAGGACTCAGGCTAAGTGCCTGTTGAACTTCACGAGGAACAGCCCATTCCTCTGCAGAGGGACTGTGCTGTCTCACACCCTAGCAATGTGTGAGTGCTCCAATCCATTGCTCCACAACTTCACCAACACTTAGGATGATCAGACTTTTTATTCTTTCACAATCACTTCTAAAACTAATTTCATTTCCTTTCTGCTTAGTCTGATGACTAATGAGGTGGATATTTTTTGAACTTATTAACTACATGTATATTTCTTTTGTTTAGTGTTTCTTTAAATATTGTTTCCATCTATCTTAATATTGAGTTATAAAACTTGTTTATATTCATGGAGACAATATTTTTTAAATATGATATATGTCTTGTACTTTTTTGTAATTTTTTTCCCAGTCTGAGATTTCTGTGTTATTTTTCCTTAAAAAAGTCTCAAAGGTCACATTTTAAAAATTAATCAATGCATATGCACAGATCTATTTCTGTATTCTCCAAAATTTTCTATTGTTCTTCCTGTCCATCTTAATGGTAATGCCACACTTCCTTGATTGCTGTACAATTATGTCATTTTATAAAATTCATTTTTCTTAGTATGTGCTTCAATACACAGTGTTTGCGCTTAGCTGGGGACTCGGTACAGATACACATCTGGCCTTGTTACCATTGCTCCCACACACCCTTCCACCATCCTTCCCATCCATACAGAGGCAACCTCCCTGCTGCTTAAATGGTTCGTCATTTTGCTCTTCAAATGGTTTGTACTGTGACCCTCTCATATTAGAGAGGCCACGTGATACTGAACTCTGTGCTGACTGATTGCCTGCCATTAGGCTCTCAGCAGACACCACTGGACAGAAGCCCTGCATTTTCCTGCTTTCTTAGAACCAAACTGGATATTACAGGTCCATTGCATGGCCCTATAAGGCTTTCAGTGTACTATACAGTGTTTTAATTTTTCCTAAGTATTTCATGAACAGTATTTTGATGATAAAGTGCATTTTAAAAACCATCAATTCTTAGTTAATTACAGCTTTAAAATAATTTTGGCTTTTGTATTCTGTCTTTTGCCTGCTAAACTTGTTAGTTTTAGTGGGTTCTTTGAAGATCGGCTCACACTCTCTACACACGTGATCATGCCTTTTATGAGTAAGAGTGTCTCCCTCCTTCCTTTCCCACCCATAAGTGTTTCTCTCTGAAGCTGGCTGAGAGATTTGTCAAGAATGAGTGTTTTTTTAAATTTTTCTATTTTTTTCTATTAACATAATCATCTTTCTTCATATTTTAACCCAGTACACTTAAAATTTTAGTTGATTTTCAAGTGTTGGACCATACTTTCTCTCCTGGGACGTATCCATGATGTTGTCTTTATTTTTATTTCTGGGTTTGATTCACTAACATTCTTACAAAAAATTTTAAGATTATATTTCTGCTCTGGAGTTTTGTGGTAAGATCTGACTTTGGAAGCACTATGTTGGCCTCATAAAACACTCTGTTAAATGTTCCTTCCTTTCCCCTTGTCTTATAGCGCTTCTGCAGAATTGGGATCACAGATTCCTGAAACACTCGACAGAATCTAGCAGAGAAGCCACCAAGGGTTGCAGGCATCTTTGTGCGCAGTTTTAAAGCTGTGAACTCCAGGCATTTACAGCCCCAGTGTGTGCTTGCCTGATCTCCCGGTGAACCTGGGTGGTTTCTTCCCACAGGCCTCGCCCTCTCACCCAGCTGCCAGTTGCTGCTGGAGGCATCTGCGTGCACCCTGCTTGGGGCTGAGGGTCTGCAGCACCTGTGGCGATCCTGTCTCTCCTAATACTCCACTGTGACAAACCCAAGACAACCAACTCAGTCAGAGAAAGGTTTTGTCTTGACTCGGGATTCAGAGGTCTCCATCCACTCCCGCTTTGACCCTTTGTCAAGGCTGTCACAGCCGTCTGTGTGTGGCAGACAAGGCCACCTCCTAGGGTCCAGCATGCAGAGAGAGGCAGGGAGTGCCTGTGTCCTGGTGTGCTCTTCCTTCCCAATACCCTGCCTCCTCCCCCAGCCCCATAGGTGGGCGACCGAGCCTTTAGTGCATGGCCTCGGGGGACACTGCAGATCCCAGCTGCAGAGGGCAGGACAATGCCAAAGCCCAGCCCAGGGCTCGGGTGCACTGGTGTCCATGGGCCCAAGTCTGTGACATCTCCTCACTTCCTTGTGGCTGCCTGGGTGATCGGGGACGGGATCCAGAGGATGTGGTGGGTGGGGGGTACCCACCTCTCTCACGAGGGACACAGTCAGTCCCAGTGTCCTGAGGCCTCAGACAGCTCCTTCCAGCTGCCTCTGTGCTGGGGTGTTGGCACGCACCTCCTCCTCTGCGCTGCTGTAGCCCCAAGTGGGGCCCCGAGTTGCACTGGATTCCCGCAGAAAGCCCTTGGATGGACTCGATGCTCTGAGCTGGTCCTGTCTCCCAGGGGGAGCTTGGCATGGCTTCCCAGACCACCAGCTAGAGAGGGAGCTGCAGGCCCTGAGGAGAGGGAGGCTGAGGCAGGACCAGCACACGCGAGAGTCCCATCAGAGGCCCAGGGCCTGGGGTCCCCGTGTGCATCCTGGGCCCAGCATGGTCACTGTGTTCTTGTGCTTACACCACACTGCCCATTTAGGTTGTTCCAAGACAGGGGGCACGTGGCCCCCCTCCCTCAGTCACTTTCTCATCGCTGAGACAACACCTGACACCTGCAACTCTGAGGAGGAGAGGTTTATGTTGGCTCTTGGTTCACAGGTTTCAGTCCATGGTCAGCTGGCTCCAAGGCAGGGGGCCGGCAGAGGGACCTGGAGGAGGAGAGCTGCTCAAAGCATGGTGGACAGGAAGCAGAGAGAAGGAGAACCGGAAGATGAGCTGACCTGCCTCTTCCAACCGGGCCAGAGCTCCCAGGGCAAGTCAGCCAGATGCCTTCGTCGCCCTCCCCAAAGCCCCACCTCTGAGCGCATGAAGCTTTTGGGGACATCCAGATCTAAACCCCAACCTCACACCAGTGACGCCGCTCCATGGGTCAAATAAATGTGAGTGGACCCAAGAGAACTGTCCCTTGCTAAAATCAAAGCAAAACCAGCCAACCAAACAAGATGCCCTGTGGCTCTCCTCAGGCCTCTGTGCGGTGATTATTAGATGAACATGTCTTTCTCTACTAAAGCAGGAGCCACACGGGATGGGTGGGCTCACATCCAGCCCTCTGCTCCATGGGTGGAGAAACAGCTGCGATTCCTGAGTAGATGAGCAGCTGTAGTAATGGTGACTCTGCCGGCCCCAGAAGAACCACGGCTCCCGGGAGCCCAGCACCCCACACCATGCTGAGTAGTCCCTGCAGCACCTCTCTGTGCACGCAGGACCAGGCGGGGGGACAGCTGTACCCCACGGTACAAACAGAGCAGAACAGGAGCTGGGTGCTGGAGGAGGGAGCACCCGATGCAGAGCTCACCATGGAGGCAGGAGGGTGTGGGTGGGGTCCTCTGTCCTGCTGGGGGAATGAGGGTGATCTGCTTCGGTGGCCACCACTGTGCCTTTGGAGAAGGCTGGGTGATGCTGGAAACACTCGCCCTGAGATTTAACTGGGTGGGGGCCGCTGGGTCCAAAGCTGTCTGGAGAAGGCTGGGATCTGCGTGCCCTGTCCACCCCCTCAGGGTCACTTCCTGCACAGCACAGCCCTGCCTGGGGGCTGACGAAGATGTGGCCATGGCGGCAGTGCGGGTGCACAGAGCCTGAGCTGCGTGTCACTGCAGTACCAGTGTCTCAGCAGCAGCGCACCTCTCACTGCCAAGCCTGTGGGCGCTGTCTGTCCTGCTTTGCAGAGTGAAGCACCAGGCCCGGGTGAACACCACGTGACTGGCTTCTCACACACGCTTTTGACCACAGGAGCCTTGATGGGAGCAGGGGCTCACGGGCCAACAGCGCCCTGCTCCTTTTGTGTTCTGCCTGACAGTGAGAGAGTTAGCAGAACCAGATGCGGAACAGCGAGGCTGACAGAGAGCCCTGCGCGTCCTACTGTGTGTGGCCGTGGGTTCCCTTGGCTCTCGGTTTGGAGATGGGGAGTCCTTGTCTGCCCCAGGCCAGATGGGAAAGGCGGGGGCAGCAGGAGGGCTGTGGTGCACTCGGCCCAGGGGTGCAGGATAGAGGTGACCCAGGCTCGGGCTGGGCACATAGGGCAGATGACACCAGAGGGCAGCCTGGTTTCTCTTGGAGCAGCTGAGAGCTCGTGGCTCTTCCTCCCAACAGCACGGAGCAGAGAAGCCCGAAGGGAGAGGACCTTGGCTCTGAGGCCCGGAAGACACCGGATGGGGCGCCTGGCCTCAGGGGCCAGGTCAAGCTGGAATGGCCTTGGAAGAGTGTCCCCTGTGTGCAGGAGGGGCCCAGGCTCTGGGAGCAGCAGAAGGTCGGTGGCCAGGGAGTCCCCATGTCCCCGAGGCACGCAGCACCTGCCTCCTGGATGGTCCCCACCCTCGGAACCCTTCCTGCCCACGCTGCACCCCTAGCTTCTCTGCTCCCATCCGAGCCTCCTCTCTGTCAGTGCCATGTGCTTGGGCTCCCGGGGTGCTTCCCTCCACTTTCCTGCCCCATCTCGCACCTCCGTGGCCTCTGGCAATCTGGGCGAGTCAGCGGCCAGTCCCACGCTGGGAACTGTGAGGTGCCCGCGACTTCCCCAAGCTGGGCTCCATGCCTGCTTGGGTCGAGCTGCCTTGGGGACTGAGCTCCATCCACGGAGCAGCTGAGGCACAGTCCTCCTCTGGAGGCTTGGAGCCTGGCCGTGTCCTCCTTGACCCTGCTGAGCCGCTGATCGTACCCGTCTGCTCCTGGGTTGGCCTCCAGCTCCTGCTTCAGGCCAGCTGTTTGGGGCCTGTCCTTCTGAGAGTGGCGTGCCCTCACCTGTCCTCCAGGTGGGGTTCAGGGCTCTCTGGTCCCTCTGGCACACGTCTCCCTTTTGTGGTCATTTTGACCTTGGGGAAGAGCCAGGAGTTGCATGGTGCCAGAGCCGGTGAATGTGGTAGATGAGGACACAGCCTGATGGTTTTATTTGACAGAATTCCTTAAATATTTTGAATCTATTCGGGACATCAAGGGAACCACAAACATACACTCATGAAAGAGACTTCCAGAGCTGCTAACGATGAGATGAGTATGTTCAGCGTCAGGTGCTTCATGGCAGTTTACTGCAGTGAATTTTAGAAAGTTCTATTTCAACATTCACTGCATTCTATGATCACACCCCTTCATGCCTGTTTGGTTGGATTTATTCCCCAGTCTTGTTTTGTGTCTGCAATTTCCCAGGAACTCCCTGCCCTTTGTTTCTCCTTTCCAGCCTTGTTTCCTATTGATTAGCTTCCCTCCCTTCCTCTTTCCTGGCAGTGTGTAAGCTGTGCGTTCTAGTCACGTGCTGGGGCGGGCAACCCTTATGTGAGGATGGCCACAGCAGTCCAGAGTCTAAGCCAGTGTCTCCACCTCTGCCCCAGCTCCGCAAGGGCCTCGGCATCTCTGACTCCTACCCGAGCTCCTAGGTCCTTTTAGCCTCCAGATTCCACCCTGGACTATTAGGTTCCATAGTAAGAGCATGGGCAGCCCGGCCAGCAAATTCTCCACTTCTCTGCTCGCTGTTGCTTCTTGGCCCAGGCCTCCCTTTGCCCTCATTCCCAGGACTCCAGGGCACCTTGGGGCTGCTTGCAGGGAGGGACCATTCTTCCTAACACTCTTTATCCCCCTCCAGAAGGGGGGTTCTCGGTGGGCTGTGATCCCCTCCAACCCCAGTGTCGTGACAGTCACGTCCCCGTTAGAGTTTGCACTCCAGTGGCCCACAAAAGTGTTGCACTTCCAGAGGATCCACCCTGAGGTGGGTGTCTCCCAGGCCCGCAGTCAGCCCTCATTCCATGGCCTGCTGGTTGGCAACTCCCTCCTTCTCCTCCTTCTCCTGCTCCTCCTCCTCCTCATTCTCCTCCTCCTCCTTCTCCTGCTCCTCTTCCTGCTCCTCCTCCTCCCCCTTCTCCTCCTCCTCCTGCTCCTCCTCCTCCTGCTCCTGCTCCTCCTGCTCCTCTTCCTCCTGCTCCTGCTCCTCCTGCTCCTCCTCCTCCTGCTCCTCCTCCTGCTCCTGCTCCTCCTGCTCCTCTTCCTCCTGCTCCT
>NW_004624751.1:888470-1332732 GCF_000247695.1 Heterocephalus glaber | reverse complement strand
CTCCTCCTCCTCCTCCTCCTGCTCCTCCTCCCCCACCTCCCTGTGCCCTGGTCAGCCCCACCATTTGTATGGTTGATGGAGATCTCTTTTCTGGAACCTGCCCCCAACCTTGGTCTCTCCTGAGGGTCAGACAACCCCTGTGGTCCTGAGTCCACAGGTGGGCGGGGCTGAGGAGGTGGGCTCTGCAGCCTGGAGTTTGTTCCATGCTGCATCTCCTTGAGCCAGGGCCGGGACACCCTGCCAGAGGAGACCCTGGCCCAGCTGCTCCTGGGGCTGAGTCCTCCCAGCGCTCCTGTACCCCTCCCTATGTGCACCCCAGGGCCCACAATGCCCCCGGCACATATTTAGCTGACAGTAAATATTTGTTGAACTGAAGTGAACTCTGGAAATAGAACTATTTGAACATGATGAACTACTTCCTGGCGGCCAAAGGTCATTGGTATGAGCTGTCATTGTGCACTTTGTTACACTGAGAGCACCCTGGGGACCAGCAGTCCATCTGTCCCCATGGCCGTCCATGCCTGGCCGTCTTTGCTACGGCTGACCCGACCCATGGGAGAGGACATCCTGACCTCAGCCAGGCTGTTCACTCAGAACAACAGTCTCCCTCTGAGCCCCTCATCCACAGGGCGTGTCCTGACAGCACCCCGACTCCCCTCTGAACACAGGGTCCCACTTCACAGGTGCCTGCCCCCTGCCACATTCACAAGCAGCTGCTCCCCATGCCTGTGGAGGCGCCTGTCACTGTGCAGGGACAGGGATCCAACTCTTGCAACAGCAGCACCGTCCTCGGCCCTGTTCACCCAGGAGACAGACTTGGCGTGCGAGATCCTGGGCTGGTCCTGCTGGACCTGCTCTCTGCCCACCCTCTGCCCCTCCTTCCAGGGCCGATGCGGGGGATGGAGCAGGCAGATGGGAAGCCACATGGGCTGTCCTGCTGCTCCTTGAGGTGCTCCCCACTTTGGGAGACCCCATCTGCTCTGGGCTCAGATAGGACCCTCCGGGAGCAGGCAGCAGGTGACTTCCCTCAGCCCTCAGCTCTCAGGGCCCTGGATCCTCCCGCTGGCTTAGGCTCTGTCTCCTAACTGTGCTGAGACATACACTGACTTTGGACATGGGCTGAGCCTCTGATTCAGATCACAGCACTGAGGTGCTCACAGAGACCCCAGGTGGAGGGACTGAGTCCGTGCCCCGTGGGCCAGGGCGCTGGCTGGCTGGCTGGCTGGCTGGTCTGTCCATCCAGGAGTGCTCTAGAAGGCTCCGTCCTTCTGTCGCCAGTAGCAAAGGCAAGTAGGGGCCACTCGGAAGCTGAAGGTGGGGGCGCCTGGCTGTCACCGGTCATCCTGTGATCAAGCTCTCACACCCCGTGGGCAGGAGAAGCCCCAGGCGCTGGCCAAGAGGTGGCACCGAGGTGCAGCGGAGAGAGATGTGCCTTCACGGGGCTCACCGTGCCCCACCGAGCCCGGGAACTGAGCTGTGCCCTGGCAGACATCTGGACCTCGGGACCAAGGGAGAGGCTGCTGGGATGGAAACTCAGATGCAGGCCTCTCACACTGGAAATGGAGACAGGGTTCAAGCCCGAAAGTTTCAGGTGGTCTTGACAGAGAGGCGATGTCACTCAGTACTGTGCTCCTCTGCAGTGTCCGTGCTCTGTTACACACCAGGCCAGCTGCTTTGATTTTTCAGGCAGGTGAAGAAATTAAGTTGACATTGCCAAGCTGTATTTAATTTTTAAAATCTGATGTTCTCCTTATCAATAGAAATAGATGTAGAGAAAATAAATGAGCAACGAAAAGAAGAGAACAGAGAGCTGACGGGCTCACAGAGGGGCCTTCCCCACTGCAGGGTGCGTCTGTGGCATGCACGCCCCCTAGGCTGTGCCTGGGCATCCACTGCAGTCACCCAGTGGGGCAGAAAGTGGACCCAGCTTCGGACGAGCCCTGCCGCCGGGCTGCCTGGCAACCTGTGCCGAATGCAAACCAGACTCCACTCCTGCTGACCAGTGTCCGTGGACTGTCCACCTCAGGCAGGGCTGCATGGAGATTCAGAGTTAGCCGATCCTGTGTCCATCTTCTGGGCTCCCTAGAAAGGTTACCTATAAACTCGGCCTCATTGCTAAGAACCAACAATAAACTTGACTTCATATTCACTTTCCAAAAGTTTTAGTACTTTATGTCCCTCCAACTAACTTGAAGCTTTATTATTCTACCTTATTTTTGTTTGTTTTTTTCAGACAGGGTCTTTGTAGTTCAGGCTGGCCTTGAACTTTATGTAGTCCAAGCTGGCTGTGAACTCACAGCAATCCCCCTACCTCAGCCTCCTGAGTGCCAGGAGTACAGGCGTGTGCCACCACACGCGGCATATGGAACAACACGGCTCATGTGGATCCGTGGCGAGCCTGGTGTAGAGTGACCATCTTTGATGCTGTGACATCCAGACTCCTGCTTAAGAGGCGGAGTCATAGAGGACTCCCACGACAGGAACCATGTATCAGCCTGTCTCTGCCCTGGGGGGTCAGGAGCTGCGGCGTTATCAGGCTCACAGGGCGACCCCGAGCTCCCTCACACGCACACGACCAGACCTGAAGGCCCTCACGCCAGCCGCTTCTGGGCGGGCGCTGGGGCCACTTTCCTCCTGCAGGGACCCAGGGCCACCCTGAGGGCCGGGCGCAGGCAGAGCCGGCAGCTCCTGTTCCCAAGATGGGATTTCACACATCTTAGATTACAGGCTTAAATTAGCACGTCCCATAGAGAGGCTGCCTCTGCCCTTGTCAGAGGGCAGCCTTTCAGCCCCCACGGCCAGGGCGGGGACCTGGGCACAGGCAGCGGTAAGGCGAGCTGCCACTGGAAATTATTTATCACCGAGCGAGCGGTCACTCCGTTTCAGGCTCTGGGGCTTGGGCATCTCATCAACACAGCGACAATGGCCTGTGAACTTTTGATCCAATGAATTGTGCATGAGAGGTTTGATTAGCAAATAAAAGGCCGATTAGGTGAGCCGGTTGTCTTTCTTTCATAGAACACAGGCCTGCATTTTGCAAAGGGAAAATAAAATTGTGTGGGTGTTCCTCTCCCTTCAGTAAGTCCCTTGTTCCTTGATGTTAAGTAAAGGTAACAACAGACAAAGCTTGGTCATTCCTAGAAACTCGCCTGTGACACATAGTCATGCTTAGGTGTATTTCCTTAGTGTGCTGAGGAACGATTTTAAAACCATAGCAATTCTTGGGATTCCAATGTTTGCCATCTCCAAATGTAATTAAAACTTCACTGACCCAGCATTAAGCTCAGAAAACAGACTTTCATCTTACAGAATTGGTTCCATTATTTCTTTCTAAAATTAAGCAGAACTTGCACTTCCTGACGATTAAAGTAAGACACACTCAATGTGAGAAACAGAACGAAGGAGGGAGCGTGTGTCCAGGGCAGAGCAGTTGGCGCGGCTTGCCCATTGGCACCTTGTTGGCAGCTCCAGGGGGCGCTGGGCTCGCCTCAGTTGGCCCAGTGATCCGGAGCAGAGCACCCAAACCCCACACCCCGCCACAGCGTGGACATTTCTGCACACATCCTGCATTCTAACATGGGCTCTGCAGTTTTGAAGACTTTGTTTACCACGGAGTTGGAACTTGAGATCTGTCATCTTTTCGAATCCTCCATCCAGAAGGTAAAATCCTTGGAGCTGAACAGCATGGCGCTGAGCAGGGCAGTTCCTGTCCCTGCTGGGAATGGGCGGGCCCGGGCCCTCAGGAGTCATACTCAGCTTCCTGTCATGGCCAGGGGCGCCCACGGGGCGCCCTCCCGCTGCTACCTCCCTGAGCCACACCCCTGCCCATGGGCAGTGAGAATCGGGCCAGCCGGGCCAGGCTAACAGCAGGCCCAGTGCTGCTCCTCTCCTGGTATTGTTCACAGGCAATGGAAATCATGGCTGTGTGGTCACCTTCAATCCGAAAACCTGGGTCCCTGGGTGAAGTCTGCACCCAAGAACCCAGGAACCTCAAAGAGGGGGCCTGGCAGGGCGCCCTTCGGCCACATGTGGGTTGCTGGCCTCTCCCAGGCATCGGGCCTCGAAGTTTGTGCAGTTTCCCAGTGAGTCCGTGTCCTCCACACTCCCAGTTCTAATCCATGACCCGCCCAGTCTTCAGTGGAGAACCAAGGCTCTGTGTCCTCAGAGCAGGGCCGGCAGGAGAGGCACGCACGTCCCGGAAATGTTCTCAGCGTCCTGGAAGACGGGAACCAGTGAAGGGCAGTGCTGGGGGAGCAGGGCAGGTGGGGCTGACGGGTCCTAGGGGCTTGGGCCCAGCGCGGCCAGGGGAAGAGATGCTGCCTGGAAGGCCCTGTGTCACTATCACACCCCTCGGGGCTGGGACAAGCGCCAACAGCCACAGTTTAAGGGAGGAGAGGTTTATTTAGACTCACGTTTGAGTCCAGGACAGCTGCTCCAAGGCGGGGAGCACAGCAGAAGGGCCTGGCAGAGGAAAGCAGCTCACAGCATGGCGGGTAGGAAGCAGAGAGCTGCACAGGGAGGAGCGGGAGGGAGATGCACCTTCCAGGCCATGCCCCAGCGACCTCTCCTCTGGCCAGGACCCCCTCCTGACAGTCCGAGATCCCCCCAGTCCCAGTCCCAGTCAGCTCCTGCAGGTGCCAGCTGTGATCACAGGAGGCATTAGGGACATCTGTCCAGACCTACACCCTGACACCTCACGGAACCCAAGGTGCAGGTCTGCAGCAGAGCTGCCTGGGGGCCCCAGTGGGTCAGCACAGAGCTCCCAAGGGCCAGGATTCGGCCCTGGCCCACTGCCCATGCCAGGGTATGGAGGTGTAAAGGGAGCCAGGGACAGAGGGGCACGATAGGCCACAAGGCCAGGTCTTTGGGACTAATGTGAATGGTCAGTAGGTTGGCTCTGGAGTGGGCAACATCATGCTCCAGATGTCTGGTGGCACCTGGGGAACCTGGTGGGCATCAGTCTTCTCTAGGAGATGCCGCATCCCTGGGACCCACAGGAACCCCAGCTTTCTCCCTCCCCAGCACGAGGTCACCTGGCCACCTCAGCACCAGCCCCGGGGCCAGGTGCCCTCTGGACCACAGGAGCAGGAGGACCTGAGAGGAGTACCTGAGAGAGAGGAGGACCTGAGAGAGAGGAGGACCGTCGGTTCTGGAGATCTGTGTGCTCAGGGGGCTGTGAGGGTCTCTGCTTTAGGTGCCTGGGGGCAGGGCTGGCTCAGGGGCTGAGGAGCGGGAGGTGCACACAGAGGACAGGGAGGGGGAGTGCCTGAGAGTGGCCTCCTCCCCTTCCTCCTGCTCCTCCCGCTCTTCCCCCTCCTCCCCCTCCTCTTCCTCCTCCCGCTCCTCCCCCTCCTCCTGCTCCTCCTCCCCCTCCTCCTGCTCCTCCTCCTGCTCCTCCTCCATCTCCTCCTCCTCCTGCTCTTCCTCCTCCTGCTGCTCCTCCTCCTCCTCCTGCTCCTCCTGCTCCTCCTCCTCCTGCTCCTCCTCCTCCTCCTCCTCCTCCTCCTCCTCCTCCTCCTCCTCCTCCTCCTCCTCCTCCTCCTGCTCCTCCTCCTCCTCCTCCTTCTCCTCCTCCATTTCCTCCTCCTCCTGCTCCTTCTCGTCTTGCTCCTCGTCCTCCACCTCCTCACGGGTCACCCACAGGAGGGTCTCTCTCTGGCTCCTGCCCCCACCCACCCTGGAGAGGTTGTCATAGACTCACCCAAATGCAAGTCACCAGCCCTCCCAGCATCCCTCAGCCCAGTGAGGCCAAGGAGAACAAAGACATCACCCCTGACCCAAGCTCCTTATGTCTGCGGGAGAACAAGGAGATTATCCTCAGGCCCCAAAGTCCTCTGGAAGCCTCTGCTCCATACAGGGAGATGCTCCACGAGTCACGGCTAGGGGTGTGGTGGGGTGGGGTGTCCACGGTGAGAAGAGGAAAGGACTTCTTTGAGGTGCATTTCCAGCAAATTGGATGTGAGGGAGTCTAAGTTTGACCTCTGCCCTTCCTCGAGGCCTGCTGTGTGGTTAGCAGCAGTCTGGGGGCCAGGCGGGGCACGTCTTTCCATGACCCTCTCAGGCCAGGGCAGGTCCTGCCCAGGCTGTGCGCTGAGCGCAGGGAGCCAAGACCTCACCATGCGCCCCAGCCTGTCTCGCCCTCTGGTCCTCCAGGACTCTCGGGGTGCAGGCGACGATGGCAGAGTGGCACAGCTGCTCAGGGGAAGGACGCAGCCGGTCCTGAGCTTAGCTCGAACATCTCATGATCCACTTCAGGGGCCACCTCCTGCTTCAGAAGGCTCCTCCTCCTCCTCCTCCCTGCCCCTCTACCCCATCTCTGTGCCACAGGCTCTCTGCTTCCTCCAACGCCACCTCCCCGCTGGCTCCCCCCAGTTCCAACCCGATCACTCATTTCTGGGTCTCCAATGTGCCGCCCTTGTGCCTCAGGTCAGTCTCCTGCTGCCCAGGAGCTTCTGGAAGGTAGGGGCCTCAGTGCAGGCTTAGCCCAGCATTGTCACAAGATGCCAGTACAATGCACAAGGGGGTGGCAGGGCCAAAGCAAGCACACAGAGGACTCCGGCATCTTACGGACTTGGACACTCGTGTGCAAAAGCAGAACACTGCACTGCTGCTTGTGCACTGCTACTTAAACTTAAAATTGGAAAAGCAAGAGGGAGACTGGAAGTGTAAGGGGGTAAAGGGCATCTGGGACTGGCAGGGTTCTGCTCCAGGCCCCGTCCCAGGCCTACCTGGAAGTGTTATGGGAGACATCGCCTGGGGACCCCACTCTGCCCAGGGCTCTCAGTGTTGCCTTCTCCACAGGGAGAACACAAACGTGAGCCTAAGACTGGGAAAATGCAAACATGAACAATTAGGTTCCATCCAAATTGTGATTCCGGGTGGACAAGACAGAGTTCTTAATCAAGAGGAATAATTTGCTTGATGACACATACAAACAAGGGCATGATAACAAATTAATGAGAGGAACAGAGAAAATGATGCGGCGACATCATCTAGATCCTATCTCCAAACATGCCCACATGATAGTAGGTAAAGTGGAGATTCAGTAAATATCTGGTTATTTAATCACAAGGAGTCAACTTGATTATTTCAAGCCGAACAAGTTAACTCTAAAAGCATGATTATCTGAATCGGTTATCCGCATTGAATAAACTGAGCAGCTGATTGTTACAGTTTTACCTCATTTTCCCTTGGTGCAGCTTTAGATTAGATAATGCAGAGCTGGCTCTTCCTGGGACACAAAGGCCATGTCTGTAGGCACAAATAACTGGAGAAAAGCATGCTCACACGAGATAAAAGTTATCTCAGCAGAGAATAGAAACTGAAGGAAAATGACCCTAGAACTGAGAAAGAAAGCTGGTGAGATGAGTATCCGGTAGAGGGTAGAGAGTCTTAGGAGCAGGCTGTGGGTGGCGAAAGTCAATTAGCCTGAGGCAGAGGGGTAGAAGTGACACAATCCCACCCTGAGAGAGAAAACGGGAAGAAAGGGAGCAGCCTTGGGACTCGGGAGAAAAGGGCCATGGTCTAGTGTCAGAACTAGGAGAACCAGGGTTGGGTGGAAAAAAATTGGACAAATAATGATCCAGAATTGAGAAGTTTGGTTTTTGCTTCCTAAGAAACTGACTAGCAGCACTAGAGTAGCAGTGATGTGAGCTGGGGCTGTAGGGGCAGACATACAAAACAGAGCAGAGGGACAGAACGAACTCTCCTGCACACGTCCTAGTCGCACAGTAGAAAACAAGTCAGCGTGGCAATCGTGAAAGCAGCCAACAAACAAAACAGCAAACAGCACCCGACATGCAGGAGCAGGGACAGGAGCCTCCTGGCCACTCTGCAGCCACCACGGAGCCAGGAGACACAGGGACAGTGGCTGAAGGAAAGACATTCCCTGTCCAGCCCTAGTGTCCCTCCGGAGGACATTGCGACAGTTTAAATGTTGGGATTGTGCAGGACAGAGTCCATAGGAAGAGACAGACAAGGAGACCAGAAGTGGGTGCAAGTAGGTAAACAGAAAACGTTGTTTCCTTTCATCTAGTAATTTATTTAGAAGATAACCAACTGTGTCAGAGAAAAGACAGTAACTGTATAATGAGGATCTTATCTCTGCATAAGAAAAAAAGTAACAATTACAAAACATGTGTCATGGCACATAGGATGATATTCAGAAAAGGTGACTGTTTTTGAAGTGAGAAATAGAAAATACCAGGCGTATTTCAATCAAGTGAGAAGTGTGAAGAATCACATTTTCTGATTCTAAATAGACTCTGATGGGTTTTGGACGCCTCTTATTATCCCAGAGCAATCACTGAAAATAATAATGAGAGTTACAGATTACAAGCTAATAGATTAAATAAAAGAACTATTAAACTCTTTCATTAATTCAAAGAAAATAGCAAGAGAATGAAAAACAGAATGACTGAATGCTAACTGGAACATAAAATGGTAGATGTAACCAAACCAAACAAGTAAGTATGCTAAAATCAAGGCCATGATAAGAGAGAGCTGAGGCTGATCAGAAAAGCCAGACCCACCTACACCTGTCTACAGAGATGCATTTAAAATATGAAGACAACAATGAAATAAAAAGGATGGAATAGATATATCATATAAAAGTTAACATGAGAAAAACAGTTTGGTTAGATTGAGTATATTCTGTTACATTGATACAAGAAAAGTTGTAAACCGGAGGACACCACCAACTCTAACATGTTAGGTCTTCAAAGACAATCAAGGCTAAAGACATCAAAAAGCCTAGGACAGAAGAGCAGCAGCACCTGTGTACCATTCTCCAGAATGTATGCTTGTGCTGTATGCACACTTACCCACATGGCGAGCCAGATGCATGCATACATGGATAACATGTTTTTCTGTAATATAAATGTATCTACCTCATGTATACATAAATGTATACAAATAAACCGTGATACAGAAAATCTTGTAAAAAGACAAACATTTTAATAAAAATGGGTAGAATACTCTTGAAGACATTGGCATAGGAAAAGACTATGAACAAAACCTCAGTAGCACGGGAACTAGCACAAAGAATCAACAACTGGGATCTCATCTTATTTTTTTTTCCAGGTTCATAATTTATTGTACAAACTGAGTATTACATGATGAGTGACAGCTCTTCCAGGCACGGGAACTTCACAGATGAAATCAGATATTGTAAAATCCTAGCATGCACAATGCCCTGGGTTTGATTCCCAGCACACTTACGTTGCTTTCACAACTGGCATTTTTGGTTTTTTAGACCTTAACTTGAAATACAAGATCGTCAGAGCAATGCCTCCATATGTGGCCAGTACACAATTCATTCTACCTGTCAGAGTGTAAGAGTTGAAATATTTTTTGATGCCAATGAACTGGTACTGGGCATCGGCTTCTGGACCTGCCATGATTTCAATCTCACCAGAGCCACAAATTCCACAGCTCGGGATCTCATCTTATTAAAAAGCTTCTGCACTGCAAGAGAAACCACCAACAGAGCTAAGAGACAACCTACAATGTGAGAGAAAGTTTTTAGGAGCTGTACCTCAGACAAAGGACTACTATCTAGAATATATAAAGGATTGAAAAAAAGATCCCCCCCAAATTCAAAGACCCAATTCAAAAATGGGCATCTGAAATGAACAGACATTTCTCAGACAAAGAAGTAAAAGAAGCAAATAAACATATGAAAAAATGTTCAACATCACTCGTCATTCGAGAGATGCAGATGTAAACAACACTGAGATTCCACCTCACTCCAGAAAGAATGGCTGCTATCATGAAACCATCCAATAACAAATGCTGGCGGGGCTGTGGGGAAAGAGGAACCGTGCTCCATTGCTAGTGGGAGTGTAGACTGGTGCAAGCACTGTGGAAATCAGTATGGAGATACCTCAAAGAACTAGGACTAGAGGTCCCATTTGACCCAGCTATTCCCCTGCTGGGGATCTTCCCTAAATGAATTAAAAGCATCATATCACAGTGATATATGTGCACCTATATTTATAGCGGCACAGTTTGTAATAGCTAAAGCTTGGAAACAGCCCAAATGCCCATCAACTGGAAACTGGATAAAGAATATGTGTTTTTTTAATAAAATGGAATACGACTCAGCCATAAAGAACAAGAAAGTAGAGACATTTATAGCTAAAAGGATGCACATTGAGGCCATACTCTTAAGTGAAATAAATAGGACAGGTATGTGTAAATACCAAATAGCTTCTCTAGTGTGAGAAACTGAAAGTATAAATAAGGATTATAATGATTAAAACAAATAATTGATAATTTGAAATAGGAAGAAAAGGTCCAAAGGGGTAGGGGAAGTGGGAGGGGAAGGGTAAAGGAAAGAAGGGAAGGGAAAAATTATGAGAAAAGAAAAAAATAAAAACAAAGTCTATGTAAATAGGGAAGGGTGGAGGGGGTGAAGGGTGCACAGGTAACAGGGAAAAAATAAGAACCAAGATGCATCATGTGCAAGTACAAGCACCCAGTGATACATGTAAATGTACTGTATAGTTAAAATTTACCAATAAAAGAATTTAAGGAGAAAAATGGGTGGACTATTTGAGTGGCTATTTCACAAAAGCGGATCTGTAAATGGCCAATAAACACAGGAGAGGCGCTCAACATAAGTCCCTCCCTACTAAACTCAAAATAATTCCAAATCCTTTGAACATTTAAAAGGATATCAGTGCAAACTGTTAACGGAAACAGAACAAACGAGCTCTCCTGTCTTTGCCAGTGCAGTGTCAGATGGTGTAGCCGTTTGGCGAAGCAGTCACAAAGTCAGACACTCATGACTGCTGAACCCATTGCTAAATATTTACCTTGGAGAAACAAGAGCTGTCCCCATAAAGATGAGCTGGGGAGGCTCACAGCAGCCTTGTTCTCCTTAGAGCCCCGCTCTGGAGACAACGCCTTGCGGTCTGCACCGGTCATGCGCACGGTGCACAACTCACGCGCCGTCACAGAAGGGCCTCGAGGCCCGAGGGGAGCCCGAGGGGAGCCCGCAAACACGGCCCGGTCCCTTCTGTGAGGTGGTCGAGCAGCCAGAGGAGCCAGGTGGGGGAGCCTGTGCTGGGCCGAAGAGCTCTCTGCTGGGCAGCGCCCCAAGAGCGTTCTGGGCAGACAGGCTCCTCCTGCGCCTTGGTCGCCAGGGCGACTCTGTGTGCATTTATCAAAGCTCAGCAAACTGTAACGATACAATGTGTGAGTCTTACTTTTGTCAATTACAACTCAATATAACGGATGAAACTGTGAGCAGAAGACTGCGTGCGGCCCAGGGAGGAGGCGGAGGTCGAGCTGCCCTGGACCCTGGCGGCCCTCCTGCCTCAGGATCAGAGCCCAGCAGCTCCACAGCCCCGCCTGGCGCCCCTCCACCCGGGGCTGGTTGTACTGGGCGCAGAGTGTCGCCTGGGACCTGACAAGTGGAACCCTTTTGTCCAGTGCTGCCTCAGGCCCGGTCCCGTTTCTGGTCCAAATGTCTTGAGGCAGGGAGGCCCCGACAGTCATGCCGGGCTGGACCCTGCCGACCCTTTACTCCGAATCCTCTGAACTTTCTGAATCTCCAGCAGGGGCATCAATTTCCGGTGGTTACCTGAGACATCAGTTATCAGCACTATCTGGAATTCTACCCAATTATACTTTTGATTTACTACTCAAGGCTCTGTGCTTTATGGATAATAAATTGTCGGCCTCCTTCATCACTTACGCTGTCTGCAGTTAGCCAGCTTTGTAAGCTTGGAAGTGTTTCTAATGTGGCTTCTTTATTTCCATGCAAAGCCCGTAGAGGCTAATGTTTTCTACTTTGCTTAGATTATTGTTTTGTCATTAAAATTTGTTTTGGCTTCTACCCAGCTCTTCCATCAGTATGTTATAATCTCACAATTAAAATGTCTAATTTATTTCCTCATGTTGCTGATGTTATTGGAATTGGCGAGCACTCTAGAAAGAATGCCAAAGCCATAATAGGTACCAAGGTAACAAAACATTTTGTCTCCCTTTATTTTTGTGCTGTCGTTATACTAAGAAAATAAAATATTTAACCTGTGGACAGATGGAAATTAATTTGTGCTTATTTATTTGAAAGAGAAATTACTTTGCCTTTTAAATAAAGACATTTTTATGATTTCCCATTAAGGAAGGAAATATAATTATTAAATGTAACTTTAGGATGTTAATTTTAATAAAACACCAATTTAAAAAGATATCTTCTGGGTGTAGAGAATGATTGAAGGAAGGGAGGAGCGCTTTTCCTCCATGTCACATTAGGCTGCTGCACCCGTAAATTATCAACTTATAAGCAGAACCACTGTATTGAAATTTTAAAAATGGAAACTGAAATCTACTTACTTTGCCTTGCCGCTCACTAAGATGGTTACTCGTGAAGTTTTAATAATTCCTAGCATCATCTTTTAGAATCAACTGAAAGGTAACTGTGAGTCGAAGCCAGCATAGCTGTCTCACCTGCCCCGGTCCAGGGCCGGGAGTCAGGACCAGGAGGCCCTGTGCTGAGGCCCAGCGACTCTTGGGCCAAACCCTGGGCTCGCTGGAGCCCCTGCTGGCCCTAGCGGAGGCCCGGCCTCCAGAGATCAGAGCCAGCCTTGGTCTCTGTGTTCCCCCTGGTGCCCAGCAGGCACCGGGCACGTCCAGGGCAGGGCAGTGATAGGTGACACCCACCGGGGACCTTCCAGCGCCTGTCGGAGCAACAAAGAAGAGGGAGGCTGAGAGGTCCAGGGACCGGCGATCTACTCTCTGTGGCTGGGGACCTTGACAGTGGCCCTACTCCTGTGGCTCCCAGCAGGACTTGGGCTCAGGACAGTGGCCAGGCTTTAAGGGGTCCCCAGGCCGCAGATGCGCAGTCGGCAGCCACTCTCTCTGGGCATGGCGCTCGGACATTCCCAAAACCTGACCGTCCTGAAGCAGGGCTGTCTCGAGAGGCACACTTGTGCTGTGTGCAGCCACATCAGCTGTCCCTGGTGAGTCAGGGGCCAAGTGAGCCTGCCCGGGGCTGCCGTGCAGCCAAAGACCCCACCGTGCATTTCGGGGTCCCTCAGGCCAAGCAGAACGGCCCAGGTAGACCCCAGGCGCGGTCCAGCCCTCCACCCCATCTCACCGTGGGGGTGGGCAAGGTCCCCTGCAGAGAGTGCTGGCTGGTGTGCAGTCCCCTCTGGGGGGCGCCTGAGACGCCCTGAGATGAGAGACCTTCATACAGATGCCTTCCCTGCTCTGGCCCCACAGGCCCCACGCACGCTCTGAGCGCGGCTGCCCAGTACCCCCACCCGAGGTCCCAGGCGTGGTACCCGGATGGAGACCGCCATCCTTCGGCTGGGGCAGATCTGCAGGTGGGAGGTGGCTGTTACCCTCCTTGAACCCTCAGGTCGGGCGCGGAAGACACTGCTGGGTTCTCCTTGGGTGCCAGGTGACCCGGCCTATGCAGGTGGAGTGTGGCGCAGAGCTGATCAGGAGGGAGGCGGGGGAGGAGGTGAGAGTGCAGGACAGGCAGCAGCAGGGGCTGGAGGCTCGGGGGCACCGGCGAGTTCACGTGTGGTGGCCAGGAGACGCTTCTTGTTGTGCACTGGGGACTGAACGCAGAGCCTCTGCGCCGAGCTAAGTCCCCAGCACCACCCGCCCTTAAATTTGAGACAGAGTCTTACTCAGTTACTAAGATGCACAGGCTGGACTTGAGATTATGATCCTCCTGCCTCAGCCTCCCAAAGTGCTGTGACTGTGGGCCTATGCCACCAAACCCTGCTCACAGGAGACCTCTTCGACACAGTGCTTCTTCACAAGGAACGAGCAACGGCCGCCATCCTCAGACACTGTGCCTGGTTCCTCCTCAGCTGCCCGATGCGAGGCCCTCAGCCAGCCCCTCCCCGGAGGCTGTGATCCCAACTCCGTCGCCATGGCCACGAGGCCCTTCAGGTTTGGAGATACTGGGAAAATCTCTCAGGGCGCCGTGCTGGCTCTGGGCGATCCTCGCTGCTTTCCCTCTCAGGCCAGCGCGGCTCTCGGGGCCCCTTCCCGGGGAAACCAATCTGGCCTCCCCATCAACCCTCCTCCTCCTCGCCCACTCCATGCTCCTAGAACCATTCCTTACTGGTATTTATTCTGCTCTAAATTAGCTATTTGCTTATTGACCCAAAATAGTTATCATCTCAGCTGGAAATATATTGGAACTCTGGTTGCCAAACAAATATTCAGCAAAAGACGAATCAAAGCATATGGGGAGGAAAACCCCACCACGCCTGGCCCGCCCGTGCTCTGGAAGGCGCCCTGGCCCGCGGCCGCCCTCCTGCAGCAGCGCCAGCCGGGGCTGACACTGATCGATTCAGCAGAGGGCGGGTATTAATGACGCTGGAGCTGGCGGCTGGCTCTGTGCTGTCATTTGCATTCCACTCATCATCTCCACTCATCATCAGGGTGAGGACGCCAGAGCTAATTAAAGTCCAGGCTAACAGGGTGGCCGGGGAATCTGGCGGCCGGGAAGGCGGCGGCGAACCTGTGGGGGCTTCCAGCAGGAAGGACAGCAACCTCACAGCAAACCCAATTAACTTGATTCCGAGCAGAACTGCGTGAGGCTCTTGCCACAGGGAGATGTAGGCCCTTCGCAGACGGATGCTCACGTTTGGGCCCCGGGTACGACTGCACTTCCTGTCCACCAGCCCGGCCCGAAGGACTCTGCCCGTGAAAATCCCTGCGTTTCTAACCATCTTTAAACACAGCAATCTTCTGGGCTGTGATTGCATGGCGCTGCACACTTCTATACTGCTGTTCCTGAATGTTCAGATTTTCTATGGATTTGACTCAAAGGGGCCATCTAGGCTCCTTACCTCTCTGGACACAAACCGCGGGTGCAGCTGTGCAGAGCAGGCGAGGCGCACACATCCTCCTGAGTTGCGGCTTCCAGAGCCGGTTTCTGTGCTGTGCACAACTTGCTCCTCAAGTTTCCCTCGGCATGGCTCCCCCTGTCGTATCCATGACAATAAATGGCACATTACAGGATGGAATTTAGTTTTCCTTTATGAGTTTTCATTACCCTCCCCTCCACCGCATGGCACAGCCACAAAAGGGACAGACGCCAGGGTGCTGAGTGTCATCTGGGGAGGCTGCAGGTGTCTGTGGAGACCCTTCTCCGTGGGCTGCGTGGAGGGGACGTGGGGTGCTCTGGAGGATGGGGACTCTCCCACTCTGAGTGGAAGAGGGGGCCCCATGCAGCCTGCTGTAGACCAGTTAGTAACACACACACACACACACACACACACACACACACACACACACACACCCGCCCAGAGAAAGATGGAGTTTGCATTTAAGCAAAATTTAAAAAGGGCTTCTTCCTACAAAACGAGGGTGCATTTGGGGAGGAAAACAGGAAGTTGGTTGGCATCTGAGCCCCTCCGTGCCCAGAGTGGACTCGGGGCAGCCCTTAGAGCATGGAAGGGGCCTGGTGCTCCTGGCTCCTCCTCCCCCGGGGGTTCTCAGCAACATCCTCGCTGCCATCTGTGCCCTCCCCGGGGCTGCCACCCAACCCCACAGGTCCCAGCTGGTCTGGCCGGACCTCCCCTGGCTTGGATGTGGGGACCACAGACATCTCCTTCAGGGGTATGCTGCAGCTCCAGGCCCTGGGGCCAGGCAAGAACAGAGGAAGTGTGTGGGGTCTCTGTGGCATATTCGGTGGGCGATGGACGGACAGGACCCCTGGTCCCTAGTCCCCCGACTTCCTGCTCACTGTGCCGGCTTCTCTTCACTGTCTGGGCTCTGCTCACCGCCTGACACACTGGAGGCCACCCCTGACTGGCTCGGAGCTACCCCTGTTCAGCAGCCCCTGCTCCAGCTGGGGCCCAAGTGGGCCTGGCCGGGTTCTGTTGACTAAGGCTGTTGGGCCCACGGCACCCCAGGGAGTCATCCTGCTCCCACAAGGATGGGAGGGCCCTGCATGGGTGACAGAGAGGCTGTGTGCCCCCAAAACAGAATGACACACCCCACCAAGCATGGTAGCTTGTGAGGGGGAAGGTGAGCCTTCTGCTTCCACTTGCATGTTAAGCTGAAAAGCTACCTGCCGTTTTCGATGCAGTGTTTCCATCCTGATTTATCTCCCAGAGAACGGAATTATTCTGAATGCATGATAAGAGCGCATGGACTCAGAATGGGCTGCACAAGGTGGAGCTGTCCTGAGCTGGAGGTGGCCCTGGGCAGGGGCCACGCAGGTCCACACAGCAGCCATCAGTCACCTCACCCTCCATTAAGCCGTCAGCTCCGTGAGTCACCACAGATGTAAAGAAACGGATTCCCATCGTAATTTAATTCCAGGAGCCCAGATCTCAAAGTATATAAACTTTCCCAGGAGGAAGCCAGGCCCCATTATCACCCACTCGGTCATTACTCTCATCAAGGGACATTTATTAAGCACTTAATTGTGCACTGCACGGAGTTGGATGTGAAGGGAGAAATGGAATCTCTTGCCTTCTGTGAACTCACAGTGCATCTGAGAGTGAACACAATGACAGGCCAAGAAGAGGATCAGGGGACCTAACAACCCCCAGGTCAGCCGGTGTGGACGGAGAGAGAGATGGACCACGCCCAGAGGGGAGGCGGAGGCGAGGGAGGACGTGGTCGTTCACCTGAGCAGGGCCGCGCTAGTCAGATCTCCCCAAGATAAACAGTGGAAGGGGTTACTTAGGCTCATGGTTTCAGAGGTGCCACTCCACAGTCTGTTGGGCCTTGTCTTTGGACCCATGGAGAGGCAGGGCATCACGGTGGCAGGAAGGGGGGACAGAGAGGGGGGAAAGGGCTGGGACCCACTGCCCCCTTCCAGGCCACCCCACAGTGGTGCACTGCCTCCCATGGGGCCACCTCTCTGAGGGCCCTCACCTTCTCCCAGTGCTACAGGACGCGGACCATGGAGCCTTGGGGACACGTGACCGACAGCCAGCAGGTGACTGAACCTTCCGGAAGCCTCAGGGCTGTGGTGATGCTGTGAGGTCTCAGCAGCACCGAGAATGAGCCCCATCCGCTCTGGGGATTCGAGGATGGCTGACTGGGAAGTGAGTGACAGGCTGGCTGGACGAAGGGAGCAGGGGAAGAAAGGAGACTGAGAAACGAGAGGTCCCTTACGTGACACTGACTCTGACCAGCACGGGCCCTGAATGTCGCTCAGTGGGGTGTGCCACTCTCTTGCTTCCTCTTCTTCCTGGCTGCCCTGTCCTTGGGCAGCAGGGGAGCCAGCACGGGTGGCAAAGAGCATGGGGACCGGGCTGAGCCCTCTCTAGTTGCCATGAGCACTGTGGTGGTGAACGTGTGTGGCCCACGCCTGGCTCTGCAGTCAGCAGGTGGTGGCCTGGCCCCTGCCGAGGCTGGGAGCTGCAGAGGGGCACGGCCCATGGATTTTTGCATGGACACCACCTGCCTCTGTCTCAGGCACTGCCCCTGAGTCCTGACTACTGTGAACGCCAGGGAGAAGGCCGAGTTGGAGTCTGGATCAGCCCCGGTCTGGCTCCCCAGTCCCTGTGACCAGGGAGGGACCCGGGGCTGCTGGCCCTCCCGAAGGGTCTGCTCCAGAGCTAGGCGCCCAGGGGCAGCATGCCAGGTGGAGACAGCACAGGCAGCTTCTCTCAGAGACGTGCCTTCAGCTCTGTTTAACCTCATCCTCCTTCTTCCAGTCATGTTAAGCTACCCTGTGCTCTCATTACAGGGATGAGCTGATGCACAGTGAAATCCCCTCATCTCCACGCACACTGAGAGGCGGTGCCCTTGCACACGGCTTGAACCATCCCTGGGGCCTCCACTTTCGAGCACTCTCATCCCGAGCCCGGCCCTCCCAGTGCTGGTGTGCTTCCTGTCACAGCCTCCCTTGACTGCATCTTCATGCTCCTGGAGTGGCCTTCCTGCCCGGACTTGTGCCCTCAGCACGTGTGGGGCCGTGGAGTCTGTCTCCACCGCTCCTTCCGTGGACCCCTGAGGAGCCTGCTGAGTTCCAACCTGCTCGCTGGCAGAGAGGCATGGTCCCTGAACCCTGGGGCTCTCATGTCTGTCCACCGTGAGCTCTGTCCTGCAGTGTCCCTCAGCCACCCTCTCCCAAGTGCACCTGGGCATGGGGCTGTGGGCTCTGCGGTGCTCACTCAACAGTGCTCTGCAGCACTCACAAAGCTGTTTCCGTCCCCCATTACCACCAGCAGCTGAGTTCCCGGTGCCGTCTCCTCACCACCCATGGTGTGGCCAGTAGCTCCCGCCAGACCCTGCTGTCCAGTGTGCAGGACTCCCCCAAACCTTTCCACACCTTCCACTCTGGCGGGTAACACTCTGGCGGTCCCTAGATGCTGTTTGCAGTTTGGCATCAGGGCTGTGTGCGTCCCAGGTCCCAGGAGCCAGTGCTGTCCACGATCCTCCCTGCTGCTGTCCCTGGGAGGGCGGACGGAGCCACAGAGGGGAGCTTGCTTTGCTCTCTTCCCTTCTTTTCTTACATTTTTTGCTGGGGATTGAACCCAGCCCTTGGCACTGAGCTACACCCCCAGCTCAATTTAGTTTTTATTTTGAAACAAGGCCTTGCTGAGTTGGCCAGGCAGACTCAGATTTGGGGCCCTCCTCAGCCCCCCAAATGCTGGGATACAGGTGTGGCACCAAGCCTGGCTCAAAGGTGTGCTGTGGGCCGGCCCAGCCCTGCCCCGTAGGGCCCGGCCCGCTCACGCCGTGGGATTGGAACCAGGCACTTGACACATGCACGCACGCACACACACACACACACACACACACACACACACACGGGGAAGCCTGCCCACTGGTCTGCTCTCCGCTCTCCTGGCCCTCCATCACCTTTGCTAGTCGTCTTTCCTCAACAGCTGCCCACACTCTCCTACAGTCAGCACCACCAGCTGGGGTCCACTCCGTTCCAAGTTCTCTGAGTCTGTCTGTGCAGACTGAAGATCTGTGTCCTCCTAAATTCCCATGTTGAACCCCGTGTGACATCTGAGCAGGGGGAGCTGTCTCAGTCTCTTGTGCTGCTCGACCCTTATCCATTTCTAATCACTGTTCAGTTAAACCAGTTACTATGGGGTTATCCAGGAGTTACCTCATCCACCCAGCCCAGCTGCATCTGGGAAATCCAGGAATGCACAGTAGGCCTTCAAGACCAGGCTCAGCACACATGATGGGGCCCTCGGGCTGGGAGAAAGCACAGGAAAGGAGGGAGGAAGGAGAGGAAGTGGGAGAGGAAGTAGAGGAAGGAAGTGGAGGGAGAAAGTGGAAGAAGTGGAGAAAGTAGAAGAAGGAAGCAGAAGGGCAGAAGAAGAAGTAGAGAAAGCAAGTAGATGGAAGAAGTAGAAAAAGGAAGCAGAGGGAGGAAGTAGAAAGAGGAAGTAGAGGGAGGAAGTACCTTTTCCCCAACACACCTGACCTGCCTTCCTGGGTCTTCCTGCTCTGTGGAGTCACTGCTGACCACCCCAGAGGTGAGAGAGGGCCAGGGACACGTGGTCCTGGGCCACCCTCTGACACTCACCTGCAGCTGGAAGTCCACGTCCTGTTTGTTTGTGTGCTGTTTGCCCCAGCCGAGCCTTGGATTCTTTCCTGTGCCCCAACAACGACCAGTAGAAATGGACGGTGACTGCCTATGCAACTCAGAGCTGTGCCAGAGCTAGTTTTAAGTGAAAAGACACCAGTAAAATTTAAAAACAAAATGTAGCATCATTTCAGCATAAAGTTCACATAGCAGTTAAGGCAATCTCTAGCCCTGCTTTTTCACTGGAGTAAGTCTTTGTACCACTTAGCTTTCAGATTGTGTCTCAAATCAGATGCCAAATTTCCAGCAGCTCCTGTGAAACGTGGTCTTAGTAGAAAAAGCTGTTTAACGGGGAAATAGTTTCCGCCACTTTGGCCTTCAAGTGAACACAGCTTCGTGAGGGTTTCAAGTGCCATTCCTTGGCACCCACTGGGGTGCGCTGTACTCCTGTGGCCTGCAGAAGGAGGGCCTGCTCTGAGCCAGGCCCCTTGCTGCAGACAGTGGGTCATTGAAGGCAGGACCTGGGCCTGCAGGGCTCGAGCTCCACCTGCTTCTGTACAGGTCCTGCAGACCCAGCGGAGGCACTGGGGAACCAGGTGCACAGAGCACAGTGGGTCTCAGCATCCTCAGCCAGACCAGGCTCCTGCCCAGCCAGCCATCTGCACCCCAGCTCCGTGCTCACTTGCTTGCTCTGCCCGAGGCCCTGGAACACAGGTGCCCCATTCAGCAGCTTCTTCGCCAGCCAGGCCCAGGCTCCTCATCCCAGGGCCTGGTCCCCAATGCTGCCGTCCACCTGGCAGCCAGCCCTCAGCCCTCAGCCCCTAGCCTCCTGGGGCCAGTGGAGGACACACAGCAGGATGTGACCCACATGCAGGCCTTTGGGAGCCAGGGCGGCTGGGCCCAGGGAGAGATCCCCTCCATTTCTGGGTCCCTTGCACTGGTGTTCACAGAGAGATGCAGAGGTGGCTTCTAAATTGTCCCTTCCTGAGTGAGGGCCTGCCAGGCTGGCCAGGAGGAGCTGTGACTGCTGTTCTGTTGTCCCAAGGTCAGTAGTGGCTTGGGGGCGGGGTGCCAAAGGCATCATTTCTGATTGTGTGGAAGAGTTCTGCCCCCCTGAGCTCCCACAGACCCAGGGATTCCTGCTGCTTTGGGCCCTCCTCCCCCAGGCCCGTGTGGCTGCAGGGGTATCTTGGACACATCTGCTGGGCCTGGGGAGAGAGGCTTGGAGACACTCAGAATGGGCCCCTGCTGCGTGCATCCTCTGGCCTGCTTGGGGCAAGCTGCCTTACTGCACAAATACATACGTGTGCACACACACACATGCCTACACATGTGCACACACACACAAGACTAAGGGGGGCTCAGAGATTTTAATAAGTCAGGAGAAGGTGCTGCAAAGCCCAAGGCGAGACACACCACAGCACAGGAGGGAGCCTGAGTCTGCCTGGGACGAGGGACCCTGAGGACAGGGGGTGCTCCTTGCTGGCCGGGCCTCCATGGGAAGCAGCAGCAGGGATGCATGTAAGGGTGTAGGGCAGGGTGTGTGTCTGGACAGTAGCATCGCAGGGCTTGGGGACAGCTGAGCCTCTCTGAGCTGCACACCAGAAAGGACAAGGCCCCAGCTCTCTCGTCCATCTTGGGCATCGAGGGGAGGCCGGTGGAGCCCTGGCTGGCAGTCAGAGTGGGTGGCTGATGGGCTGCAGAAGACCCTATGTCTTCCTTCTCGGGACCCAGCAAGCCCCTGTCCCTCTGCTAACTAGGTCCATCCCTGGGCAGGAAGCGTCTGGGAGAGGATGGAGCAAGCGCAGCATCCCTGTCCTCAGTCCATTGGGAAACCGGGTCATTGACATTTTAAAAGAAAAGTGCTATTTGCCAATAGGGAAGATCGTGATAGATAGATAAACAGGTGATGAATGGATCCTGGGTGATAACGGATCTGAATGGAAAATAGGTGATAGATGTACGTGTAGGCGTGATAGACAGACAGACAGACAGATGACTATGGACAGACGAAAGCGCCACTGCTATGCAAGGTCTCTAAGACTGATTACAAGCCTTCCTCCTGAAAGGGCTGGCATGGTTCGCAGGTGGCATGATGGCGCGGAGTCTGCTCTGGGGTTGGCTCCACTCAACTCAGCAATGCTTGGAGCCCAAAGACAGAAGGGAGGGCCCTGTGAGCAGAGGCATCCCGGGCTCCACCGCGGGTCCCGGCCAGGGGCTCCAGGCCAGGGTCAGGGCTCGGCCCACAGGACCAGCTCCTGGGGAGGACAGCACCCACCCCATTTGAGGGCCACACTGTGCAGTCTCAGGGCAACACAGGCCCTGGGAGACGTCCCATCTGTCGCGGGCCACAGAGACAAGGATGTGCTCTGGAGTTCGCGCCTCCGAAGTGTGGGAAAGGGGTCCCAAGGAGCCAGGTGCCCTGTGCAGAAGCTCAGGGCCCCAGTTCCGGGTCAGGCCCCAGCCCTCGACTGGCTTTCCTGGCCAGCGTTCTGACCCCTCGGCCTTCAGGATGAGTCTCGAATGGCCTTCTAGCTTCCTTCAACGACAGCAATGGTGCTGTGGGTCAAGGTAGCAGACCTGAGCCTCCAAAAGGGACACTTGCAGCTCTGGGATTGTGGGAGAGAGGGGGCGATGGACAGGGGCCCCTTGGTGACTGGCTTGGGGACGAGTGGGGGCCTCAGAGCTTCCACAGGGCCTGCAGCACCGCCCACCACCCCTCTGGGACTGTCGGGGTTGGGCCTGCCTGGGGCGGGGTGGGGGAACGGAGCTCGGTGGGAGCCCAGTCCCGGTCCCCATGTGGCCAGGCTGAGCAGGCAGCCAGGAGCAGGAAGAGGGGTGACGGGAGCTGCGCTGCAGGCCAACGTGAGGCTCCCCTTGGCTGGTCTCTCGGGAGATATTTTCCCTTTCCTGTCGCTCCCTGTGGCTCTGCTCTCGCCCCACCCATCCTCACTTTAGCTCACAGTTTCAAAGCCGTTTCCCGCCCTTTTTTTCTCTCTCCACTGAAAGGAGAGTTTTGTTTTCCGCTCCATCAGCGACTCCTGCTGCCCTGTCTGCTCCTTCCTCTCCCCTCCTCTCTGGCCCTTCCTGCTGTTTCCTTTCTTACGGTCTTTCAAAGTTATTGAGAGCCTTGCTGCCTTGGCCAACCTCCCGCTGGGCCGGTGACAATGGGCCAGGCCGCCCTTTCCAGCAGCAGCACCTCCCCTCTCCTCAGCTGCCGCCTGGGGCACACGGCGCAGCCTCCAGCGCCCTCCCAGGCACCGGTGTGTGGGAAAGGTCTCCCCAGGCTTGGCTCGGCTCGGCTCGGTGGAAGGGCGTGCAGGATGGCCCTGCCCTCGGCCGCCATGTGGGGCTTCCTGCTCCCGCCTCCTCGCCCTCTCAGGCAGCACTAGGCCCTGCATGTGGGAAAGAGGCTGGCGCTCCCTGGAGTGAAGTGAAGGCCTCCTTCCCGCGGGCTGCAGATGCTGCTGCAAGGGCTGTCAATTCTCACCGAGCCATCCCGATGGCCGTAGAGAAGTGGCCAGAAAGGCCTTGAGCCACACAGAGACCAGGGAAAGCCACTGCTCCAGCTGGGGCTTCAGTCTGTCTGGTCAAGGAGTCGGTGCCGGGCAGGTGTGCAGGTGTATGTGTGCGTGTGTGCCTGTGGTTGGAGCGCTTTGTGTCCCCCTTTGTGCCCACGTGTGGGGTCATGCAGTCTGCACAGAGCAGGACACGTCCCCCACCTGAGAGGCCAAGCCTGAGACAGACACGAAGCCAGCCTTTGTGACACCAAGTGAGGTGCCAGGGTGCATCTTGGGTTCATAAGCAGTGCTGCCTTAGCCTTGTGGAGGTCAGCTGGACGCAGGACCAAAGTTTGCAGCAGACGCGTGCAGTTGGGGGCCCTGTGTGTCTGCCCAGGCCATGCCAGGGCTGCAGCTCTGGGCAGCATGAGAAAGCCCAGTGGAAGGCACGGAACTGAAGCGCAGTCACCATCCCAGCCCACGAGGGGAGAGTGGAGGCTCTCGGGGTGGGCTGTCTCCGCGCGCCAGCCCGGTGCCAGATGCTGCAGGAAGCAGGGGCCCTTGAAGGAGAAGCGGCTCCTGAATTATTGATCAATGATTAGCAAATGCAATCGAAATTGTAGACTTGATGTTGTGCAGAGATCCATAATTTATGAGTGGACAAAATAGGAGGTAGCGGAGGTAGCAGTAGGTGACTGCAGCGCCCGTATTGATTACTTAAGACCACAGGAGGTAAGTGTGGGTGACAGATGGGCCAAGAACTGTCAGCGCCCGGGCTGTCCGTCAGCACAGCCCAGGAGCGGAGCGCACGCCGCCCCAGCACCAAACGCTTCTCCATTGTGTCTCCCTGATCGCCGTGCTGTCCGACGAGACCAGAGGACATATTTGCGTATAATTTATGTATTCTCTTACCATGAAAGATTGATGGCGCCCTATTAGGTGCTCTGGTGTCCAAATGTCCAGGTAGTTTGTACCTGCAACAGCCAGAGAGGTGGCCTCTCGTAAGTGGCCTCCGTCCACAGCAGAGGGGCCCCGAGCCCTGCGAGCTCTGTAGCGCCAGGGACAGGCGCATCGGAAACTCGGCGGGGATGGGCAGAGAGAGGGTGGCCTGATTCCTAACCCAGCCGTCAGGCCCCAGGCAGGGTCGGGGTCCTGGGAAAGGCACAGAGGGGACGGTCTAGAGGACAGTGTCCCTTTGATTCCCCCCACTCACCGAAGGTACAGGCTACAGAGTGTGTCGGGTTAATCATGGCACAAGGCAGGCAGTTTGGCAATTTAGCTAGGTGGTTCTCAGCCGGGGACACCAGGCAATGTCTGGGAACATTGGGGGGGGTCACACCAGGCGGGGACTATGCTTCTGGGGAGCAGACACCGGGCGAGCTGCTCTTGAGCTGAGGGGGTGCAGACTCCCCAGCCAGGAATGAGCGGCCCCAGTGCCAGCTGTGTCGACGGCGCCAGGAAGATTGAAGACAGAGCAGGGGGAGGCGTGGAGTGCCCCACTGGACAGCGGGTGCTGCTGAGCATGCTCTGCCCCTCTGCTGCAGGCCTGGCCTCTGCCCGCCACCCAGAGCACACAGGGGAGGCTCCACATCACGGCCTCCTGACAGAGCTGCGCCCCTCTGTGGGGCTCCAGGGAGCAGCAGGAGCCCCAAGCCCCTCACAGGGAGGATCTCGCTCAGGATCCTCACCCCTCTCATTTTGTGTTAGATTTTTCCATCTGTCCATCTGTCCATCCGTCCTGCATCATCCCTCATCTGTCATCTATTACCTACCATCTACCATCCATCCACCCACCACCCATCAATTAGCTCTCTATTTCTCCACAAATTAGGCAAATGAGTTAAAACACTTCAGACGACTTTCCTGATTCTGAGCAAAACATAAATGTGGCTAGAAGGATGTTTTAAATAAGTCTAGCGTTAAGTCCTACAGGACCCTGCAAACAGTGCTATAAATGACATTTGAAATGCCGCTGTAAAAGTATTTTTGAAAGTCATTGTGAAATACAGGATCAATGGAAAAACTTCTTAGGTTAAGGGAAAAATACTCAAGGAGTCTTTTGAAATCAGTTTGAAACTCCTGCCCTCTATTGTCTTAAAAATGTAAAACAAACAAAATCGAATTCATTCCTGGAGCCCTCATGTGCTTTAACCTGCTGTTCAGAGGACCAGCTGCTCACAGAGCGTATCTTAGGCAGCAGCTCCGGAAATGTGCGCTCCCCAGCTGTCCTGACCACTGTAAGGTCAAGACTCAGGAAGCCGGACGGTGCAGGCCATCCTCCAGGGCCTCTGAGGACTGCTCAGTGCCACACGTAAGGCATGCAGCACCCTGCACAGGGTCTGGGGGGGGCGTCCCGGGCTGTGAAACCCCAGCCAGCATCCTGGAAGGACCACGATCATAGAGAGCAGAGTCCTTGGGGCAGAGAGGCCTTTCTGGTCCCCGGAACTTCATGTCTGTGTGCTCAGAATTTGCAACTGAAAATTCTCAACTCCTAGGCGCTCAGTGCCATCCACTAAGTTCAGCAAGATTGGTGACAGCTGTCCAGGAGGTGTGGTCACCTGGAAGTCCTGCAGATGCTGGACTCCTCCCCGCTCCCTAGAACAGTGGGGTGCCCATCCACCCCAACTCTGGGGAGGCTTTGCCTGGGCTCCAAAGGGAGCCTATGGACTCCGAGGTTGGGTCAGGGAAAGCCACCTATGCAGGCTGCACTCCTGGGTCCCTGCCCGGCTGCAGAGGCTCCCAAGGGGACCACACCCTGAGCCCAGGCCTGCTGTCCTCCAGCTGAATGTCCCTGGGTGGCCTCTGCTGATGCCAAAGTGCAAGCGAATGGGGCACTGCCCGGCTCAGCCCTGGGTGCTCCTGCCCGCCGACCACCAACCACAAAACAGTGGCTGCCCCCTGCCAGGACTGGGTCATTGTTTTCGAAGCAGCAGACCAACTTGGTTTTCTATCCCAGGGCTGCAACTCTTGTCGGCTTTATTGCTTTGTTGGAAACCAAGATGCTGTATCTCTCTCAGGTACTTTTAATAAATTTAATGTTAAAATTGTATCTATGTATCAGTGTATGTATGCATGTATCATCTGCTTATTTTTGTAGTACTGGGGGTTGACACAGGGCCTCTGCACTGAGCTGCATCCCCAGTCCTTCTGACTTTTTATTTTAAGACAGGGCCTTCCTCATTCAGCTGGTCACCCAGGCTGGGCTCTAACTTGCAGCCCCCCTGCCTCAGCCTCCCAGAGTGCTGAGATGACAGGTGTGCACCACCACATGCAGCTTAATTTATTTTAAATGCAGCATTTCTTCAGGAAGTGTTGGGAAGCAGTGCTGAGGTTCCCGTTAGGACTGGACCCTTCTGGCTGTTCTGGGCTGCAAGCAGCAGGTGTTTGGAAGTGCCCCTGCCCGGAACAGCAAGCGTGCCTCCATGTCCACCGGGGCAGGGTCTTTCCACACACATCCTGAATCAACTCCACGTTTTCTGCCTCACAGAAAATACACTGCAAGGTGAGCTTGCTTTGCAGGTGAGTTTAACCCTGTCCAGCGATTCTCAGCCGCCCGGGCCCCTCCTGAGAGCCGGTGGTCCATACACAGGGGACAGGGCTCCTGGCTGCTGGTCTGAGGCAGCCCGGCCCTTGGCTTGGGATCTGCCAAGCCCACCCTGTCTGTCACAGGAGCTCCCAGACATGGCCTGGTCAGCCCCACAGACTGTGCCTGCCCCATCAGAGGGCCCTGCTGCTGCAGGGCTCCCCAGAGCCTCCCAGGGCCCTGAGAAGTGGCTTGGCCATTTCTTCATCCTCCCAGGCGGGACAAGTGCATCCACCTTGATGGAGTGTATTCCCTGGCATCTCAGTTCGGCTCTCTCTGGGCCCAGGAGAACCGTTCCAGCCCACTTCCCTGCTCAGCAAGGCACACCTGGGCCGTGCCCCTGGACAAGCCCAGCGGAGATCCAAGCTCCCAACCTCAAGGCTGCATCTCTCAAGGGTCCCCGTCTGCTCAGCTCCTCAAACCAAACCCAACCAAAAGAAAGCAGGAGGAGGAGCTCAACAGCCCAGCCACACACAGCTGCCTTCAGAGGCCCGGCTGAGTCTCCGTCTCCTTTGGATTCTGGCATGTTCTCCCGTGTCTGTGCTTGTGCGCGTGTGGAGGCGTGTTTGGGGCGAGAGGGACCAGGATGGGGGCCAAGGGGCCAAGCCGGAAGAGGCCGCGTCACAGCTGGGCCCAGAGACTGCAGAGACACAGCCGTCTCTGTCCTCAAGAGAGTGGAGGACTGAGCAAAGTGCCAGGACCGAAGCGGAGCTGAGAGGCCGCATCCCGAGGCCGGAGTGAGGCCCGAGGCCAGTCCCCGGCTGCACACAGTGCCTGGCACGCCCGGCGCGGCGTGAGTTCCCGCCCACCCCCCAAGAAGGACTGCCCTTTGCTTTCAGGCTCACAGGCTAGGACAGGGCAGCACAGTCCCATCAGCTGGGCTGTCTCTGGGATGGCCCATCCCAGGCAGAAGGGCCACTGTCTGCTCCGAGGGGCGCTGTGAGCTTCCTGGACCTGGGCTGCCTATGTCTCCCACTTCATCCCTAGAGCCCAGGCCAGGCTGGCACAGGGTACCCTGGCTTCCTGGTGGGGCAGGGGAGCAGGGTGCAGACAGGGCCGGCGTCTCTGTCTGCCTTTACGATTCCCAGTGTGATGTGCACCAGGTGTGAGAACAAATGTACAGGAAATTCTGGTCCATCATTAATTTAGGAAACCTACTGTCAGCTACAGACCTGGCCTGGATGATAAGAACACAGTGGGTCTGCTTCTCCCTGGTGCTGGGTCCTGCAACATGTCCTGTGATGTGCGCTCTAACGTGTCCTGTCACAAGTCCTGTCATGCGTCCTATGAAGCCTGAATCACTGATTGCTGGATCACAGCTCCTAGGGGAACTCAGGGTCAGGAGCCTGTGAGGCTGCCATGGCCTCCTCCAGCCCTCAGCCCACAGCCCAGTGTCCCCCGAGGAGTGGAGCAGCCTGAGAGAAAGCCACGAAGATCTGCCTCTGTCCTCAGGCCGCCCTTCTGTCCATGCCTCCTTTCCTTCCAGATCACACCCTGTCCACCCGGACACCGCCGGAGCAGGGGGTGAGCAGGCTCCTGCCCCCAGGGCCCTGCCCTCTGGAGTTGTGCTTTCCAGCTTCGTCCCATGGCACGTGGGTACTGAGACTTCCAGAGGAATTGGCTCTGCGGACTGCTTCTGCATGCCAAGGGCCTTCTCAGCGTCCATTATTGGCTCGGCTCACAACTGTGCTGTGGGAACTTAGTTTGGTTAAAGTGACGAGTCGCCAGGCTGCTCCTGTGGCCTGGGCTCCTGAGTGCACAAGCCACACCCATCCCCGTGCGACTGCTGGGTGACAGCTGCTCCAGGTCACCATGATGAAGGGGTCTGGACGCTGTGGCTCAAAGTGGGCCGAGGAGCACCAGGCCTGGCGTAGAGGGGAGAGAGGACGAACCAGACAGGGAGAAAGGCTAAGCCGGAAAGGAGGTGCAGGGACCGGCTATTACCCGAAAGAACGTGGGTGACCTTGCTGAGTTTCCTGGGGAGCCATCCCGATGGCAGAGCAGGTATCAGTGATGCAGACGCGTGGCCAGCCCTGGGCAGGGCCTCCACTGGCTCCTGCTCCTCCATCTCCAGGCCTGGGGTTGTGGGGTTCAACGACTGGGGAGCATCAGACCCTGCACATGCCCTGAACCTGCACTCGGGCCAAGGCCAGGTTTCCGGAACTCGGTCACTCACCCATGCTTACTTCAGCCAGGCCATGCTGGGCCCTATCACCAATGCCCCCTTCCTTGGTGCCCTGAGACTGGACGCACAGGGCTCCGGGGACCACTGTCCCTGCCCCTAGCTGCCATGCAGAGTCTGGCACCCCCTCGAGCCCAGGGAGCCGTTCAGTCTGTCTGCACCCTCAGACACAGGGCGACAGGTTGGTTGTCCTTGAACACTCACTTCACCAGTCGATGCCATCCTCTGTCCCTATATCCAAGATGAGCAAGCGACCTCCCCAGGGCAGGTTTGCAGGTGGCCATGTTTAGACCACAGGGACACAGCCGCACGGCCTCGCCAGGTTCCTCACCAGGGAGAACAGCGTTTCCTAAAGGGACCGCTGCAGAGGGCCCTGGGGAAGCCCATGTCAGCCTGGAGGCCACACCCACCTCTGACTTTAGGGTAGAGGCACTGAAGGAAAAGCGGTCTATGTCGATGGACCTTCCAGTTGAAGGTGCTTGTGTCTATATTTTGGCTCATGTGCATGACATGGAAAAGGCCTAGGCATCTCTATTTTAATGTCTGCTACTTATTTTAGAAATCTGTTGAAACCATGCACATCCATTCCCAGGATAAGTACAATGTATACCAAGGAGGTGAGCATTTCCCCAGCGAGCAGAACGCATGCAGCAATGCGGGGACTCTATACTGCATGCTTTGCCAAATCCCAGACAATATCCCTGAGCTAGGTGCTGCCTTCCTCCTAGGCTGCTGCATTCCTGCTTCCCTGGTTTGCAAACACAAAGCAGGGACCAGAGGCAGAAAGTTACAGAGCTCAGCCCCGTGCCGGGACGGCCGCCCCCCGGTGACCTCCTGCCAGGCGACGATGCAGCTGGCATCAGTCCTGTGTGACTCAGAGTCGGGGCTCGGGGGCTACACAGCCAGACAGGTGTGCAGCCCAGCCTCTGCAGCTGTTTCTGGAGACAGGCACAGTGGTACTGTCCCCCTCGGAGCTGGACACTGTGAGCTGACCCTATGGCACCGCTACAGCCAGGCCCCTTGCTTGAGTTTGCCTGAAAATCTCACTTGCGAGGTTCCCGGTGCCCCTTGCCACCTTGTAATGAGTATTCTACCCACAACCACCTCCCTTTCCCCTCAAAAATGGCATAAATAGACTCATAGCACAATCGCCTCTTTCATCAGTGACTCTGAAGGGACAATTCCGTATTAGCAGGCCTTTTTGCAAGATATATTGGACTTTAATAAAATTTGATCAATGCATTTAAGTCAAATTGAATTATATGTAAGTGGATAGGGTTGACATATGTTTCAATATCTGCGAGTGATACATTATTCTCCAGTGAGCATAAAATTTAATGAAATATAAATACCCATTAATCCTCATGTTTCAACCAATCAGTCACTGCTGCTCCTGCCTGCTGCGAGCAGGAGTCGGCCCAGGAAGTCATCTGCTTCCTCCACACAGGAGCTGCCACCTGGGAAGACACCAGAGGCTGCGAGGGAGAGCCAGGGCTGGGGACGCTGCCAGCTCTGCGCAGGTGGCAGGCGAACCTGCGGCCACGGCTGCTCACGGAAGGGCCGGGTGCCCGGCAGCTGTCCAGGGGAAGGAAGCACACAAGGAGGATGGCAGCTCCTTCACCCTCACCTGTTCTCTCTGCCTGGCCCCATAGCCGATTTTCTGGTAGACACGGCACACAAGGCCCTGCAGAGAGCCGCACAAGGCCACCGTGCCAAGGCTGGGAGGGTCTCACTGTCCTGGGTAGGACCGGGCAGCACCACGTGCTGTGCAGACCTGGAAATATGAAAACAGCACAATGAAGTGTGGAGACACAGTCCACTCGGTGTCCACCCGTGCTGTGAGGCTGTGTGTCCTGGCTCTTTTCCTTTCCTTCTAAGGGACAGAGAGAAGCTTCCGAGACTTCCTTGCAGGATGCTAGGATGGGCAGCACTGCCCACAGGGGCCTCCACATCTACCCGTGCTCTGGGGCTGGTGACCCCTGCAGGTGGGACCATCGTGCCAAGGCCACAGCCTCAGCCAGGTCAGAGGGACAGGTGGCCCGGCCTCCTGCCTGGTGCTGTCTGGGTGGGCACAGTGGGCAGCTTCCCCAGGAGTCCACGCTAGTGGCTTCAGAAAGCTGGGTTTTCGGGGAGGAGGATTTGTGGTCACGTGACAGGCCTTTCCACCCTGAGCGCCTTTCTCTCCAGGGGCCCCATGTACCTTGCCAGGCGTCTCAGCGAGGGCAGCTGCTTGGTCAGAATGAGGTCCCTGGCCAGGCCCCTGGCTCATTCCATTGGCATCCACAAGTGGTCCCTCAGGGCTTGGGCCTTAGACTGGTGCCCTCTGCCATGTTGGGGAGCACAGGGTGGCAGCTAGGGGACACCAGGAAGGTGCTTCACAGGACTCACCAGAGCCCGGGCACAGAGGCCACGCATGAAGAGTCTCTCAAGGGAGAAGGTCACGTGGCCCGGGCTGGAGACCCAGGGGGAACAAGAAGTCCAGCAGGCAGAGGGGGAGCTGGAGGCTGAGCTGCAGAACCCTTGGGAAGCAGAGGGATGCGGAGGGATGTGGAGACCCCTGGGTCCCCTCTGAGTCCTGCTGCTCTGAAAGGAGCTGAGGCCCCGGGCAGACTGGCTCTGGGTCTGAGCACAGAAGCCAGCTGAAGGAAGGTCACGGCCAAACTGTGTGCTGCTCCCAAGGGCATCCGAGCGAGGGACTAGGCAGAGAAGACGAGCAGAGAGCTAGTGCCCTGGCGTGCTGAGCCTGGCAGGGAGGACCAAGGCTGGGCCCTGTGTCCACTCCACAGGCTGAGCTGGGAGGGAGGAGAGGCCTGGGAAGGAGGAGCCCCGCCCTGGGTGGAGGTCTATGCTGCTTCGGGGCAGTGTCCGACTTTTTTTCTATATGCTTAACTCTGGTGAATTAATCTGCATGGCATTACACCGAGGAAGGATGCTCTTGTAGCTTTTATTTCATGAACAAGAGCCATAAAGTTAGCTGGATCTAAATGGCCCACACTGGAAGAAGTGTGTTCCCGTCCGACATCCATAACACAGTGAGAAATCACGGAGCTAGATGCGGATCCGTCCAGGACACCCCAGGGGACTTGGATGGGAACATTTCCCACTCCTGTCTTGAATTCTGAATCACGCAGGGTCTTGACATCAGGGATGTACAAATCGCCCTGTCACCAGGAGTGGCCGCTGACCCCATGATCAGGGGTGCTGGGGACCCCACCTGCTTGGAGCCCGGCAAGTCCCTGTATTCTCAGCACCGGGCCAGGTCCCTGTCTGACCCGCCAGGGTGAAAGACACTCAGAAGCCTAGAAGCTCAGGCCGTAGGCCCAGCCTGTGCACAGCCTCGTGCAGCCGGAGCAGAACTCACCTTGGTCCAGGTAGGGTGTCACCAGTCTCTCTCGGGGTGTTCTGGAAGATGCTGGAAGAGGTATTAGCACTCTGTGCACACACATGTGTCCCTGGATGGTGAAGACAGAATCATGCTCTAGTTGTAGGGCTGAGCTCTTCAAAACACACATGCTAAATAGGCGAGATTTAAATAATAGCGGCTCTCAGTAACCTCGGAAGAGGCCCGCCCACCCCAACCTGTTAGCATGGTCAGCTAAAGAAGCCCAGCTAGCCTCCTGGCTGCTCAGACTTGGGCTTAGGATGACACTGCTCCCATCCTCCAAGCTCAGATGGCACCCAGCACCTCTCCTGTGGTGACAAGCATGTCTGAGAATTGTGCCAGCAACCAGAGGCCGCCAGGGTGCCCAGGGCAGGAAGGCTCCAGCAGAAGCTGCACAGTCAGAAGTTGCAGGTGGGTGGACATGGGCAGTGTGAGGCCACAGGGGAGCCTGGCCCCCCTGCACCTGTGCCACTGAGGACAACAGTGCCCTCCGTGGCCCTGGCTGGGGCAGCACCCACGCCTGAAGCCCGTGCCATCCCTCCCCGCCATCCCACCATCCTCTGGAGAGGACATTTGTCCTCTGCATGTCTGTCACCGAGCTCCTTGGCCCTCCACTGTCTCCGGGATTTCCTCTGTCAGAATCTGCTGATATGGCATCCCCTGGCCTCGGGCAGGCTTTCGGCTGGTCACTCACAGCCCAGAACGAAGCCAGACTGTGAGGATGAGGGTCGCGCTGAGCTTCGAGGCGACTCAGGGAGCCCCAAGTTAAGTGATATGTTCAGCGCCCCTACCAGGCAGACAGCCACACGCCCAGCCCTCTTGCAGCAGACAGGCGGTAGGAGCCACACAGCCCTTCGGTGGGGTGCACAGGAAGCACCCCTTGCTCCCCACACCACTGCAGCAAGAGGAGCGCGAAGCTGAGTTGTGCGGGCCACAGAGGAGTCTGGGCCACAGACTGAGGAGCAGGAGCCAGGACTCTACAGCCAGGAAGCAGCGGGAGGTGCAGCCCTGCCACCCTCCCAGCCCTGACAGCTCGGTGAGAACAATCCCTTCGAGGCCAGAAGTTTTGGGATTAGGCACACGCTCGCCCTCTCTGGTTGGGAGAATCTCCAGGGCCACGCCTGACTCTGTGATTGTGCTGTTTCCCCAAGGCTCCCTGGAGAAATTTGCCTTTAGGGCCCTGCAAACCAGCCCTGGGGAGCAGAGGGGCCCGATGGCCACCCGTGGCCTGGACGCTGGACACTGTAGCAGCCGTGGAGGACACCAGCCACCCCTGAGTCCCAGAGCAGACCCCGAAGCACCTTCCCCTGAGTGCAGAGTCCGGGCTCGAATTGGCAGCTTCCGAGTGACGTCTGGACCCGTCTCCCACCGCTGGATGGTCCCAGCTACCAGGGCTCTCGAAGCCCCTTCGCCCACACCGACCAGCCTCCCCCAGGGCTCTGTGCCCTGCTACCATCTTCCAGGCTTGGTGACTGGGCTGCACTGCCCCTGTCCTTCTGTTTACCTCCCACCAGTGCTGTTGCCTTTCGCTTGAATCCCCTTCCTCAAAGATGCCCACAGGGCCACCAAGGTGACGTCTCACTGGGGACTGTCTGTTTCAGTGAACCTGGCAGCCTCGCAGGGCCATGGCAACATGGGCAGAGACAGCTTCCAAGGGGGAAACCCAAGGTCTTGGAGCTCGAGGTCCCATGGTTGGGCCAAATGCAGGGATGCAGGAAGTGCCTTGAACAACGAGAAAGTCCTGAGCCGAACCCAAGCTCTGAGTGGGGTCTCACAGGGAGATCTGGGCCTCAGAGCCCGGGAGGGACAAGGGTGCCCCAGCAGGAGGCTTTGCCCAGGGACTCCCAGACCCCACGGGATCCGGGCCCGGAGCTGCCCAGGCTGCTCTGACTTTACCTGCTCTCCAGGAGTTGCGGAGCGGCGGGTGCGGACAGGCGACCATGCACTCTTGGCCCTCGTGGGGAGCAGATCCTCTTGTCCCCTCAGCACCAAGAGCCCATGGGGCTGTCACCCCGATAACTGCCTCATGCACACCTCCACTGGCCCCTCTCCAGGCCCTCCCTCAGGCCCAGGGGAGACCCCGGCCCCCAGCAGATAAGTAAATGGAGGTCTCTGACAGGATTGCAGCTCTGAGAGCTGGGCTTCCTGCATGGGCCAGCAGACAAGGCCAGCGCCCATGCCCAGGGCAGTCGGGGGCTGAGGAGGGCACTGCCGTGCAGGAGTGGGTAAGGCTGGAAGGAGCAGGGACCGGGGGCTCAGCACTGAGTCCAGAGCCTGGAAGGCAGAGGCCGTGGGCCAGGTGGCCTGGGCAGGACTCCATCTCCATCTATTCTTCAGACAGAGGACCCCAGGGATGGCACCAGCGGGCCGGGGGTCCCGAGCTCTCTGGACACCAGAAGGCCTGGGCCACAGGTAACTGCTAGCTCTCCATCCACTGTCTAGTAAACATGAGCTGAGTCCAGGCTGAGTTTGACCTTTATCAAAAAAAACTAAATTATAGGAAGAAAGACTGAAACCTGGTCTCCGTTTACAGATTCATACCAGCTCACGTGAGACAGTGATAAATCGACTGCGGCCCTTCGTCTCCTGAGTGAAGATTACACATTTTTCATACATCCTTCATGTCCTCTTTCTGATTGAGAACCCTGGTTTGTCTACAAGTCACAGGTAAAATGCATATTGTTAGAATATGATTATTGTTGGTTTTGCAATTTGTCTTTGTTCTCCATTTCTTTATTTTTTCATCCATTTATTAATTTATTATTCAGCAGTCATTTATTAAACCTGTTGAGCTTCCTGTTCTATAAGGGAACTCACAGAGCTGTCACTCAAGCAGCAGGGCGGCCCCCGGGTGAGAAACAGATCTAATGTAATATGTGTGGATTTACCAGGGAGGCTTACCACAGTCCGTGTGGAAGGTGCAGAAGGGCCGTCTGTGTGCGGAACGCTGAGCATCCAGGGAAGATCCGAAGGCCTGGAGCTCAGTACAATCTGGGACGTGGCCTGTCAGGAGGCCAGAGCCTGCACAGGAAGCTAGGAGACAGGCACCCAAGACAAAGGCGAAGCCTGGAGCTCCTCTGAGGGAACAAGCCAGCCTTCCTTCTCCTCCCCGTCTTGTTCCCTCCTTCCCTCCCTCCAGCAGATCCCTTCGGCCACACAAGGGGTGTGCTAAGGCAGCCAGTGGGCCTTTCTTGCTCAAGTTGACAGGAAGTCATCTACAAGCTGGGACTGGCTGCAGGAAGCTCCAGGCAGCCGCTGGGGGTGGAGACCTGGATGTGCTGCCCCCACCTCTTCTCCTACCCTGCATGGACGCTGCCACGGGCTCACTGTGCAGCTGCGGGAAGCCTAGCCATTTTCCTTCTTCTCTCTTGTTCCACTAACTCTTGGTGTGGGCACAGAACTCATAGTGTGGGAAGCTGGCAGGTATCAGGAGAGTGCATGATTTTGGACAGCCCCTGGAAGGGCAGTCCACCATGTGCCTCACCATTATTACTCAGAATTCATCGCTGGAAGCCAAGGAAGACAGTCTTTCAGAGTGTGGGGAGGAGACAGTGGATGGCTTGAAGCAACACCTAGGCTGGCTCTGGGCAGGACGTTGCCTATAACCCAGCAGCCACAGAACAGCCCTGCATACCTGCCGTGGACCCCTTGAGGCCCGGCCCCCACCAGTGGCATTCTGGGCTCTTCCTAGGAGTGGGCCACGCTCTTATTCCCTGTAGGGCCACAGAGCACAGCAGAGTGAGGTGAAATAACTATTGTCACCCCTACAACCTGGCACAAAACACTGATTATCTGAAGTTAAAGTTACTGCAGCTGGAGAAGCACTAAACCCCATCTCCCCGGCCCCCGGCTTCCAGACACACTTTCCCTCCTGGTTCAGTGTCTGGCGGGGATTGTACAAACTTGACAGCCAGCCAGATGCTCACGGATGGGCCTGAGGGCACAGGATGGCCTTGTGGATGTGCTGCCAGCCGGCACTGCTGGGCAGACAGGCTCCCACTGAGCCAGCGGGCATGGCACTGCGAGGAGCCCTGACCATGCCTGCGTTGGCTGGCTCGTGGCCCTGACCCTTGGGTCTTCAGAGGAAGCCTCGGGCCACCTCATCCAGCGCAGCCAGCACACGAGCCCACAGTGTCCAGCACTGCGCTGTCTATGGTCATTGCAGAAGCGCTCACCTCGCTGCAGTCTCCTCCTCACTGGGTGAACAGCGGAGCTGGAGCAGTGATGAGGACAGGAACAGGCGGTGCGAAATTCGGTGCACAGCACGGCTTGGCCAGGACACCTCCAAACTCAGCGTTCACATGGCAGGATGCCAGGTAGGTGGGATGACAGTCACAGCTGGGCGCTTTTCCCTTCAAATGCATTTCTTCCTGGGTAAGGCCCAAGGAGCAGTGAACTCCTGTGGAGCTGTCCGTACCCTGTAGTCCGGCCTAACCCAGTCCCTAGCCCAGGAGGAAAGTTCTTCCTGACCCACGGGCTCCAGGGAGGGAAGGGTCCTGGCCCATCTGTCACGGCCGCTTCCAGCTGTCTTCTTTGTTCATATGGGCAGGTAGCTGCCCTGGCGTTTTGTTTCCCAGTAAAACCCAGATAGTATGGCTTCTCCAGCAAAGTATTTCAGGAAAACCTCATTGTCTCCCAGCCCATCCTGAGGCAGCTGCAACCCCAGGGACTGAAGGAGATACTCGGAGGGCGTGGCCGAGCCCCTTCACGAAGCCTGGAGTTGCCAGCCCCTGCTGACCTCCCGGCAATTTGCATCACAGCAGTCAGGGTACCTGTCGGTGCCTGTTCTCCTCCATCACCAGCACGGAGGACTGGAGACCAGAGAGTGGCACATCTGGGACCACAAGCAAAGACGCTGAAATGAGGCCTCATTTATTTGATCACTGTCACACAAAGCCAGAAGCCAGCCTGGTGCATGCTCCAGCCTGCTCTGGCTCCATCCTGGCTCCTCTTCGGGGGCTGCTCTTTCCTTGCAAGATGCAGGCGCAGTTTCATCTTCTCAGCAGCCAGGCTGCATGGTGGGAGCCCACGCAGGGCCTCCTACCTTTGGCAGAGTGAGCCAAGGGCTTTGCCACCTTCACTCATGAGCCTCCTCCTGCTCCAGCCAGCCCGAGCCAGGGGTCCAGGAGCCTCATGTTCCTCAGTCTCTCAGCATCCTGCTGGTAACGAGGAGGCGGATGCTCAGAATGGATAGAAATGTGGCACACAAAATGAGCAGCTATTACTTCCTCTGTGCTGGCAGCTACCTGAAGGAAGGGGTGGGGCCAGCAGCCGCATTGTCCCTCAGCATCTGTCTGTCCATCTCGCCTAGCACACCATCCAGCAAGGGGGAAGAGCCTGCTGGAAAACAGCACTGGCACCTAAATGTTTCTCCAAAGGACTGAGCCATGTCACTGCCACATTATATTGGCCCAAGCATGTCCCAGGACTGTGGCCTCTTCCAGGGCCTGGGCTGCCTTCCGTCTGTCCACCTGTGCAAGGAGAGAGCCCACCTGTGTCAGGCTGCTCAAAAAGCCATTCCTCCATGAGGAAATAAGGCTCCAGCAGGCCACGGCCCCTGTGGAGCCCAGGCCCCTCCCACAGAGGTGCCCATTGAACTGGCCTGCCGGGCTGAGGGTGGCATCACCTCTAGAACCCATGGCATCTGGAGTTTCCTGGCCTGGGTTTGGGGCTGTGGCCTCACGAGGCAGGAAGAGGAAGAAGAGGAGGAGGAAGAGAGGGAAGAGGAGGAGGAGACAGAGGAGGCGGAGCTCTGCAGCTGGGCCTGGGCAGGATGACACCAAAGGCAGGGCGCAGACAGAGTGCAGTGTTGTGTGGGCTGATGCTGAAAAGTGCTCGCCCCCAGGCCATCTGTGAGGACGTCATCCCTGACCCTTGCTGAGCTGAACCAGTGGACCATCTTGGGTTCCTATCTACAGCCACCCAACTGCAGAGACTTGGGAGGCATTGCTGTGACCCTTGGGCGGGGTCACTTTTGAGGCTACAAGGGACAGCTGTGCCTAGAGGCCAGGAAATATGTGCAATTTCTATTAGGTTGGAACTTTTTTCCCTGATTCATCTAATTTGTTTGTTTTCAATAATTATATGTTCCTGTTCTCCTGTATTTGTTGCACGGTTAAAATACCGATCCTGCAAGTGGCAGCTTACAACCTGTCACCCAGCCTTCTGGAATCTCAGTCCTTCTCACAGACCTGAGAGCTCACGGGGAGCAGCTTTCATGACAGCACTCCGATGTGTGCAGCCAGCAGGGAAGGGGGCAGAAGCACCCTATGAGGCTGTTGCCCCTGCAACCCCAAAACTGAAACAGAGTTTAAAGAGATTTCAAATCCTATGTGATCCAACTTGCAATGTGCTTTCCACATAAGAGGTGAGATTGCTTTGCTGGATACCTCTGGAGAAGGACAAGAGGCTGGGCTGACCATAGCCTGCCAGTGGCTGTCCACAGCGCCTGTAATCACAGATCAGAGTAATCCAACCAACATCTGAGTACCCCGGGGGGATGCATTAACTTATTTTCATCCATCAATGCCTCCGCATTTTAGCTCTGTGGAAACCCAGGGTCCTCCGGTTCCACAAATGTTTGATTGTGGCCTCCCTATAATAAGAATGTATTCATATCCTAAGTGTAAACTTGTACACAAATGGAGGTGTTGTCAAGGAGGCAGAACTTGTGGGGAATCTGGAAAGTAGCTCTCATCACTTTCCTTTTTCAGGATATGAAGTATGATCAAAAAATTCAGTGAATGCTTAAGTTAGAAGAACAAATCTCACAGTGAAAAACCCATTTCCATGAATCCACCTCAAAATCCTCCCCCTTGCTTTGAAGACACTCATCCCACCATTCTCGTCACTTTCTGCAGCAGCTCTGGAGTCCTCTTTCTCGTCTGTAGTCAAACTGTTGTGGTTGCCTTGATGTCTTGATTCAATTCAAAACAATTATAATTTATGGTCATTTTGAACTTGGGGAAGAGCCAGACGTCACACAGTGCCAGATTCGGTGCATAAGGTAGATGAGAACCCAGTGCCATGTTTTTCAACCTGCCCTTCCATTGGATGGCACTCAGCAGCAGAACTCACGAAATTTTAATCACACTTGGTAAAGACACTCAGGGAAGAGGACTTCTAGAGCTGCTTGAGAAAGTGCCGAGACTGATGGGATGAGTGTGTTCAGGGGACCGTAATACCGATTATGCCCAAAGCAGGCTGTGAAGCATTAACCCCACAACGGGCTGTTTATAGAAGAGAGTCTGTCACCAGTTGATGGGCACTCGGGCTGTTTCCACCCTTTAGCTATTGCAAACTGTGCTGCTATGAACATGGGCACACATATATCACTGTGGTATGATTCTTTTAATTCTTTGGGGAAGATCCCCAGCAGTGGAATAGCAGGGTCAAATGGGACTTCCAGTCCTAGTTCTTTGAGGAATCTCCATACTGATTTCCGCAGTGGTTGCACCAGTCTACACTCCCACCAGCAGTGCAGCAGGGTTCCTCTTTCCCCACAGCCCCGCCAGCATTTGTTATTGGTTGATTTCATGATAGCAGCCATTCTTTCTGGGGTGAGGTGGAATCTCAGTATTGTTTTCATCTGCATCTCTTGAATGAGGAGTGATGTTGAACATTTTTTCATATGTTTATTTGCTATTTCTACTTCTTTGTCTGAGAAATGTCTGTTCATTTCAGATGCCCATTTTTGGATTGGATCTTTAAATTTGGGAGGTCTGATTTTTTCAGTTCTTTATAAATTCTAAATAGTAGACCTTTGTCTGAGGAGAAGCAGGTGAAGATTTTTTCCCACATTGTGGGTTGTCTCTTCACACTGCTGGTGGTTTCTCTTGCCGTGCAGAAGCTTTTTAATAAGAAGAGATCCCACTTGTTGATTGTTTGTGCTAGTTCACGGGCAACTGAGGTTTTGTTCATAAAGTCTTTTCCTACACCGATGTCTTCAAGGGTTCTACCTAATCTCTGTTCCAGGCCGTTTAGAGTTTCTGTTTTAATATTTAGATCTTTAATCCATTTTGATTTTAGTTTAGTGCATGGTGAGAGATATAGGTCTAGTTTCAATCTTTGGCAAGTTGAAACCCATTTTTTCCAACACCATTTATGAAAGAGGCTATCTTTCCTCCAATGAGGGTGGTTGGCTCCTTTGTTGAAGATGAGGTGGCTGAGTGTGTCTGGAGTTGTTTCTGCATCTCCACTCATCCTCAGGCCTGTTTCTTTGCCAGTACCATGCTGTTTTGTTTATTTGTTTGTTTGTTTGTTTTTTACCACAGTAGCTTTGTAGTTGGGGATTGTGATACCCCCTGCCATGTCTCTGTTACCTAGAATTGCTTTTGCTATTCTGGGTCTCTTCTTGTTCCAAATGAATTTTTGGATTGTTTTCTCAAGATCTGTAACGTATGCTGGTAGAATTTCAATTGGGATTGCACTAAATCTATATAGCAGTTTTGGAAGTATGGCCATTTTCACTATGTTGCTTCTTCCTACCCAGGAGCAAGGGATTCCATTTTCTGATCACTTTTTTCAGAGTGCTATAGTTTCCAGAGTATAGGGCTTTGATTTCTAAAGAAAATGTGGGGTTTTTGTTATAAAATGGAGTACTACTCAGCCATAAATAATGATAAATTAGAGACATTTATAGCTAAATGGATGCCCATTGAGGCCATACTCTTAAGTGAAATACATAGGACACACGTGTAAATACGGAATAGTTTCTCTGGTGTGAGAAACTGCAAGTGTAAATAAGGATCAAAAGGTATAATGGATAATGTGAAATAGGAAGAAAAGGTCCAAAGGAGAAGGGGAAGTTACAGGGGTAGGGGAAAGGAAAGAAGGGAATGGAATTAATATGAGAAAATGAAAAAAATGAAAGTCTTTGTAAATAGGGAGGGATGGAGGGGTTAAAGGGAGGGCAGGGGAATGGTGAAAAAATAAGAACCAAGAGAGATTATGTAAAGGTGCAAATTTCCAATGATGACTGTCATTATATTGTGCACCTAAAATGCACCAATAAATTTTTTTTTAATTTAAAAAAAGAAAAGAAGTAAGTCTGGCCGAAGCCTATATGCTGAAGTCAGAACTCACACCCAACTTTCATTCCCACAACTAAAACCTTCTGACTAGAAGGACAGTGTTCTAATTCCAACAATATATTTTGTCTATTCTGTTCCATATTCGAGAATTCTTTGCTTTGTCCTTTACGAGTCTTGTTTACATTAGTTTCCATAGGAACTGCATGCAACTTGCCTTTACCCCAATTGATTGCCCCAAAACGTCAGTGTCTGAGCCTGGCCAGGGCCTTTGCTGGCTGCACCAGCATTGGTCATCCCGGCTCCCACTTTCTCTCCTAGTTCTGCCTCTTAGTTCATTTTTCCTCAGGCCTGCGTTGCACACCGGGCAGGAACCGGAAGCTGACTATAGGGGTCTCCAGGAAGTGTGTTCAGAGCCAGGGGGAGTGGGAGTGACACATCTTATCTGAACATTTATTATGGATTCCTACCAGCCTCTGTGCACCCTACCTTCTCGTCTGCGCACACATTTGGAGTTGGCCCCCGATCACCACCTGGCATAAACTAAAGCCTGTGCTATCTGCTCACATAAAAGTGCATGACATTCTTGTGACATCTAACAGCTGTGCAGAACAGTGCAGCCCATCCCCAGTAGCGGTGCAAAGCCCTCCCTTTGGGAGGTTTCAGCATCTCTCCTTGGATTTCAACAAGCAGGCAACTTGGGGTTCGGATGTTCCAACACCAAGGCCCTGCTCTGGGCCAGTGGAGAAAAGGGGAGTTTAGGGAAGGGACAGACAGGGACTCCAGTTGTTTTGAGGCTCTGAGTGAACACCAGAGCAAGGCCAACACGGAGGAACCTGAGATTTATTAAGATGACATTGGGCACCATTTGGATACATAGTTCATGTGAATGAATGCAGATTCAAAGTGACTAGAAATACACGTCAGGCTCCCCGGTGCCCTCCAACTCATGTGCCCGGGACACGCAAGAAGAGGCTGGGAGCTGCCAGGCACCTTGGCAATTTGCCCTGGGGCTGTCTGCTTTCAAGCTTCTGCCACGGTCCACCTGAGGCACAACTTGAAACCCCAAGTCAGGAAATGAGAAGAGTTGCTGCCAACTCCAGCTACTTGCTTTGGTAAGTCAGAAGGTTGCAATGCCTTGCAAGTGGAGGGAATTAGCATAAAAATGAGAGATAGGGAAAATATAAGTCCAATTAATAGCCCTAGTGAAAAATTTTGTATTCATAAAAATATTCAGTTTTCTGATTGATTGAGTTTTGCTCAATGTTAAGATAGGCTTGAGCACATTCAACTAATTTATAGGACTCAAATATGTTGTTTCTCTTTTTATTTATATCCTGGGACTTTAAGAAAAAAAGTAGATTTTAAGAAATTATACCACAAAAATATAATTAAATATATTGAAATAACTTCTTGAAAAGCAAGATGGAGAACTGATCAATAAGTTTAAAGATTTAAAAATGACATCCCTGTGGCTAAAGATAGGGAAATAAGCACAGGATGCTACCAAGAGAGCAACCTAAGGGGAGGGGACAAAGGGCCCTGGGACCTGGGCAGCAGCAGGGTCCCAGGCGGCACTGCAGGCTGAGCATCTGTCCCTCGGTGCACGAGCCGGACTTCACCCCTCAAGGCTGAGGTGAACTGAGCACAGGGTGGAGCCCCCAGCACGGGGTCAGTACCCTCATAAGAGGGACCAAGGGGCTCTTTCCTTCCACCCTTTGGGACCCTGCCAGAGGGGCCGTTCCAGAACTAGGAGGACGCTCTCGGACAACACCAAGCACCAGCACCTCACCCTTGGAAGCTTCGGTCTCCTCTGTTGTTCAGTCACCTGCTTGGTGGCAGGGACAGGGTGGAGGACTGGGAGGCAGTGTGAAACACACTCGGCCCCTTTCCCTGGCCCACAGAGCCCGGAAGACCCCTTATAGGCCACCATGTGTACCCAGCAGGACAGCAAAGTCTTAAGGTTTCCCTCTCACTCTGTCAACTCAAAGTCGACGAAATGTAAATTTGCTGGGTGCAGGTCTGATAGTAAAGATGTGATACAAAAGCATGTTAGATATTCTATACATCATCAGTAAATTGATTTTGTTCTAGGAATGCAGTGGGGTGTACTAGAAAAACAAAATAAGTCCTCACAGCAACAAGCCAACAGGCAATAAGACATAATTAGGTGCTTACAATGTATTTTGAAAATAAAAATTAGTTATTAAAAATTCTTAGTAATATACAAATAGAAATGATAATATCTTAATAATTTTTAAAGATCTTCATCTAAAGCAAATAGGTCAGACTCAGTATTAAAACAAGATGATTTTATATTAATCTTAAGAAGAAATAATCTTAGACTCAGTAATACCACTTTTCCTGTTAGTTCAAGCCAATGTAATAAGGTAAGAAAAATGCATGATTTATGAATAATGGAGATAAGACAATGTTGTCAGTATCTGCCAAAGATAAGACTGTACATCTACAAATGCAAAAGACTTACTTGGAGAATTTCTAGAACAGATAAGGGAGGTGATTTGTTAAGATAAATACAGACAACACACACATCCTAGCACATGTGTTAACAAAGGAAACCCAGCAAGAAGAGATACAATTTGGAATGACGTCCAGAAGGACACATTTGTGCACATGAAGGGAACAATACAGAAAAATGTCAAGAAAGTAATACTTTACTAACCATGCACATGCAAGGAGACTTTGAATAAATGAAAAAAAGGAGGTCTCAGTATTATGACTGTCATATTTTATAAATTACCTTGTAAATTAAGTGCTAGTCCAACTTAAATTTTATCTAAATTTACTTAAAGCATTACAACATTCATCTAAAATTTATTTAGCAGAATAAATGTAGCACACATCTTTTACTTTAAAAAGCCAAGTGTTGGGCTGGGGATTTAGCTCAGTGGTTTCGTTGCCTGCTGCGCAAGCACAAGGACCCAAGTTCGATCCCCGGTACCAAAAAAAAAAGAAAAAAAAGCCAAGTGTCAAAACCTCTAGACCTTTTGCAGAGGCCTGGTAACTGGGCCACAGCGGGACCTGGGGACCCGCTGCAGCTCCCACTAGAGGTCCTGACAGCCAGTCAGCTTCTCGGATCACGGAAAGACCTGCTCTCCAGGAAAAAATGAAAACATTACATTACAGTCCAAAGAAACATACATATATATATACAATAAAATACTCCAGTGTAGTTCTGTGTAATAGAAATATAATATGAACCACACGTATGCAATTCTAAATTCTTCTGCCAAATTAAAAATAATAAAAGTAGACAGGTAAAATTCATCTTAATAATGCATTTTATTTAAGACAATAAAAATCAAAATCATGGACTTTCCACACTTACTCAATACCAAACTTATTTAAATCTTTTTATACTGTACTGGGTAGCAGAGACCAGGAGATGACAACAAATTGGTGGTCACATTATTTCCATTCGTCATCTCTGGTAGGACCAGTCCTCCAAAGACCAACACCTGTGTCCATACCCTGTGCAAGTTGTCTCCGGAAAATGTTACTAACATAACTAAGATCAAGTGAGGTTTCTGTCCGATCAGTTGTCACTGAAAATGTCCTCCATCCAGGACAGCAGACCAAGTCACTGTTAGGAGCAGGGAAGTGGATTTGGAGCCTGCTCCGCCCACTCCGCTGACTTGGTATCAAAATACTTCCAGGGACAGAGTGAAAAAGAAAAATCACAATAACATTTGATAGAAAAATGAGTAAAGATCTTCCAGCAATTCACAAAAATAAAACACAAGAGCACAGAGAGCAAACAAAGTGAGAGTAAAGTAAGAATGAAGAAGTCCGTACAAGCTCAAACACTGGACACTTTTTTAAAAAGAAAGTCAAATCACTAAAATAATTCTGAGGAGCCCCAGCTGGGATGGGATCCAGGAGAGCAGCTGCCCCTGCTGGGGCCGCTTCCTACCAGAGCTGTCCCTGAGGGGCGGGGTGGCCCAGGACAGAGGGGTGTCCCTTGGTCCCTGCTACAACTGTGCTGGGAGAACAGGCACATGGCTGTCTGGGTTAGCAAGGGACTCCCGTGCAGAGGGGACCCCAAATGCAGTGTGGCACAGTAAGTCTTCACTCATTGGCAACCCTGTGTTTTGGGGTAATAAATACACATTAAGAATGGCCACTTGTAAATCAGGATTATTTATATAACTATTTAGCCAATTAGAACAATCTCTTTTTAATAGTACACTGGTCCTTTTTGTAGGTAACATAATTTAATTGGAAAAATAAATGTACATTGCATCCTCTTATCTCTCCAGGCTCTTTTCTGCTGTTATTTGTAAATAAGCTCAGACTTAGAGAAGCCTTAGAACGCACAAATTAACCATGGTGAAGTAATGCGCTGGCAGAGCTGACCTTCGTCACCCCAATCCTGCGTGGCCTCAGGCTGGGTTCACCTGCGGCGTGAAGACCAGTCACAGGTGGCTGGCCCTCAGCTAGGAGGGGCACCCGCCCCAGGTTACGCAGATGCTGGTCTGCTTTTACATTTATATCCACTTCTGTGCTATTTTCATTCGTGTTCTCGATGGACTTGGCAGCAGCTGTCCATGAATGATAATGCACCCGAGTATTAAACAGGTTTGAATTTCAGACAATGTGGAATTACTGTAAAACCTGCAAGTTCATGACTATTTTATCATTTATTTTGAGCAGGGAGACACATTTAGAAAATATTTAGTCTAAAAATAACTTGTTACCAGGCGGGGAGGGGAACGCGAGGTAAAAAGGATGGAGAAGCAACACGTATATGTACTAATCCCAAGCAAGGATGGATGTATCACGTGTTGCAAACATATACTGAAAAAAGAGGGAAGAGGGAAAAAAAGATAGTCTCCCTGAATGACCAAAAATGTAACAGTAAGAAAGCCTTGTGAAGCATCTTTGGACATGGAGGACCGGAAAGGGTCTCGGGTGTGCTGAGCCCCAAACCCAGGCTCAACACTGACCCCTCCCCCAGGGCTGTCTAATGTTAAGGAACTGCAAGTTTTCACAATCAAAATCTAATTTTACTGTATGTTTATTAAGTTGTGTTTTTTCCTATGGAAATGTTTCCCACTGAAGTCTTACACACACAGAGGTGTGCACGTGTGGACATTCCCACACACACCTGCAGCGCCTGCCCACACCCCCAGTGAACTCCACACCGCACAAGCAGTGAGGACCAGTCTGAGAGCTGCTACGCCCTGACCTCGGCTGGAGATGGCTATGACCACGTTTGGTTACGTCTCCGAATTAAGTTCTTTGAGTAAGGACTTAATTTAGATTTAATAGGAGACCTAGTGCTTGCTAAGTAAAGACAAAATGATCCTCGAGGAGGAATGACTGAGGTTCAACAACTGTGCAGTAGAAGCAGGTCAGGACATGGCCTGGCCATTGGACACCCCACACCCCAGCCAGGTTTGACCCATCGCAGAGAATCTGCCTCCTGCCGCGTGGAATTCCCCTGCTTCTGGTGGAAGCTAATTCTGATCATCCCTGGCGTTCCGACTATTCTGCCATTCATTCCTAACTCTTCTTATTCTTTTTTTCTTTTAAGTGATGCCATTAAGAAATTCTTGCATATTGTATGGGTTCGCATAGGTTTTTAGTTTGGACTGAATACTTGAAATGATAGCATGTCAGTCATTTTGTGTGCTTAGGGTACAAGCATATTCATCCATTGTTCAAAGTCATGTTGAAAAATGTGCACATTCTCTAAAATATGTCCCAGTCCTTGACCTTGTTGATCCAAGAGAACTGTTGTAAATCAGAGCACAGTGGTGGTCATCAGCTGAGGCTGCATGACCAAGCACCCAGGCCAGGCTTGGAGAACACAGCCACTTTTGCTCACACCTGTGGAGGGGACAGCTGAGTGCGGGTTCTGGCGGGGTCCTGGCCCGCACGGGGCCTTCTCAGGGTGTCCTCACATGGCAGGGGGACCCAGGCTTTCCAGGGCCCTTTTTATAAGGGCACTGAGGGACTCACAAAGGCCCTACCCTCCTGCCCTCTTCTAAACCTTCTGAGTTCCCTGGGCTCCAACTCCAAGCACCATCCCACTGAGGTCTGGGGCCTCGGCATAAGAATTTTGTAGGAGCCGAGTTAAGTCCATAGCCACAGGGGTTGGTAGAAAGAACAAAAATATCTCTGATTGGAAATAGGAAACCAAGGGGAAAATGCATGTACAGCACCATAATTCCCCAGTCTTCCCTGAATTCTCCTCCCAAAGTTGCATAGGCCATTAACACATAGAAATGCCCTCCCCCTTGGGCCTGGGAATACATTAAATATTAGACCCTGCTGCAAGTCCATGTAGATGACTTTAAGGAACAACAAATATATTTACATAACAACTACACCCAGAACTTGTTGGTTTTATAGAGCAGGTAGGAATCGCCGTCAATGATTACTGTTCTATTTCTTTGCCCAAGCTGGGCCACCCTGCTTCTTTCATAGTTGGATGCTTCTAGGTGGACTTGCATTGGCCCGAGGCTCCTAGACCTCCCTTTCATCTTCCTGACAACTGCAGGTTGATTCCGGCCGCGCTCTATGAAGCCTCTTCCCACAGGGGCCCACGTGCCCCAGGGAGAAGCCCAAGGCACTGTGGCCCCAGGAGAGAATGAGCAGAGGGCACCCTGTGCTTTGGGTCCGGCCCTACTGTGCTTCACCCTAGCAGGACTGTCTCTTCCCAACACTCTGGCTTCCAGCCTCCCCCGCCCCTGATTTTCACTGGCCTGGGGAAATCAATTTTCTCAGCAACCCGTCTAGGTACTGAGCATCCAGCTGCTGGTGTTGCCCAAGGGTGCTAACCCAGAGGAGGGAACAGTGGGCACTGGAGAAGCACAAGGAGACCTACAGGCGGGCCTGGGAGCCTAAGGAGTGAGCAGGGGCACTTGCACCCAGCAAGAGAGGAATTGTGCCCCAGACCTCACCTGGGAAGGGGTCCAGGTGACCGCTGCTGCCATCGTCCTAGGAAACAGGCTACACAGCCTCCACCTCCTGCCTGGGCCAGGCTCAGCACTGATGTGAGTGACAAATACATGAGAAGAAGAGGTTTGTTGCAAACACCCCAGTGAGACAGAATAAAAACGGCCTAGCTCCAACCACGGGTTCAGCCTTTGACACGGAGCAGGTCAGGGCAGGGTGTGCATGCTAAGACGGCGCGGCTCAAAGCACCTGCCTCCTGCAAGGCTTGCCAAGGAACTTTCCCACGGCCTCTGCACGTGCAGGGTGCCTGGCTGACCACGAGGTGACCTTCCCAGAGCCACAGCAGTGAGCCCCTTGGTCAGCTTTTGTGGACCAAGAGCAAACCAACTCTGCGTGCACGAGCCGATTGCTGTAGCACATGCAGCTCCCAGGGCAGAGCAGAGTTCAGATGCGAAGCGTGCACAAATCCTGCGCATGCACAGTAGTGGCCAGTGCACCTGTGTGGCCTGCCTGGCAGTCTGTAGACTTTACTCCCTGTGCCACCGAGGACCGAGCCTGGGTTCCTGGGTACTCTTTCCCTTGTGCTCAAGCATGAACCTCAATAAATCCTCCGTCAGTGGGAGTCACCTGCCTATTTGTGATTTCCCTCTCAAATTGAGCAAAAGGACCCGAGGTTGAGCTGGTAACACGGAGCTGGTGAAACTAAAGCCGGCTGATTGCTCGCACCAGGGCTTCCCTGAGACTGGCGCTCTGTCTTTCCTTCAGCACAGCATGGACGTATCTGGGGAAACGGCCAAGCACACTGCTAAATGCAACCGCGGCTAGATCCTTGCAGCCTAGTGTAGTCAGAAGAGAGCTTTCCTTTCCTTGAGGCCGTTTGCTTCACCCAGGGTTCTGCCTCCGAGCGACCTTCTCCCTGCAGATGAGCCTGGCTGTGCGATGGGATGAGTGTCCTCACTGTAACTGCAGCCCGTAGGTAGCTAATTCGAATCACACAATGATTATACTTCAATTAAATGAAATGCTTAGGCTGGACAGTTTTCAAAAGCTCAACACCTTGAAACAGTGGAATTGTTTACTCCTCCAAATGGCACCTGCATCTTGGCAAACTTTGTATAAATGCCATCCTGTGTACAGGATTTTAAAATTGTATGGTAATTTTTCAGTTGTAATCCAAATAACTTAAACAATTCAACCAGAATGGCAGTGGAGATTCATTCTTTAGAAAGAATTATGTCTTTACTCAATTTTTTTCCCATTACTAATTTCACCTCACAAGTCCCGAAGGGGGAGGGGCATCTGATTTTCACTGAGCGAATGACACCATCTGTGGGTGCTCCGACTCCCCCATAGTTCCGTCACATCGCAAGAGGGTTTTCATGACACAGTCCCTCTCACAGCAGACAAGGCCCCTGGCAGAGCAGAAGAAGTGAGCATTTAGTCTCTTAAATAAGAAAGGACAAGAGAATCTGTGCTACAGCAATCACTTCAAACTCCTTCTACCTAAATAGTGAAAACGTTTGATTTGTCTTCCACACTGAAGTGATCGGATAGCATCACGCAAATCAGCTCCCAGCTGCATACTGCACTGACCTGGTCACCCGTGCACACATCTTGCCTGGGTGGTAATGGTAATCACACGTAGCACACCCTCCCTGCAGGCACCTTCCTGATCAGTAGTGGATGGAAACTCACCTGCCACCCACAATCTTCAGGGCAGGTTTCTGGTGGGGGGCATGTGGCTCAGGGGGGTCTAGTCATTGGCCAGACGCAGGTTCACACTGAGCCATCATCTGCCTGCACCCAGATCTGTCTCTCCCACATCACAGAAGAGCGCGCGCACACACACACACACACACACACACCAAAACACAATCACACAGATACCTGCACTCAGCACATGAGCAAGCATGCACACTGAGACATGTGTCCACAGGACACTCACAAGGGGACTTCCACATCCTTCCATGTGGGTGTGCACACATGTATGTGCATGCACTCAGGCAAGCACTAACACACAAGCACAAAGTGACACATGTGTCCAAACATGCTCCAGGCAATGGATAGACACCTTTGTCCTCACATAAATAAGCACATGTGAACACACACGCACACTCTGAAGAGTCACAAATGTGCACATATAATAATGAGACAAAGACACACATGTGCAGGAATACACACACGTACGTGTAGCCTTACAAGTCTCTGACTCCCAAACATACACACGTGTGTACCCCACTGGCACAGACGCTCACATGCACAAATCTGCACACACATTCACATACCAACACGCAGATGTGGCCACACACAGAGGCTCTTGTATGCACATTTGCAGCACACATTCTAATGTGAGGCCAATATAGACACTCACGCCCCTACATGCATGAACATTCACATGTGTGTGCATGCGGACACACACACTCAGCCATGCACACAAGCATGTGTACTTGGAGGTCAGCTCCGCAGGTTGTGGCCGAGAGGGTGGACACTGCAGCCTGGGAAGGTCTGTGGGGTTCACCCTTAAATGGAACTCTGTGGGACCAGGTGCTGATGAAGGGCTGACTTCCAGGAAGCTCCCCTAGAGGCTGTCATCATTTGCAACCTGGGCCCTGACAACTGGCCATCACATCTGCTGTGAAGGGAGCAGCAGTGTGAGCTGCAGGCCTGAGCTCCCAGGGTCCTGCCTGCCTACCCACCCTCCCTGGTCCAGGCCTCTCCCTGCCTCAGGGTGTGCAGTGACCTCCATGATCCAGGCCCCACATGCCTGTCACCCTCGCTGTAACCATCTGTACTGGTTCTGTGGTGACTCCCCTTCTCTGGAGCAGCCTCTCCCTGCCTGGACCTCCCATCAGTCCCGTGACCTCCAGTTCTGTTTCAGGACATGGCTTCCTCCCATGCCATGAACCACCTGCATCTCTCCAAATGGCTAACCCAGCCCCCCAGAAGTCACTGGCTCCCCGGACCTCTGCTCATTCAGCAGCTGTATCCTGAGTGCTCCTATGAGCAGGCATCGGTCACCCTCACTCAGCGAGACTTCCATGGCTCCCCATGCTCAGCAGTGGCTTCTTCCTCCCGGCCTGCATCCTGCCCAGGCTCTGACCACCTGTGCTGGGGCACTGTCGCCCTGGAGTGGAGGTCAGAGGCACCCTGTGGGTTCTATCGGGTCATGCATGCCTAGCTCAGCCTTGGCAGCTGGCACAGCCTTGGGCTGGAAGCTCCTGCCTGCCACTCCCCCAAGGCTGATGCCTCTAGTTCCACCCCCCAAACACACACAATACACACATGCCCACAATATACACACACGTGTGCCCATGCACACACACCACACATACACATGTGTCCACACACATGTGCTCACACACCCCCACATACACATCCGCCCATGCATGCATGCACCACACATACACGTGTGCTCACACAAATGCACCCATGCACACAGATGCACACACACATACACATGTGCCCATGCACACACATATACACACACCTACACATATACATGTGTGTCCACACATCCTACACATGTTCACACACACAGCCCTGTCAGGAGCAATGCTACATAATTTTAGGGGAAAATCATTTGGTTAGCCTAGTTCTCCTGCCTACAGCCCAGCTATGGAATTCCGAGACATAATTCCATTTTGGCCTCCGGTCACAACTGAGACCTCAATCATCCGGTGATGATGCTGTGATTCTCCAGGACAAGAAACATCCTGGGAGCTGAAAACATCCTGGGAGGAACAAACACCTACTCCTTTCCCCCTTGTTCTTGGACTGTTACATCTTGTTTACCCAGGATGTACTGAACTCTCTGCAAGTCATTTGTTACATTTGTTTCTCCCTATGTACTGAATAAAAGGTGCGATAAGGTGCGGGCTTTTGTCTTTGCCGCCCAGAGCAGCACTGATCAGACCCAAAGCTCAGCTTCTTCTTAGTCTCATTTTTCTACCTTTCCTGTAATTCGTCGTGTATTGCTGTGGCTTGCAGGAGACCAGGACTCACTGCAGAGGTTCTAGTAACGTCCGCTTTCCCTGTTCCCTACACAGCCCATGAACGCGCACGCGCGCGCGCGCACACACACACACACACACACACTGCACAACCAGCAGCATAAGCAAGATTGGTGAAAGCAGCTTTGCCTCCAGCTTTCTGGGGGCCGACAGAGCAGCTGAGGCCCATGCCTGACCCCTTCCCTCCACTGCACGCACAGCCTCTCTCTGTCCCGGTGACCCTGACCAGCGCTGGGCACTGTCCAGCCGTGGAGCTCTGCCACCCACCAGGTGGGAGAAGGGCTTTGGTCTTTGTGAGCTGGACAGGGGTGGCTGCTGCTGTGGACAGCCACCCCACAGACACATGCAGACCACTCCCAAGGAAGACCAGAGCTTTTGCTCCTTTTGTTTTTAGTTGAACAAAACCCATTAGGTCCATGAACAAGCACTTGACTGCAGGTTTAAAATATTAATATGATTTAATTAAAAATGAAGGTGTTCATATACTTGTCTCTGAATTCGTCTGCAGCCCAGTGCAGGTATTTCACAGTCAAGTGGCAGCGTATCTGAGGTGGGAAAGGCAGCTGTCCCTTACCCTGACAGTCCGTATGCCACCTGGGAGGGGTGCACCGGCTCTGCCCCGAGCAGCATGCAGGACGGGCCGCTTCCTGCTGCCCTCACGACGACCATGCTCCCCGTCCTTCGGGGTTGCCCCTTGCTCCCCAGAACAGAAGCTGGGCTGTGCCTGGAGCCCCGTTATGGCTGGGTCGAGGTGGCCCCCAAAGCCTCACGTGGTCATGGGTGGGGCTTTTTCGGAGACCAAGAGTGTGAGATGCCGGGGCTGAGGGTGTGTGATTACTAAACCAGTCACTGACTGCTTTGGCACTCCCTAATCCTGGTAGCCTGGATGAGAAGTGAGAGACAGAAAGCTGTGGTCATCCCTTGCTTGCTTTTGCTGCCTTCTGCTTGCAGTGAAGCATTTCTCCTCTGAGATGCCCTCTGCCGGGTGCCGCTCTGCCCTGGAGCAGCGACTATGGACTGAACCCTCTAGGAACTGTAAGCCAGATAAACTTCTCCTTTAACTTTGGATGTTGGGGATTTTGTCTCAGCAAGGAGAAAAGTAAATAAGACACCCCACATGAGCATGTCAAGACCTGAGGCCTCGTTCTGCTGTTGGATAATCAAGTGATGCTCATTCTTTACATCTGTTAATAATCCCACATTCTATCATCCTCTAAAATGAGCAAATTTTAAGTAGATGAAATTAAGTTCCATCGAAGGACAATCTTCAGTGCTCATGCCTGGCTGCTTATGACACTGGGAAATGTTCTTCAGAACAGGAGTTCCGGCAGAAACAGAGCACTAAGTACTGCTTCTGAAGAGCTGAACACATGGAAAAAGCAGTGATTCCTGCTGCGTCTGGGGGCTGGGGAAGAGTTGGCTACAACAGTGGACATCCAGGTATTGCTCTCAGTCACTCTTATGACAGCTGGTGACACCATCAGGGCCCTGGAGATGCGTCTGCAGAGCCGGCCCTCCAAAGAGTTTAAAACAGACTTGCTCCTGATTACGCAAGCCGATTCCTAGACATTTTCCTTCTGCTCCCTCCTGAGACTGCACCCTGAGAGCAGCCTCCTCACCCCACCTTTGTTTTCAAGAGCAATGCAGGCTGGTTTCCTTCTCAGGCTCGGGAACCAATGCCGTGCGAGGAGATGGAGCAACTGCTCACTCCAGAGCCACCTGGCCTAAGGGATCCACACTTCAGACTGGAACTGGGGCACACAGCTGGGGCTCAACATTAATTCCTCAATAATTGATGACCCCATGAAACTTTCACGGGCAGCTGGTAAGTAATGGTCCGGCTGCCACGTCACCTGACGGTTTGCGGAGCCAGTGGTGTGGAAAGGCTGGGCTGTTCTCTCCGAGCCCAGCACGTGAAGGGAAAGGAGGGAATGCGAGCACATCAAGGAGGTGCGACGCTACTCTTGGGCCGCTTGAAAAGAAGCCACAGCGACGAGGGAAGGTGACAACTCACAGAGCAAGGCACCCATGGCCGCAGTAGCTGGATTTGCCACCCTGCCCAGTGTACCGTGGGCATAAGTCACTATGACTTTACACTACTTGTACACTCAGAGAGTTGTGATAACCGAGGGGGAAATATGAGCACGCTGTGTATCGGAGTGGAGACTGGAAAGGCGATGTGGCCTCAGGGTGAGGAGGACTTTTCCAGATGGGCGTTGGTGCAAGGCACCCTGGGTGTGCACCGGGAGACTGCGAACAACATAAACACGAGCTGGGAGCATAGACGTGGGGCTGACCTGGATCAGACCTCTTCCCCAGAGCTTCCAGATGCCCTGTCTCCTGCCCCAGTGCCTCCCAAGACAGCAAAGCCCTTGGCCGGGCTACCACCTGTCTGCTGTCTGCAGGGCTGAGCCCGAGGTCAGCACCTGAGGGACGCTGGGCAGTTCTGTCCACACCCCAGACCAGTGCCCCATGTCAGAGAAAAGTGCCTTGGCCCCTTCCTGCGAGTGCGCCTGTGTTCTGACTACACTCGCGTGCGTACATGTGGGGGAACGCTTGTGTGTGTGCCCTGTCTGCTCTCAACAGGAAAACAATCACTGACCTTTCTCACTGCTTCTTAAGTTTAATAATCCAGGATTGGATTCCTGGGGGGTTATTTACTTATGGGCCTTGTCATCTGCAAAGGTATTCATTTCTTCTTTCCAGTACTTTTACATTTTACTCTGCCGCCTCTGTGTGTTCTCATTTCCCATAGCAGAAAGGGATTTCCATATTTTACCTTTGGGTATGATGCCACCTGTGGGTGTTTATTTTATTCCATGTGTCAGTTTCTGGAAGTTTGCTTCTACAACTTATTTACTAGAATTTGCAAAGCTTGTATCAGAGATGTGAAAATTTTTATGTATCTCCACATCTTGTGAAATGTTAGGCAGATTTTCTTCTTTATTTTGTTGAAGTAGCACAAAGTATTGGTTAAGTTTTAAGTGTTTAATTCGACCTGCTGTTCTCAAAATAACTGCAAGTTAATATGGCATTTTATTATTCCTTGTATAGTAGTGCATTCACAGACAAAGCTATCTGGGGCTGGAGATTTCTTTGTTGGGAGGATTATCATTTTATTTTTAATTTTGCAGTAAATTTAGGGCTATTACAAATCTCCAGTTTTTTCTCCTATCACCTTTAGAAACTTTTCTGATAATTTAACCAATTTATTTAAATCTTTAAATGCATTGCCGTGCATCGTTTCTGATGCCCGTTACCACCTTTTCCGTGCTGAGGGAGCTGGGATGCTGATTACCTCTTCAGTACCGATGAGATTTGCCACCCCCTCCGCCTTTGCAGCTCTGCTGATGTCTTGCCCAGGGCTGATGAATTTTACTGGTCTATCCCAATGAGCTTCCTGTTTGGTGGCTGTCACCATCACATTATTCATTTACATTTCGTCATTTTAGCTCATACTTTCAGTGGGCCTTGAGCTTTCCTGCACTTCCTGACCCCTATATTAGGAGAAATGCATTTAGTGCCCTGGCTTTTCTGTTAGACTCCAGCTGCGGGTATAGAACACTTTCACTTTTGCTTCCTAATAGTTCTACTTGGCACCTGTGATTTCCCCAGTACACCGGTCTTTAAAGAAGTGCGTGCCTTAGCTCTGAAGTGCGCGCTGCCCTGCGTCCTGCTCTGGTTCCAGCTGGCTCCCGCTGCAGTCGGAGCGGGACAGGGACGGCAGAGGCCGGCGCTGCACGAATCTGCTCTGTCCCGTGTAGGCCGGGTCGGTCCGGGAGGCCTGGGAAGCGTGGGGTTCCTCAGCTCCTCCCGCGTCCTGCACCTGTGGCGGCGTGCGAGGCCCCAGTCTTCTAGAGCGCTGCTGACAGCTGCCTGCTTGCTCTGTCAGATGGCGTGAAGTAGACTCAGTTCTTGAATTTATTTTTTCCTTGAAGTTCTCTCACTTGGCCTTTCATATACTGAAGTTTGAGTGTAAAAGGATCTGAAAGTAACATATCTTTACTTTAGTTGATTCCTCCGATGCACCTTTTAATTGGAAGCATTAATCCATTTGTTGTTTATACATTTCCTAATAAGACAGGATTTACTCTGGCATGTTGTTGTTTTTTCCTGTTTCTTTGGCACATATGTGGGGGGTATCTGTTTGTTTATTACGCTTATTGGCTTTTGTGTGGTAAACATTTTTAACATCTCCTTGTAGATTATTTTACTACATGTTTGGAGGAGCTTTGTGTGTTTCTGCTTCATGTAGGAATTGCAGTTTATATTTTAATTTGCAACAACTTCCTTTGAGTTAATAACAACATAGCCACGATAACTCAGAAAGCTTTGCTTCTATGTCTCCCTTTCCTCTGTGCCCTTCCTTTGTCATCAGGCACACAGTCATGCATGCACACTTGCTCGTAACAAGTCGCAACCGTGCACACCATACACCCACCAACACAGGGCTCTGATGCTTGCTTTGGGTAGTGACTGTTTAAATCAAGCGGGCAGAAGAGGGAGGACCAGATGGTCCTAGTGTGTGCAAGCCACTCCAGGAAGTGCAGTCCTCAGTGGCTTGTGCTCGTACCCGGCTCTGGAGGGAGGACACAGTCTGGCAGAGTGGCGATGCTGTGGCCTTGGCCTCTGCTGGGTTGCTGGCAGCTGCCTGTCATGGGTGCTCAGGTGGAGAAAGGGAGGGGGTGGCGCTCTCTGGGTGTCTTCTGAGGGCACAGATCCCTCCTGTGAGAGCCGCATCCATGTGACCAGAGGCCTTCCCACTGGGTGAGGACCGAGGCATGAGTGAGGACACCCTCCCTGCACACAGAGTCCGCCACAAGGCACACACCTCACAGGGCCACACCCAGAAACGTGGCCGCACCAGAAGCCTGCGTCCACCTGCGACCACTGCGCAGAGCACCTCTTGTAGTCTCAGAGGACAAAGGTAACCTGTATTAATCTCATGGGGTCTCAATAAATTTAGTACTAAACTATTTATACAAGTTTTTCTTTTCCTGATGTATATGTTATTTGGTGTTCTCTCTCTCCATACACACACACACACACACACACACACACATTTCTTCTTTCATAGACTGCAGTTCACTGTCTAAAATCCTTTCATTTCATCCTAAAATATTCATTTTATACTATTCATTTTACATCAGGTTCTCCAACAAAAATGTATTCGGCTTTCATTTATTTGGGTAGTTTCAATGTCCCTCGTCTTTTGAAGGGCTGCTTTTCGGGACGTGGAGTCCTCGGTGGACCACCTCTGAAAGAGTCACCTCACTGGCTTCTGGCCCCGGGTCTGTGGCAGGAACGAGTGGCTGTCTTCTCAGAGATGGCTTCTCTGTGTGGCTGACGCCTGGCTCTCTGCCTTCAGCACCTGATTGGATGTGCCGGGCAGTGGGCTCTGAAATGTCCTGCCTGGAGTCCACCGCACTCCCTGGCTGTTTAGAAGAGCGTCACTCCCTAGGCTGGGGTGGCTTTGGTCGCCGCCTCTTCAAACACACTTCAGCTTGCCTCTCGCCTCTCCTCCCGTGAGGGCCCCATGCCTGTGAGGGGTGCCTGGTCTCTGGTGTCCCCAGGTCCCCGAGACGCCCTTCACTCCACTTCCCAGGATTTTCTAGATGGTCAGTGAACATCTCTGGACCTTCACAGATTCCCATTTCAACCTACAACTGAGCCATCTTAGTGATATTTTCATTGCAGTAATTGTACTTTTCAACTCTAGAGTTTCTATTCATTTCTTTCTCTTTCGTGCAATTTATGTAACTTGCATGTACTTTATTTGAAGAGAGAAGATTCTCATACTTTCCTCTAGTCATGTAGACTAGAGTCCTTCAGCTCTTTGAACACGCTCAAAACACCTCTTAAAGGCACATTTTCTATTAACCCAGCATCTGTATTTCTCAAGACAGTTTCCACCTACTGTCATTTCCTCCGTGTTTGTGCCACATTGCCTTTCTTTGGCTTTTCTTTCTTTCTTTTTCTTTCTTTCTTTTTTTCTTTCTTCTTTCTTTCTTTCTTTCTTTCTGATATCTCATCGTTCGTTGTTTTGGAACACTGAACATTTAAAATATTATAAGGTGACCCATCTTAGATATTAGATCTGCTCCCACCTGCAGGATTTTATGTTGTTATTTGATTCATTTTCTTTTCATTTGGTTGGTTCATTTACTACATTTTCTTACTAATTCCGCAGGCTTCTATTCTGTGTGCGGCTGCATAGGACTGCTTGGCATGGTGACCCACTGCTGCAGGGCAGAATCGTGGTTGGAGCCAACAGGGCTGCAGCCTCTGCCCAGGGATTTTGTGCGTGGTTGGGAGCACTTCTGTACGCGACAGTCAGACTGTGTCGCTTCCTGTCCAGGCACAGCATCACATCACCTAGAGATGAAAGCATGAGGTCTTTTCAGTTCTTTCTTGAGAATCAAAGCAGCTGTGGACATGCACATGACCTCTTAGATTCTCAGAAATGTTGTGGAGTTTCTAACGCTCCTATTCCCTGTCTTTTCCTCGGAAGCAGTCGGTCAGCCTGAAAGAGTCCCCTCTGCAACCTGCTGTCCGACAACATCAGTCCCAGCTGTTTTCCTTGCTCACCACGGCCGTGAAGGCTGCTCCCCTGGGTGAGCTGCAGAGTCTGTGTAAGGTGAAGACAGCCCCAGGAGGGGTCTTCCTGGCCCCAGCAGGTGGCAAGATGCTGGTCCCTGGGACAAGGGACCCATGGGCGGAGCTACAGCCCTATTGCTCTCCCAGGGCTCTGCTGTGATTGCCAGAGTTGGTTCCCAACTTACCCAGCACTCCGGAGGAGGAGACAGGAACAGGGCACATCAAAGTGCCATAAACTTTGCTGAGATGCATTTGTCTTCTTGAGCCAATACTGCTTGGATTGGTGTAAGACATTATCTAACTTCTAGAGTTTTGAAAAACGGATTCTGACAAACCTTGCACAGCTGTTCTCTTTGGTTCTGTGGGTGAGGCCATTCCCAGAGGCCCTTCCCTGGGCTTTCACCTGCACCCTCTTTCCTGGCTTGATTTTCAAAGGTGAGGCTGCAGACCACACGAGTCCAGCTCAGGGCAAAGTCCTCTGGCATTTTACGTACGCTGTCTGGGCCATTACCACTCCCTTGTTTCTTGTGAGAAGTCACTGCTGGTCTTCCTATTGTAGCTTTGCAGCCACTGTGAGCCTTTTCCCCTGGCTCCTTCCACTACCTGTGTCATTGTGGCTAGCAGCAGTGGCAGTTCTCCCCTCTGAGAAACTGAAGTCGGTCGGAACATCTTTCATCATTTCTGCCCCGCAGGGAGAGTCCTCCCGTGCACCAGTGTATCTTCAACGACAGTTCCCGGGATGCCCCTTTGAGAAACTCAGACAGGGGCAGGTTTGGGGCTTAGAGCCACTGCCCCATGCCACGGCCCCCAGGTGTGGACCCTCCACTGGTGGCACAGAGTGCTGTAATGTGCACACTTCCATGGCAGCATGAGCAGAGGAGCCAGGAGAGCCTGGAGATTTTTCAGCTGTCCCTTGGGAATCCCAGGGGACCCCCTACCTCAGGGAGAAGCTTGGAGCAGGAGCTGAGGTTTCCTGCCTCACTGCCGAGATCAGTGTGCGCCTGAATGAGCACTGGAGCCCTAGTCCCAGAGGAAGCAAGGGGCCCGCAAGCAGCTTCCATGTGGAGTGCCTAGAAGGGGTCCCCGAGGAGCTGGCCCAGTGGTGCCTTGCAAAGACAACCCTTGCCAGCCTTGCTCCCAGCTTCCTCCACGGCAGCCATCTGGACGCACTAGCAACGGAGTAACTGTCTCTGTCCACAAAACGCAGCACAGAACTTTAAAAGCCTGCCGCCCTCCCATGAGGCAGTCCTAAGAGCCCGAGTCCTGAGAGGAACAGCTACATGGGAACAGCCCGTGTCCATGAAAGTCCAAAGCACTAACTTGCTGTCAACTAACGTCCCCAGGGAAACCTGGTGTCCACCTCCGGCGGGGCTCGCGTGCCATGGACCACGACACCCTTCTCCTGACGTCCACGTTCATGTGCGGGGAAGTTTGTCCTGGGTCCAGCCAGTAGAGAACAGCTAAGAGGCATGAAATCTCTCTCTATTCCACTCCACAGGGGAAAAAGCAAATGAAAATCCTTCCCATGTCACCAGTGTGCACACAGAGTTCATGGTAAGGCCCCCTCCCTCCCCTGACCAGTTTCTCTGGATAAATTCTTGGGGACATAAAAGAACCCAAGAAGTGAGCGACTGACAAGGGTGTGGCCCTATGGCCGCCCAAGCACCCCGCATGCTGGTACCGTCCCCGGGCCGTCCGGTTCTGGGCACTGTCGTCTGTCCCCAGTCACATGGTCTCAGACTCCTCCACCCTGCGGCTGCACAAGTTGCTCTCATTTTTGCTGTGGGAGGCGTCCCCCAAATCCACCGCACTCATCCCCGTGTCTGGGGCTCAGGTCCCTGAGCTTCCTGGAGATAAATGCTGCTTTCTGTCCCTCCCAACAGTGCGCCAGAGCAGGCTCTGGGAAAAGGGCCGATCTATAACGCAGGGGCCCAGAAATTTGCATAGCTAATTAGATTCTCTCCCTGCAAGAGCAACAGGACCACTGAACGCTGCAGACAAGGGTTTTAAATAATAGAAACTCCTATTAGGTGAATTTATGAAGAAACTGTGGAAAGTTATAACAATACTGTGCACCCTTCAGTACCTTCTGCTTGGAGAATGTGTAAGCGGTCCTGAATCATTTATGCCAACATGCAGGAAACTGATAAATTTTGAGCAAATTTAATTGAAATCACCCCTGGAGTGCGTGTGAAGGAAGGATTAAATTTGATGGTCTCGCAGAGTGGCACAGCACTAGGCTGCTCCCTTCTGAAGTCTACTTTTTTCCTTAAATAAAAGATTCCAAACCTCAATCAAGAGTGAATGTGAGTTTAATCACATCGTAGAAATGAAAAGCATGGCACTGCACCATGTAATGAGACTTAAAGAAGATGTTTAACCAGACGAACCGGAAGTCGGGCTCCGTCTTAGTGATGGGCAGAGGCCTCCAGTTGCTCGCGTGCGGTGGCACTGTGTCCGACGCGCTCTCACAGGGTGGCTGTTTCCCTGCCTGCCACACACATTCAGAGCACGAGGCCCCTGCCCTCGGAGGGACACGGTGGCACCCTGAAGGATCCCTGATGGGCCATGTGGCTTCCTTCAAGTGACACCAGGGAGACCCAGGCTCTGCACCCTGATCTTCCAGATCAGCAAGGCCAGGCGGCAGGGGCTCCTAAGACCCAAACACTCCTGAGTCGCTGGAGCAGAGTGGGGTCTTCGGAGGACAGGAGCCTTCCAACCCCATGAGAGCTCCTCACCTGCAAGCTGAGCCCCCGGAGAGCTTGCGTATTCCAAGGGGACCAGGCCCCAGCTGCCCACCTGGCTCCTGCTGGGGTCGCTTAGGCAGAAGGCATCTGTCCCCCTGGGGCCCAGGGATGGGGAGGGTCTGTCCATCAGGGTATGGCCCTGCCCTTACCTGCTACTTCTCCAGGCTCTCAGCCTGAGGCTGGATCCATCCTTCCTCCAGTTCACACTTTGCAGTGACTTTAGAGACGCTAATTTAGTGCTTCCCACGATGCCGGTGGGTCAGCAGGGGTGACCTGGTCCAAGCAGTGACCCAGGTGGGCCCCAGGGCTTTCTGCACCCTCTGTCGGAGGGAGGGGCCGCCTGGACAGGTGACATGACCCCTTCCAGACAGTGCTCCAGTGTCATCCCAGGACCCTGTCCACACAAGAATGGATCCACATGGCACCCGTGTCAGGGGACGACCTCATGGGAGCCCCAAGCTCCCACCCTGAGGTGGTATCCGCTGGAGACCTTGTTGTCCCCTGCTGAGCCCCGAGGGACGCTGGGCTGAGGACCAGGGTTCAGGGTCCTCAGGCTCCCCCCGTAGCAAGCTTGGGACAGAAAGTAGCAGCCTGTGACTCGGGAGGGAGGTTCTGATCTGCCCCCTGGGGTGCTGCGCCCGCTGCACACATCACACAGGGCCCCTGCTGTCCCTACTGTGGCGTCACCGTGAGGACAGGTGTGGAGGAGGGGCCCCGACCCTGCAAGACTGCCGGGGGCCTGTCCTCCTCCCAGGTGATACTCCGCTCCTAGTTCTAGGGGAAAACAAGCTGTCTTCTGCAGGCCTTCCACAGCCTCCCCGTCTGTTTGCTGCGGTTTTCACTTGGCCATGACTGATGCTGCCCAGTGGACACCCAGCTCCTCTCCCACCTCCCCACCCCACCCCCTGTGACTCCTGATTTATCCCTCTGTCCCCTAGGCCGTCCAGCAAGTGGCCTGCAGGGCATCGCCTCACAGGCCGTGCAGACATGGAGGTGGCCAAGCTCCTGCTCCTGCACACAGCTCCGAGGCAGCAGTGCAGGCGGCGGGGCCTGCGGGGGACCCATAGCCCGCGTTTCAACTCCATTTCCAAATATAAACCCATCAGCTGTGTCAGGCACTTTGATTTCTCTGGATGTCAGGCTTGATTTTCAGATGCAAATGTGCCCCAGGTTAGTCTTCGTAAGTTACCTGGCTGGGGACCAGGAGCACACCTGTCAGGTGCGGCCCCCTGACCTTCCACCTCCGTGTAATCCTTCATGTTCCACATCAAAGAGGCCCTCCCGCCCTCCCAAGCTGAAGCAGAATTATTCTCTGGGGAATTTCTGACAAATACAATCATTCCTTTGAATACATGTTGCTTCATCTAGCAGCACTCGAGCTCGGGATTCTACCAGGAGGCTGCCATTGTGTCTGCAGTTGCTGTGTTGCTCTCGGAGGCTGCAGTCAGTCTCTAATCCGAGCTAGGAAGGCTTGGTTTCCCACACAGGCTCCTCGGGTGCAAGCTTCGGAGGAGCCGTGTGGACGCCTGAGGGGTCCTCCAGGGCCGCGAGCGCCCAGGCTGGGCACTCATGTCCTGGCGTTCTGCAGCTCTGTCGTGGCTCTGCCGAGTTTTTCTTCCTTCAAAGCCTGATCTGCCCAGGAAGCTGGAGCAGCCATACCACCGCCTTTCACTGGCGCGGGTGACAGAGCCCCTCAGCTGCCCTGCCGTCAAAGGCCCTCGGGGCTGGCATCCTCCTCCCAGCAGGACCGTGGCCCCCAGGAAGGTTGGCAGGAACCGAGGCTTTGTTTGTGTGTTTTGTCCTCCTGGACCTGGTGTCAGGGAGCAGCAGAGGAAACCAGAGTTGGTCTGGCATTGGGCCGCAGCCCAGTCCTGCACCCATGCGGCCCTCAGAGCCCACCTGGGATCCTGTGGGGGGGGGCGTCCGTGGGACCTTGGGAAGGAAGCGCTGTGCCCTGAGCCACGTCCCTGCCCAGCCCTGGTCAGAGCCCCCAGAGGTATGTGAAGTCGCCCTGTGGATCTTCTGTCTAGGAGAGATGTGGAGGGCCAACGGTTTCCTTCAGAGGTCACTGTGGGGCCCTGTCTTGTCACCACGTGACAGATTTGACCAGGGAGGGAGGTCATGCACTGCCCCAAGGTGCTCCCACGCCCTGCGGCCCTAGGCACCCAGAAGCAGTCTCCGGGCTCTGGCTGCTGTTGCGGTTTTGTTACGCAGCCTCATGACTGACACGGGCTGGCCAGCCCTTCTCACATTATGAGCAGTGACCCATTGGACCTCACTCTGTCTTCAGTGGGCGTAGGTCAGGAGCACTTCGCCTGCTCGTCTGTTGCCTTCAGAGGAGGCTAAATGTTCCAGATGATTATGAAAATAACCTCTGTAGAAATTTGGAAAATTGAAATTTTTTTTCAGAAAAAAGAAAGAATAACCCCATAATCTTACTTCCCAGATTTATTTCATATTTATTTAACACGCTAGGGTAGTTTTTATTTTTTTCCCAAGACCTTCACTTTGTGTGACATGCTTATTTATTACTTCCTCTTACAGGTTTGGATCCTTGCAGCACTCTACTTTTTAAATGTCATCTTAGAGTCAGGCACTTTGCCATCTTGCAGGATTTCCCAGCAGGCACACACAGACTGCTGATTCTGCCCTCCCAACTGGTGTCAGTTTCTCCTCTGCTCGTGGTTCAGGGTAACACTCAAGCCTTGCCGTGAGTCCACTTGGCATTTCCAGCGGTCTTCAAGGGCGGTGTCTCACGGGAGCTGATCCCATTTGTACCCAGTGCACGGATGCAGCTACACTGCAGGTGCCCACAAGTCCTCCTCCTGCAGGAGGGGAGATGGGCACGCCCACCGCCCCAGCACGGCTTCCTGATTCTCCTGCTTCCTGCTCTGTTCAGATGCCGAGTGCTTTCCCACCAAAGTAAAGTAACCCTAAATTTGCAGAGCTGAACCAAGGAGGCTTTCTGTCCTCCTCAGTGAGCCTGCACATCGAACCAGACCAAGCCAGCAACCAAGCAGAAGTGAGAGGTACCTGTAAAATGCAGGTTTCAGGACCGCAGCAGTTTTGGAGATGACAAGCAGTGGCTGTGCTCGGTGTGCAGAGAGGAGAACCCCAGGTAAGCTGGGAAAGGTGCAGGTTGCACTTCGGGGTCCTCCGGAAGGACGCAGCCCCTGTGTTGCCCTGACCCCACATTCCCCACAGCAGACTCTGTCCTCCTGTGATGGCTGGGAGTGGCTCCGGGGCAGGGCAGCTATTCCGTGCACCCGGTGGAAGACAGGCCCTGAGACTGCGTCCAGGACGTCCGCATGCCTACTGCTCTTGAAGTCTCTTTTAACAACCATGTCCTGTGTGACAGAGGGCTGCTGGACCAGGAGGAGGAGGCCAGGCCCTGACGGTCAGAGTCACAAGGTCCTCACCTGAAAGGGAATCTGGCCTGGCAAAGTCTCCCGGAAGCAACCTCCAGGGCCCGGGGACGCGCAGGCCCGCGGAAAAGCACAGGTGGAAGTGGTGCCGGGAAGGTTTGCTGGGCTGTGCTTCCCCTCCTCATTGCGCAAAGCAGGCTGTCACTCCATGGAAAGAAGAGCGTCCCTTGGCAGCTGCTCAGAGACTCTGTCCGCCATCCCAGGCTGTTTAGGAAAGAACTTCCAGGGGGAGCCCCGGGTGAGAGGGAAGGGGGGGCGTGCGCAGGCTCGAGGGATGTTAAAGACAGATGTCCTCCAGCTGAGCACGGCGCAGCGGGCCCCTCTCAGGCGGAAGTCTGAGGGAGACAGAGCGTGGGTTGGCCCCCCGCGCTTCTTCCCTTTGCAGTGCCATCCGCAGCACCAAAGATCTCTAGCCATAAGAGCACGTAGTGCTTTCTTACCTGTGATTTTGTTTAAAGATTCTGTGGATTTGATTTCCTGTCAGATGTCGTGGACAAGTTTATGCTAGCAAAGTCCAATTGGAAGCGATTGCCAGCTCTCTAATTGATTGAGTTACCACAGAAGCAAAAACAGTGCTGTAGAAGTATGCTGGTGCGGGTGGTGTTCCCTCTGGCGCTGTGTCATGCACTCAAGACGAAACGGATCGGAGAAAGAAAGGCGCATTTGATGGTGCATGAGACAGAGCAGCATGTTGGTGAGCAGAGGGAAAACGAGAGGCCCTCGGCCCTCGCTTCCTCAGCCACTGTACTCACCTCACAAGGTCTGGCGTCACCCTGAACCCCTCGGTGTGGACACTGCAACCTGGGGTCTCAGCCCTGCAACCTGAGAACACATCACGGCAGGGGGCGGGTGGGCGCAGAAGGGGCCCTGTGCAGGACAGCAGAGGCCTCTGCTGTCCCGAGTCCCACGCGCCTGCCTTCTGTGCATTTCCCAGAGCAGAAATGCGGATTGGCACAGGTCCTCAGCCACCTGAAGCCCCCGCACAGGGCAGCTTTGGCGGCGGCAGTGCCCCCCGCAGCGTTCCTCATGGTTACTTCTTCCCCTGTGTGATCCTTGACACATTCTAGACACAACTGAGGAGATGTTTCAAAAGTGCTTTTGCTTTTGTTCTCCGTTGCTAGTCACCTGCACACCAGCCCTGGGACCCTTTCGGGGTCAGCTTGTGGCAACTGGAGAGCATGTGGCGCTGCCCCGCATCATCCCATTCGCCGGGGGGGGGCTCCTGTCTGCGTCTCCACCGGTGAAGAAACTGAGGCGCAAGGTCTCGTGGACTAGGAGCAGGGGAAGCAGGAGGGCAGGGGGCCCACAGCAGGGCCACCCCTTCCTGGCCAGTGACATCATCCCCATCCACTGTGCCCAGCAGGCCCCTAGGCAGGGGGCTGCACACCCAGAGTCTTCCGCCCACTGTGCAGTGTCTGCCTGTGACCCAGAGCAGCCCCTTCCGGTCCTGCACTGCCCCGACTACAGAGCTAGCAAGCCAGAGTCTGTCATCCTAGGAGACCCCACACTGGGCTGTCCCCTTGGGGTCACTCGGAGACAGCGAATTCTCCAGGTTGGAGGGCAGGGGCATCCCCCCAGGGCTCTGTGGCCCCGGCCAGGTGGGCAGAGCCTGGGACCCATGCCTGCCTTCTCAGCTCATGGAATCCACTTGAATCAACTATTTTAAAAACATCCATAGACTCACGCTGAGCCTAATTCACTTGCTGTTTAATGTCACTTAGAATCGTCCAGGGACTAAAACAGTCCCAGAGAAAACAGACTTTAAAAGTATATTTTAGAGATAAAGATGGGGCTTTAATATTCTACAGGATGTCAAATCCCTGGACAAAGAATGTCAGCTCAAATTTAAAAGACGCCCTCTAATATCTGGCTCTGGGAGAGGAGAAGGCAGCAGCGGCCTTTGGGGAGTTCGCCTTTTACAAATTGCGGTTTTCAAGTCTGATGCAGCCGGGTGATCATCAGCGGCTCAAATAAAATCATTACTTCGTCAGAGAGAGAAGGCAGGTTCAAGGGGAAAATGAACGACAGCGGAGAAGGACCCAAGTCGGTCCTAACGGGGAGTCTTCTCTGAAGATGAGAGGAGTATGCTTGCACTTAACGTGGCTTCAGGGGTTGCTCTGAAATCCTCTTAGCAATGTGTGAAAATCTCACCTCAGCAAACCAGGGGGTCGAGAAAGCTCCGGGAGGAATGAGGAGTGGGCAGCTCCCGTCGCAAATTCCAGTGCTCAGGGGCAGCTGTCTACTTCCGCGGGCCGTCCAGCCTCTCTCCGTCTTACACACCACACCCTTGCTCTAACCTGGGGGAGACAGAAGGAACAGTGAGGGTGACACCCCCAGCAGGCGCTGTAGGGCAGGAAAAGTTCTTCCCCCAGGCGTGGAGGGGAATTTGCAGGGGACCCAGGCTCTGTCACCTGCGTCCACTCAGAGCGCCAGCTTTCCGAGCTGCGTGGCCGAGGAGGAACGGCCGCCCCTGGGCAGCGCAGCTCCTGGCTCCCGCCCAGGCCCAGTGCACCTGCTCCAGGAGCGGCCGGGGCGGGCAGGGCTCTGTGCTGCCCTGTGGGATGGGAGGGCGGCCTGCCCCCTGAAGGCACCTCTGTGGAGTCTGCATCGTCCTCACTTCTCTGTCCTTTTGCCGGGCAGGGGAGCGGTGCTGAGGCCCAAGTCAGCAGGCTCCCAGGCCAGCACCAAGGAGCTCAGCGCGACGTGAGGACACCCAGCCACCCCTGCACCGGCTCCCCGTGTGTCTGCCTCACCGCGGCTCCTTACACAGGATGTCCCGCAGCCCAGCACCCCGGCCATGAGTGTGGAGTTTGCATGCTCATCCAGTGAGGCCTTCAGCACTGCGTACTCACCCGGGTCCACGTTGCACAGCCTGGCAAGCCCAGGGTGCTCCGAGGCCCTGAGGCAGCAGATCTGGATCCCGCCTGACTCGCAGAGGTAATGCTTTGTTAACCCAACACTTCTGTACTGGACCTGACTCTCCTGAGCAGAGCCTGTCGGGCCCCAAGTGCCCAGGCAGTGACTCGCTCCCTGTGACCCCGGCTTCCTGGGGCTCAGTCCCACAGGGCAGATCCGCGTGACTGCGGAGGGGCCACGAGCAGTGGCCTCCCTGGAAGCCCAGACCCTGGTCTGAGGGTGCCCTACCCAAGACCCTGCTGGCAGGGCGGAGGCTCCCGGCTGCCCCAGGGAGGAAGAGGCCGGCACCCGAGGTGAGCTGGACACTGAGCCCTGGTTTTAACAATTGAGGATGAAGACGCGCTTCCGCCATGCCCCACCTGCATGTCCTCTCTCGGCTGTGCCAGCAGGGCCGTGTCCCCGGCCTTCGTCCTTCTGTCGCCTTCTTCGCTTGCCCCACAGGACACCCGAGAGGAGCTGGGCAGCAGGTGTGGCTGAAGGCTGCCGTGCTCACTGCGGGTGGCCGTGCCGTGACCCGGCTCGCATGTCCTCTGCTGCCCACTGTCCTCAGGTGTAACGCTAGCCCGCTTGCTGCCCCCGGGTGACCCTCAGGAGCCTCCAGGCCACCCGCTTCCCGGGCCCCAGACAAGCAGTACAGGGCACCTCTCCTTGCCAGTAGCTGGGCTGCCTCAGTGACACAGGGTACAGCTAACAAAGCCGGGTCCCTGGGGAGCAGCAAGGCTCCGCCTGGCATTAGCGACACCAGGGTCCAGGAGGCTTGTCTGCTTCCAACGACAGCACCGGACTTCCCACTCCGGCCCTTTCTGCAGTGGGACAGCGGCACGCGGGGCCAGCACCCTGTCCTCACTCACGGCTGTCCTCACAGGGGCCACCCCTCTGCGTGTGCTCCGCCCACGGCGCAGTTCAGGTCATGACCCAAGGGGGTGCCACAGGTGTGTGTCCACGCATCCAGCCACTCTGGCCTCGTCACCTGGCCACGGTAATGCGCTGTCCTCTCCGGCATCTCAGCTGTCCTACAGCCTCGCTAACCACTCAGTGGCGCCCTCTGCTCCAGGTGCAGTCCTCCAAGTGCGCTGCCACAGAGTGCTCCAGGTGCAGCCCACAGGCCCAGCTGCCAAGCAGTGTGGCTCCCGGTCCCTGTGAGCCGCTTGGCCTTGCCGCCTCGAAGGACCACATCCCTGTGCTTCTGAGCTGCTGGACAGGGCCTGGGGCTCCCGCACCTCCCGAGCCAGGGAGGCTGCTCTTGGCATTCTGGCACCTGCTCTCCTGCTCCAGTCCCAGCTCTGCTGGCCTGGTACCTGTGGGTCCATCTGCATGGGCCCGAAGCATGTCAGTCTACACAGGAAGGCCCCACCGCCGCTGTCAGCCCAAAGGCTGCGTCATGGGCGGAGACTGGCTCGCTCCTTTGGCTTCCTGGGCCTCGAGTTGGGTCCTGTGATGCTCATCACCGAGTCCACTTGTCAGTCATGCCCTTGAGCCCTGGATCTGGCACCTTCAGGTAGACAAGGGAAGCAGTGGGGTCTCCATGTCTGCCCCTCTGGGCTCAGTTGCCCCTAGAGCTGGGGAAGCACCAGGCCCTCCATGGGGGGCACCGGGAGGTGGCTGGGGGCACAGAGGAACCAGCCTATCACAGCCAGTGACCCGGGTGGCAGAGAGAAATGAAGGACAAGGGCATTGCTGGGAGGAGACCCCTGTGCAAGGCCCATGCCCCTCCTCCCAGGACCCAGTGTGACATTCGGGTCTTGTTCCCCACACACCCACTCACACCCGTGCACATGTCCGGGCACATGTGTAAGCCCTCACACTTGCAAACATACCAACACATACCAACACGTGTGTATGCAACCAATGCACCACAAATGCAAACACACAGGCACATGCTCACACACACACACACACACGCACACGCCCTTGTACACAAACATGCACAACCCAAGCAAGCACACTGGAGGCCACAGCTATTTCATCACACACTTAGATGCTTTCCCTAAAGAGGCAGAGCTGCACACTTGATAAGAGAGGTACGTGGCTCTGCATTTTTAAAATATCTGAAGTCTTTAAATAAAAATTGTGCAGCTTCAAGATGCAGAAAAGTTCCCAAATGTCCTTTCTGATGTGCAGTTTTAAGTGCTCAGAATGATCTCCATGGGGCTGGGTGAATCCTCCTCTCTTTCTGGAACATTTAGCTGATGTGTCTCCAAGTAGCAACAAGCGCATCAATGATGAACTTCTGCTGCTTTAATTGTGGGGTCTGAGATATGAGGGCAACAAATCTGACTCCCACAGGCAGCGATTCTGCTCCTGATTTCTCGCTCTGGTGTTGAAAACAGATCCCTCTGCGTCAGTCTGCTGGAGCTAAACTGTAAAAATCTTGGAAAACTTTGCCAGCATCCCTCAAAACAGGCAGCTGGATTTTCTTTTTATCATTTCCAGGTGCATCTGGGGAAGAGAAAAGTTCTAATGGTTCTAAACTGGCTGTGTGATCCAAAGCCCGGAAGTTCTATACACTCATTTCAAAGAGATACTGCTTTGGAGACCTGAAGGGTGATGATCTGACCCCAAATCAAGCATGCTGCTCTGCCTAACCCTCAGCACTTTTTGCATAGATGCTTAAATGCTGTTTTCTCCAAAATATGCTCATCTCAGAAGCTACTTTCTGATTCCAAACTCTGGGAAGACATGGTCCTGTCGCCAGTTCTGGCACTCGGCGGGGGACCTGTTACAACGGCTGAGGACTTAATGTTCCACATTAGAGTCAAGGCTGAGCCAGCACCTGTCACTCACAGACCCAGAGTCCACCAGCTCCCACACCCCAAGAGCATGGGTGGCAGTGGAGACCCCCTCTTGGGCACAGGTCAGCATGCCAAGTCCCCACAAGGGGCAGAGCAGTGCACCCAAAGGGAAAACTTACAAGAACCTAACTTCTCATGAAAATGTCCACTAATACAGGTCCTTCAAATCAAAAATGTGTTTCATGTGCACTTTTTATTAGGGTAAATGTAGTGCAGGGAAGCTGGGACCTTATTTGAATAAGGACTGGGAGCAGATGGATTTCACTGACAGTTTAGGATTGTGCATCCACCTTGGACTCTTGGGATTGTAAACAACAAGACAAAAGCGCATTCACATAGGGCCAAGAGAAGACCCAGGAACAAGAACATCCCCATTGAGCGTGCTGTCCTGAGCCCCAGAAGCCTTCCCAGGCTTTGGCTGCGGCCGCTGGCCTTGCCTAGAGTGACCGCAGTGGCCCCGCCTCTGCAAGGAGCTCTGACAACTCCCAATCATTGGAGTTGTGCATGTGCTGCCCGTGGTTCATCTATGCTCATTCGCCACTGCCGGTCAGCCTCCATCCCTGCTCCAGGGTGTCCCAGGGTCAGCTGTCCCCCCAGGCACACCCAGGCCCACCAGACTTCCCTCTCATCTCTGCACAAGGCTCTGGTCTCCTTTCTTGTGTGCCTGGGAAACCCACAGGGATGGCGACCCTAAGCCACCCCCAACAAGCACCCTGTCTGTGTACCTCAGGGCAGGACTTGGCACGTGCTGAGTGGGAGCCCAAGACACCCAGCAGAAGCCTGGGACACGTGAGTGCATGCAGCAATGCTGTTGGCCAGGCCTGTGGCAGGGCAGGAGGAGGAGGCTCTCTGGCCAGAGTCCCCTAGATGCAGACCCTGCCCGTGACCTAGGGCTTCTGTCCCCTGCCACACAGGGAGGGTTTCAGCCAGAAAAAGCAGCTGTGGGGAGTGTGGCAGTCCCTCCTGCGCAGGTGAGCTCCACTGAGCAGGGGTTGAGGTCTCCCTGAACGGAGCCAGATTCCCTGTTGGATCTGCAACACCTGTGATGGGCCAGGGCCACCAGCAGGCCCGGGCTGGTTTCCATCCCCAGGGACAGAGCGACATGCTGTTTAGCAGCTATGTTCTGTCCAAACAAGGCCGGGTTTCTGCCTAGCCCTCCCCAGGGCAGGGCAGGGGGCTGGGGCGATGCTGGCATTCTTCCTTCGGAGTGGGGACAAAAGCCAGGGGCCGGGCCCCCCGAAGTGCCAGCTCCCCTGCAGCACCCATGGGGCCTCCAGACCCTCCTCACACACGCCCAGGACTCAGGGTCGAGCTTTGCATTCTGTTTGGGGGTCCAGCAGAAATTGAACCTGATGCCACTGAGCAGCCGGCGCTGTCCCTGAGGGCCCCAGATCAATAGCGCTTGGCACCAGGCCCTCATTACTGCCCTCGGACTGTGCATTCCTTTTAACACACATTTTTAAGGCATTTTCATTACAAGGGATGTAGTTAGAATATTTAACAAGGCCAAGCAACCTGTTGTGGGCTTTTATTTATTTATTTATTTGCTTATTTATTTATTTATTTTTTGGTACCAGTGATCGAACTCGGGACCTTGCACCTGTGAGGCAGGTGGCAGAACCACTGAGCTAAATCCCCGGCCCCTGATGGCTTTTATTAAAGAGCCTCATACAAGAGCGAGCATCTGTGGTCAGATGGCCACCCATCGAGGCACTTTCTTGCAGTCTCTAGTATACCAGTAAAAGCAGAAATCCTTTCTTCTTCTAAATTTCATTTGGTTGAGAGGAACAATCACTGCCTCCAAAGCACTTGAAAAGCCTGTGCATGAAAATGGATGAAAAGAAATATGTTCAGTTTAATACAGCCAACTGTTTTTGGCTGCAGAATTACTGACTTAATTTGCAAAACGGAATAAATTTAATATAAGAGAACTGTTTATGTATGGGCTCACGAGAGTGATGAGCCGACTACAATAGAATGAAGATGCAAGACACTGTTTCCTAGATCAGCTCGCTCCAAACCGGCAGGCCGTGGCAGAGTCTCTGGGGACAGGCCACAGGGGCCACGCAGGAAGTCAGCTGAGGAAGCCGACGGCATGGACCCCTCTGCTCCCTGAAGGGAAGTTTGTCTCATGCGCACACCTGCACATGTGCACGGGCGATCTCCTGCAATTTCTGGGCAGCATCTCAGAGAGAATGACCACAGCGGGTGACAGGAGGGGCGAGGCATCTGTACCATGCCTCGGCCCTTGGCCCATGTCAGCGTGGCTGTGCTGGTCTCTGGCTGACATCTTGGGCCACATGGTCTAGCTGACCTTGTGTGCACCTGGCAGGAGGCAGGTAGGACAAGAGCCACAGGAGAGCCACAGACCCTCTTTGGCCTTGGAGGCTCTGGGTGCCGAGCTGAGTGGCGGCCAAGTGTGCTTCTGATCCCTGAGTGTCACCCATCTGGGCCTTGGGTTGAGTTGTCTCTTGTCGACCAGGAGGCCACCGACACAGAGAGGGGCTCCTCTGAGAGCTTGCAAGTCTGTAGGCTCCTTCTGCACCCAGAAGGCTCCTAGCCCCTTCGCATTCCCACCGCCTCTAGTTGCAAATTAAAGTTGACACTCAACAGCAGCTTGGCACGGTCCCCTCGGGCTACAGATCAATAACACTTTGTACCTGGCCCCGTATTGTAGCTCCTGGGCTATTTATGTCTTCTGACACACATTTCTTAAACCATGGAATGCAAACACAAGAACAAGATCATGATCAGTTTTAATTTATTCCCCATAACCATGTTGGGTCCTTACTGTAAGCAAACCCTTCACTTCATGCTGAGCTCTGAGAACTCTAGCCAGTTCATTCGATTCTGGTTCAAAGAGAGGAAGACAATCTCTCCACACAGAGAAGAGAAGGACGCTGGGGACATCGGGAAATGCTTTCTCTGAACCCCGAAGTTGCCCAGCAGGCTCCCTTCCTGCTACCACTGGATCACAGGGCAGAGTCAGGGGCCATAGACCTCCCAGGACAGTCTTCAGTGCTCCGGCCAGAGCCTCCTGTGGCTCCCAGAGCCACTGGGCCTGTGCAAGGAGCTGGGCCCTGGGCCTGGAAGGAGTGCTGCTCAGGAAGTTTCCAAAGACAAGAGGAGGGATGGGTGGGCTTCTGCACCCTTCCACTGCAGTCTTTGCTCAGCCTTGCTGTGCTTCCCAGAGCTTGGATTCTGAGCAGTCCTGGTAGGCTTACTCTCGGGAAGGCATCGGGAATGGAAGCGGTCAAGCTGAGAGCACATCGTAAAGAAATATGAGACAGTGACCACGTGTCTTTTCCTGGTTCAAAGACATCATGGACACCATCTCAAGGGGAAATTTAAAAAACGATTGTTTCAGGGATTTGGTGAAAGTGAAGACATTTGGAGAAAGACACAGAAAATAATGCTGCTCAGGTATCAGGATTATCCAAGAGTTCAGCTCAGAGTAAAGAATGACAGGATTCACGTGTGTGTCCTAGGATCACCAGGGAGGTGTTGGGGACAGGTGTGACTTGGGCTCCTTGGTGGCCCGACGCCTAGTGTCACCGTAGGCTTTGCTGTCTCCATCATAGGAAAGTGAGCTGACAGCCCAGGGTTACCAGATGGGGACCTCTAGAGAGTTGTTTCCAGGCTAAATTCCAGGCTGAATTGAGCAGGTCACTTGGAAGTAGTAGCAAGAGCAAGTTTGATTAAAAGTGAAAGCACACTCCGCAGGGTGGCAGTGTTCAGTGAGACAAGCTCACAGCCCCAGTTCGGACGGTCACTGCTCACCGGCTCTCTCAGGGTCTGGGAGTTATAGGAAGATCCACAGCTGGGGCCTGACAGGAGTCAGAGCCGGTTCCCACTCCACCCACCCATCGGCAGGGGCATTTCTGACCAAACAAGGTTCAACAGGAAGTGTCACGGCATCCAAAGCCCACTTGGGGGTGGGGTCACAGCTGCCACACAGATGAGCTAGGACGCAGGCCACGGTGCTGTGCTTTGGGTTTGCACGTGCCTGGGGGCCTTGGGACACAGGGTGACCTTTATCCATTGGTTTCTGGTGTTTGACGCAGCCATCCCTGCCCTGCCTGGGGCTTGATTCTTGCCCCATGCCTTCCTGTTGTTTGCTGTCTTTGCTCCACTGCGCACATTAGTGGGACACAGCACTGTCACCTCCGCCACTGCGCTAGGCAGAGCGCGCTCCTTTTGCTCCCTCCCTGGAGCCTCCCGGAGAGAGTTGCTCTCGTTTCGTTTCAAGTTCACTCCTGTCAGTCCAACAATGAAATGGAAAATTGGCCTCTTGTGTGGCCTCTTGTAAGAACTGTGGAAGACAGTTCTGATTCCAATTCTGGTCTGCTTCTGACTCTGACTCTGGTTCTGATCTGATTCCAGTGGGAAACTCCCTTGGGAAATTTCGATGGCAGGACACCCCTGGGATCATGTCTACCCTCTACTCTGCCTCCAAGCTACTGCTCCATTCATCCTGCAGGCAGCCCCAAGCCAGCCTCCAGACCCTGAACATAGCCAGAGCACTCGGGTCATGAGGGAATTGCATGTTAGACCGTGCTGGCCTGCAGCCCAGGAGATCAACGCCGAACTGATGACTCATCTCCTTAGTGGGTAGATCGAGCAATGCTACAGCCCCTGACTTGGACCTCGAGAGTACTCAAAAGTGGTTTGAATGTATTTTCTTTCTCACAAAGTTGAGATGGGTATGAGTTAGTGGAGCATTCAGCAGGATCTATGGGCCAGTGGTGCCTGCACTGCCGGGTCCTGAGGCTGCAGCTCCGAGCGTGCCTGGCTCTCTCCCAGACCTCGGCCCCTCACCATCCAGTGCCATTTGTTTTCCACTCAGAATATTTCATCTCCTCCACATCTTTATTGCTGGTCCTTTAATATGTTCTTATGGTTATTCATTTTAAACTTTAAAAAAGAGAACACAATCGAGCCATCCCGTTACAGCTTGCTCGATGGCGTAGAAAGCCAAGCTACATGTTGACTGTGACTACAGAAACTTATCCTGCTCCTCGCCATGTCCAATATGTAAGGGTGCTATGCTAGGCATGTGCACCCCAAAACTTCATGTGTTGGAAACTTAACCTCCAGGGCAACAGTTGTGGCAGGTAGGATGAGGTCATGGGGCACTGGTCGCAGTAGTGGGTCAGTAATAAACTATGACAGCTCAACCACCTTCTTCTCTCTGCTTTTTCTCTCTGGCCACTTGGTGCCTTCCACTGTGTTATAAAGTATGATCATGAATATGGTGGGGTTTTTTAATTACAGTAAAAGATACAATGCGGTGAATCCTCCTTAAAATACTCCCCCATTCAAACACACTTACCCCATCTTCCTTGCTACTTTCTGCAGCAGTTCTGAAATCCTCATTCCTGAATGTCTTTAGTTGTACTGTCCTGGTGGCTCAGTGTCCTGAATCTGTTCAAAACACTTATCTTTCATGGTCATTTTGGCTTTAAGGAACAGCCAGAAATTGCATGGTTCTGGGTCCAGTGAATAAGGTGGATGAGGACACACCGTCATGTTCTTATGAGGAGCCGCCTTTCTGCTGGATGATGCTCAGCTGCAGCATTCACTGAACTGTTTTTCACACTTCGTGAAGACACCAAGGAAAGAAGACTTGCAGAACTGCTTCAGAAAGTGGCAAGGACGATGGGATAAGTGTGTTTGAAGTGTGCAGGAGGATTTTGAGGGGATGCATGGTAATGTGTCCTTTACTGTCATTCATTTTTAAAATTTAAGCCTTTGCCAATTATTTCAATCATGTGACGGAGTGAGAAGGCCCTCAGCAGAGGCAGCCCTATGTCGCTATCTGTCTCAGCCTGCAGCACCTTGACTAAGTGTGCCCCTGTCACGTAGGATTTGCCTGGTCTGTGGTGTTTGGCTGGACTGGCAGAAGACGGACTGAGACACAAGAGCCAGACCACGTCAGGAAACCTGATGTGAGTTGAGATGCTTAAGGAGTAAGATCTCCTTTGTTTTACCAAAATGTTAGGTGTGGAATCTTTAAATAACACTATCATGTATGAGATTAGATTATGATTCAATTTGCATAACTACATAAATTAAGTCCACCAAATTCCACAACAACGTTCTGTTTGTTGACAGTGGAGGTGCTCAGGTCTGTGCCATCCACAGGGAGCTGAGGATGTGGGATGGATTATTGTAACTGGCATTTTAAATGTTCTCCAAAGCCCTGGTGTCACCAAAGCATTGCAGGGCCTAGGCTCGGAAGGCTCAGGCTGCCCCGGTCTTGGACAACCGCCTCTGTGTGCTCAGGATGAGAAGTTTCCTGGAGCACAGGGCTTTGGATGGTAGAGCTGGGGAGGTGTTAGGTAATGGACATGCTGCTCATTCTACTTCCACCACATTCTGTGGCTCAAACAGTTAGTAAAGCAGCCCCCTCCCCAACGTGGAAGGGATGAGTTTGTTTCTCAGGGGAGGGAGAGGTAAGGGTTTTATAGCCATCTTTACATAACATATAGGAAGTCCTGACCAGATGGAAAACATTCTTCATGGAGAGGAAAACTCTTTATTGAAGATATCATTCTCTCCAAATGACTCTAAATTTTATGTAATTGCAATTTATATCTCAATTGTGGAAGACTAAACTCCACAAATAACCAATATGTCTTCTTTTAGCAGAACCAGAAAGCAATCAACAAAGTAAGAATGACAAGTTAAAACATTTTGTTTAAAACTTGATTATCTATATGAAAGAGTACGTTGATGTTAGATTCTTAGCTCATACCATACCATGAAGCATCAGTGCAAAAGCACCACCCTAAAACACTCTGAAGATGATGTGAATGGTTACCTTCATGATTTGGAGGTTAGGAATGATTTTTCTATAATTGCAACAGTAGGAGGAGTGAATAAGAAAGAAACACCTTGCTACATTAAAATTAAAAACTTTTGGCTTAAAAAGCACCATAAACAAAAGGATGAAGTAAGTCATAAGTTTATGTTGTAATTACATAAGTGAAATACTGGCTTTATGAATTAAAGAGAAGTCTTGCAATATATATATAATCTCAGGCAATACTGCATGTATTGATCATTTTTCTATTGCTGTGATCCAATACCTGACACTTGCAGCTTAATGGAGGAGAGGTTTATCTAGGCTTAAGGTTCCAGAGATCTCAGTCCATGGTTGGCTGACCCCAAGGGAGACAGATTATAGCAGAAGAGCATGACAGAGGGAAGTTGCTCAACCCATGGCCTCCAGGAAGGGGAGAGCAAAGAATAAGCCAGAGAGAGAAGAAGCTGGAACATGAATACTTTCAAAGTCCCAGCCCCAGTCACCCATTTCCTCCAACTGGATCCCACCTCTGATTCCCCCATGACCTAACCAGTTTCCAAAACCCCCACCTCTGACACATGAGCCTTTTGGTGCCATTTTTGATCCAAACCATAGCACCCTGTGAAAGAAATGTAAGAGAAAAAACAAAGAGGAGAGAAAGTAGAGGAGTAAAATATACAATTTGCAAAAGGCAGACACCAGAGAGACTCACCTAAATGGAAATGAAGGTATGAGACCATGCCCTGGGCTGGTGGTAGCATTTATAGTCTGATGCTAGAAAGTGGTGTGGAGAAAGCAGAGAGCCTGGTCCAGTTCTAAACATGAGTGCTAGGGATGCGTTCGTTTCGATAGTGTTTGAGAAACGAGTACCTGACAAAAGGAGTGGGGACAAATAAACCAGACAACCTCCACAGAGCATAGCTTTGTGACTCGATCTAAGGCAAACCGCAGGCTGTAGCCCGCTGGCCGGCTGCCCAATTTTATAAATGAAGTCTAGCTGGAACCCTGCCAAGCTGATTGGTTTACATGTTATGAGTGGCTACTTCCACAGTGCCCACAAAGCCTTCAACAGCTATTTTCTGGCCCTTTCTGGATGTCTAAAACACCAATATTCCGAACAGAACCCCGGACAATTCTGAAGCCACTGCAGAAAGACACCCACCCTGTCACGCCATATCTACAGAGCATGGGACCCGCAAACACTACTCCATGTTGTTCACGGCTAATGAGTGTGCAGCAGAAGTTCCTCCACGCAGGCGCACACAACAGCATGCCATGTGCAGGCCAAGAGACAAGATGTAGGCACGGCGCCTCAACTGCTTCAGGGTTGCTTCTGATTATGTTTACTGATCTGGATGGTGTGGCTTTCACAGGATTTGAGACAGGTGTGCACTGTGCAAGATGTGACACTCTCTGGATACTGCATGGGGAAACGTCCCCAGGAGGCTGCAGGGAAGCAGGAACATGGGGTAGGTGCCCATGAACTCTAGAAGAGGGCCAGCACCAGACAGGAACAGTGCAGCCCTGGGCCCCAGTCTCTACCAGGCTTTATGGGGTTTGCTTTTTTTTTTAATATTTAAAGTATTTCCGAGATGAGAAACATACATAGGTCAGAAGGTAAATCTAGCAGAAGCCAGACTAAACCAGCCTCTGGAGTACGTGCTGTGCTCCATGTGAACGTGGCCAGGATTGCTATGGAGGCCCTAGCTAGATGTACCCAAGGCCACCACCCACAGTTAGCCAAACCTAAGTCCCCCTGATGTCTCCTTTAAACGAAAATCACAGAATACAGAAGCAACATGGAACATGAGCTGTCTGTGCTCCTCGGCAGGTTCAGTGGAATCACACTGCAGCCATGGCACATCACTCAAACAGCTCTGCTCACCTTAACACCCCTTAGTGCGTCACAGCCAAGCCCTGTCGTCTGAAAGATCGAGGCACTTCTGGGGTTGTGCTCCATGAAGTTCCCTGTGACTGCCCACCTTTGTCACCAGTCAGTTGAGGGTTCTTTTGCTCAATTTAGATGGAAATCACAAATTGACAAAGTGAAGCTCCTCTAGTGCTCCAAGCAACAGCCTCCACCCTCAGGGTCACTGCTCAGGGTCCTGACACCACCAGTCAACCCCAGTTATTGCTGAACACCATCAATCAGCACTGCTGGTTGCTTGTCCCTGCTACTGTCAGCCTCTGCTGGTCAACACTGGTGAAGGCTGACACCATTGGCCGCCTCTGCTGGTTGCTGGTCTCTGGAGCTCTTCAGAGATGAGGCAAAGTATTTACAGCTTTTTTAAAAAAGTGACCACTCTGTCCACAATACTCAGGACAAGACTGTCTCATAGCTTTACAGGACCTTCCAAACCCACACTACCTGAGAAATAAATCGCAAGTAGATTTCACAGGACTCTAGAGTGAGACTTAATTTGAACAGAGCCTATACTCCTACAGCACCAGGATGCCAGAACAGAAGTCTGAGCCCCCCTAGACCACACCAAGAAATGTGACAGCTGCTTGTGCAGCAGCTAGGGGCCTGTGATTGGTCGAAATTCAAGCCTGCTGATTGGTCCAAACCGGTCTAACCTTAAGCCTTCTGATATGAACCTACTGGTTGGTCCAAATCCAATTCTACTGCTGAGTTCGAAGTCAAGCCCACTGTAGTGAGGGCAGATACCACCCAGAGCTGGGTGGGACGAGTCCAGGAGAGGCAGGCGTCACGCAGAGTTCAGCAGAGCTTGGGGAGATGAGACTGACTGGCAGCTGTCCCCTAGGGCCCCAGAAGCTGGTTGCTAACCTCTGTCACTGAGGTTTGGCAGGATGGACTGTTGATGCCCGGCTCCCTCCCTGTCTTTAGAGGTAGGTTCCTCGCTTCTTCAGAGAGGGCGGAGAGTGGGCCACAAAGTAACCTGAGGGGCGGCAGGAGGACCCTGAGGCAGGTGTCCAGTCCCTCTTCACTGGGCCCTGGGAGCGCAGGGAAGACAAGGGGAGGGACATGGCAGCTGCCCACCAAGACCTGGTCCCCTTCCCCATCCTGGGGAAAAGGGAGAGGCAGCTGCTCTGTCTGCCCGCTGTGGGCAGGGCTTCCTGTTCCTGTGCCTACTGTGTGCGGGGCTTCTTTCACTACTGTGGTTTGATGCCTAAGGGTTGGCAAACTGATCTCTGTGCCCCAATAAACTTACAGATTTTAACATTTAATCTGATTATATCTTTGACAGTTGGAAAATGATCTCTACTCAAAGCAGATGTACCTTGGCTGGGAAGCCACTTGTCCTTCACAGGCAGAATGTCGTGTACTTCACTTCTGAGGGACCTCGGGACAGAAAGCAGCTCTGAGCAGGAAGCTGGGATGTTCTCCAGGGTCACGTGTTGCAGGCTGGGCCTCTGATGCTGGTCCAGATGGAGGAAGGTGTGGGTTGCTTCCTAGCTGTGATCTTGACTCACACCTGGGGTTAGATGAAGGAAGATCAGCCATGCAGAGAGGAGGCTGGGGCAGGGCTGTCTCTGGGGCTTTGGGGTGGCCTTGCCCAGGTCTGACGAGAGATGGTGCTTTAGACTTCTCACGGGTCAGAGCTTCAATGCCAGCTGTCCTGGAGGGAGTGATCCGGCTGGCATTCTCTTCCACTGAGGTGATCCCTGAGTATTCCCTGTGGCCTCTCTCTCCGCAGCCTGGAGCATTAGTTTCTAGCCCTGAGGGTGAGCTGGGTGACCCCAGGTCAGCAGCACGAGTCCTGGGTAAACAATGTGTCTGGGTCAGCATGAGATCCACAGCTCTCTGACTTGCAAAGCCCAAGACTGAGCATGTTCAGTGAAGCTTCGCTTGAAGCCAGGGCTCCTGTATTTCAGCTCCCATGTCTCCTGGCCTTATCAGGGCTCCATGTTGCTTTATTGAGCTTTATTGGGTAGGTTGTTTTGTGGGAGTAATTTTGATGATTAGAGAAGTTGGACGGAGTTCATATCTTCCTTCCTTGAGGGCCCACGTGCAATCAGGCCCAGTCCCATGCAGCTCAGTGCAGTGCATGGCATGATTAATGCAGCCAGACAGGCTTTGCGCTTTGCTGCTTCCCTCTCAGTCTCCTTCCTGTTAGTGACCCCAGGCTGCGGAGGCAGCAGAGTCTCCATAACTGTAAGTGATTTCTAAGTGTTTTACATGGAGGCCCCGTGCCCCCGGGCAGCTCCAGCTCTGTGCTCGTCCTGGGGACCTGCTTGTCCACACCAGAGTCAGCATCACATCCAATCTGCCAGGTCCCTTTTGGTCCAGTCCGCTTCTAAAACAAACCAGAAACTCAGATTGGGGCCTGTGGGATCCACAGAGCCCTGACCTTGTCCTCTGCATCCAGCACACAGCATGGTCGTGACTGGTGCTCCCTGCTGCCTTCTCCCCTAGGTCCTGGGTTCTGGAGAAGCCGGGGTGGGGGTTCCAGGCCCGGCTCTGTACAAGTCCTCATCAGCTGCACTATGCTAGACGGGCTCCTCCTGTGTCTGGTCTCCGCACCTCCCCACCCCGAAGCTCAGCCCAGCTGTACCCTTCTGCCGGGCTGTCCGGTGCCCTCTCTCTCCAACACATGCCCTGCAGGCTCCCTGAAGACCAGCATGGTTTTTCTGGCTCCCAGTGTCCCTGCCTTTGAGTGTGTGCCTGCTTGTGAGCTGTGAGTGAATTTCCTACAAGGTCTTCCGGATGAGTCATGGTCACAGAGCTGGTTTCATACTCCGCTGGCTCAAGCGATCACCCCAGCCGACTGCAGCCCCCCTTGACCTCCCCATCACCACCCCAGGTGCCTCTCTATCTTCAGTTCGGCATCCATGACTGGACTCATGCTCTGGGCACCAGGACCTGGCTCCTCTCCAGGCTAGTGTGGGCCCCCACCTGGTGCACTGTGCCAACTGGCACTGTGGGATGCAGGCTCTCCGGCAGAGGCACTGTGTAGCAAGCAAGACCTTGTCCGTGCTTCGGTGTGATGACCCGGATGCCTGAGCCCCATAGGAAGGAAGGAGGAGCCTCAGGAGGGACACCAGTGATCCAGGCGCCAAAGGAGGCTTCCCTGGCCTGCAGAGCGTCCTTCTGCTGCCATCACTCCCTACATTGAGTGCAGCCCCACCAGGCCCTGCTGTTCAGCCTGCTTTGAGCCTCTGCCATTGAGCTCTGCAGCTCCCAGTGCTTCCTGCCAGCCCTACGGTGGGACTTCAGCCCAGGGCCCACCCTCCACCTCTGCCCCTGGCTCTGCTCAGGGCTGCAAGGAATTGGGTGCTGCCCCTCGTGCCGAGGGTCACAGAGCTGTCCTTGCCTGTGGGACCTCAGGACTGCGAGCAAAGCTCATCTGCTGATGGGTCGCGGTTCACCTGTAGCATGGATTCTCTTATCAACTTTTAATAGGCATTTTATTACTGCATTTTAAAATATGCCTGCCTCCTTAACAACCAGATCGGAAGCTTCCTGAAAACCAGAGGAAGTTGAAGCAGTTCATGGTCCCTGAAAGTTTGTTTCGAGGCTTCTCACAGTGACATCATCGCTCCAGCTCACCTGCAGGCTGATGCCAGTTCACACATGCGTGTGTCCACCATGTGTGTGTGTGCGTGTGTCTCACACCTTGCTTACTCTGACAAGCCCTCCTGAAGGTTAGTTATAGGGCTAAAGTAACTTATACTTATTATTCATACTTTTAAATACGTTTTCAAGTTTCCTACTATAAACAGTCTTCTGTTATGATGAATACAACCTCCTAAATGACTTGGAAAAGCTGACATGATCTTTCCATCATAGCTTCCATGTGTGCAGGCTGAGTTCCAGGGTATTGCCCTGTCGAGAGTGATGCTGCAGATGGAGCCTGAGACAGGAGGGTGTCAGCACTGCAGACAGTGCACTCGATGAGCAAAAGCCAGTCAGTGTTGGCACATCAGGAAAAGCCACATAGTGAGTGCCGAAGAGAGAAGGGGGAAGCAGCACTCGCTGGAGTCCCGATGCTGTCAGCCATGTGCACTGTCTCTCAGCGCCCTGTTCAGGTGTCCAGGGAGTGACCACAGCTCACAGAGCCCAGCGGCAAAGGACAGCGGTCAGTAATCTTGCTAGAGGCCATGTTCCCAGGACATGGGGTTCCCAGATAGACACTTCCTTTTGATGCCAAAGAGAGGGTCCAGCCACACATAATCTAAGCTTTCAAAGTTCTGAAAGAAATTTACTTATTCCTTGGAATCCAGAGAGGTCACCACAGACACTTACTTCTGAAGTCCGTTCCTGAGCACAGCTGCAGGGTGAGCCCCGATGTCCCTCCTGAATACCCACGAGACTGACCGTGCGTCACCATAGAGGGCTGCAGAGGGCCCCAGAGGGCCCCAACCAGAGTGGCCTGCATTCCCAGCGTGCACGGTGAGTAAGGGGGTACAAGGGAGGTGGGGTGCACTGGGCCAGGAGGTGGGGCATCTGTTAGTGCCCTGGGTAACGCTGGGTGTGACTCTCTCCTGAGCCCTGGGGAAGGTTGCCAATCAGAGAACTAGAGCCCTGTGTCAAGAGCCAACATCAGTGGTCACCATGGACATCAGGGGGTCAACCTCCCATGGTCCAGGACTGGGGATTCCCACAGTACTCCTCTCCTCTAGGAGAGGGGACAGAAGGAACAGCTCCCCTCCATAAATGTCCCTGTGAGTTATTGTCCAGGCCATAAACTGTGAGCCTTATTTTCATATTTACGTTTCATTCATGAATCTTAGTAAAAAGGGAATAAAATTCAAGGAGAGGTTGATTTTGACTCATGGTTTCAGAGTGTTCAGTCCATGATCAGTTGCCTTACAGGAAGAAACCCAATAGCAAAGGAAAGATGGTCACCTCCCGGCAGCCAGAAAGCAGAGAGACAGACAGACAGCTAGGAAAGGGTCGGGGGCACGTTGAACCCTTCAAATTCACCCTGCAGTGACTTGGGTCTCTCCTCTTAACAGGCCTCTCTGCTGTTACTCAGCCATGAATGAACCCATGGGTGAAGCCACGCCCCCCAGAACTTTGCTGTGATGGGGCCCAAGCCTTCCATGCATGAGCCTCGGGGACACTGCCAGTTCGATCCATACCCTGTGTCCCTTCCCAGCCATAGCCTGTGGAAGGTGCAGTCACCAGGCTCGGCACAGTGTGGGGGTGAGTCACAGAGGGCGTCCCTACCCCACCAGGTAAGCACAAAGCATGGGGACCACCCTGCACAACCATCTTCTACCGGCCAGCCAGCACGGCACCTTGCTCCAAATTCACTTCCCTGCTCTCCAGGCAAATTCCTGGGCTGGCTCTGGTTATTTCTGTTAGAAGTGAGCTGCAGAGGGCCACATGCTTGACTGCATGGAGAGCACACACTGTGGGAAGGAAGGAGAGACACTGGGGGATCTGCTGACCAGGGCTGTGGGATGTGTGGGGGACAGGCAGGTCTGTGGGCCACGATGTGGCTGGCCTGGCTGGGCTGGGAGTGGCTTCCAGAGCAGACTGCCAAGTCGGCAATGATGCTTTCTATCCTCAAACATTCCTCTGAATGAACAAGAAGCAGGTGGGAGTCCAGCTGGCCCGACTGCCATGGCTGCACCTTTCAGCAGGGACCCCCATTCCTGGGGCATCAGTCACCTCGATGACCCCACCTTGTTGCTCTGCTCTCACCTGTGTCGGGTAACTTCTATGATGCTGAACCTGCCACTGGGGTCTGGTTTCAAGCTCCAGCCCCAGCTACCCTCAGTCAGCACAAACTTGGAGTAAGCAGTCCGAGCCCGCTGCAGCCCCAGGGATCTGCACCTGTGTGGACCAGACACGGGCACCTTCGGGGCTGCCCTGGGCCCCCACTGCTGACGGGAGGAGAGGGACCTGGCAGGGACTCCCAGGCCATCATGATGTTTTGATAATCACCAGTTTTTGTTGGCCAGTGCTCCTCCCTGTCACGTGCATTTGCTTCCTGAGAGGCTGTTTACATAGAGCAGCCCATGTCTGCCGTGTGCTCCTGTGCTCTGCTTCTGCGGTCAGGTTGATGTGCTCCTGTCTGCTCACCACTTCTGGGCACAGAGGCTGCAGATGCTGAGGGCATCAGCGGGAGCAGGGACTCGCTGGTCCCCGTCTCTGCTGTGGGGCACCCTTGCCTCCCACCAGGGCCGTGGCACTGTGTGGCTGCCTCGCCTCCCTCTGGGCTGGCGGAAGTGTCACCTCTGAGGGTGCAGACGGACTCAGCTCCTCCTCCCCTGTCGAGAGCTGGGAAGGCTGCAGGCAGGACGGGCGCCCACACCCAGCACAGTCTGCTGCAGGATACGGAGACTCCAGGTCTCAGACAGCAAGGCTGGACACATGGGTGATTTCTTGCTCTTAAGCTACTTGAGAGCCTTTGTGTCTTTGACTTCAAATAGGGCTGAATTTCTAACCTGTGCCAGCTCTGGGGCGGCCTCTAGCCTGTGCCTGGCTGCTCAAAGCACTGGGTGCAGGCAGGCACGGCTTCATTTCCAAAGACAAGGGCTGGGGAGCAGGGGCCAGCGTGCCCCAGGCTCAGCCCAGTGCCCCTGTGACCGCCGCCTTCAGCTCCTTTCTCTCAGCTGACCTGCTGGCTCGCTGCCTCCTGACCTGTGACACCCTCCAATTGTTATCTAATCAATTCAGCCAAAATTAAAAAGGTGTATTTGTATTTGCTTTACAACCTTTGGCTCGGGTGTTTGCGGGGTGACCTTTCCGTATTGGATTCCGGCTGCTGATAGCACACAGCCCGCCAGATTGCTTTCCTAATAAATAATGAAGCACCTTCCGAGGTGGGCCGAGCACTGCCAGCAGGGCCACCCCCCAGGGCTCGGCCCACCTCCAGAGGGAAATGCAGCCTCTCTTAGGAAGCCCTAACCCATGCTTTATTTTCACATGCAGTGCATTTGTCTGATTTTCAAGGGTGTGATTTTTAATCTGTTTTTATTTTGATAAAATGCATATTACATGAAATTACCATCTAACCACTTTAAGGTGTACATTTTGGTGGCATTAAGCACAACCAAACTGTTGTGTAACTATCACTGCTATCTATTTGCAGAACTTTTTCATGTCCCAAACAGAAACTTTGTAAGCATTAAACAATATGCTCCCATCTGGTTCCTACTCCTAGAAATCTCCACCCCCACCCCAATTTCCAAGTCCACAGATTTGCCTAGTTTATTCCACGCAAATGTAGTCAGGCGTTTATCGCTTTGTCTGGCTTCTTTCATTTACTTTAGTATTTTCAATGTTCATCCATGCTTTGTAACCAGGAAGTTGATTTTTAGCATTTTCACTTATTCTGCCACATACAGATAGGCTAAGATTTGTTCAAGATTAAATATACAGCAGTTTACTATCAAATCAAAAAGACTGGGGAAGTATACTTTTCTGAAAGTAGCAGCATCTCATCTGTTTGGAAGTCCAGAAATTGAAAGATTACTTGAAAGGAGTTCCCTGAAATTAACCCTGGTTGGCTCTGGTGAGGACTTCAGACACTAAAGAACTGGCGTTGTAGCTTTGTGTCAGAGCACAGGCCAGGAATGTGGCTCGGGTTTAGTCGTCACCGTCGTTGTTATGCTTTGTCATGGCTGTAATTTCCATCCTTGAGTCACAACTCTGTAAAACTGGTTGTCTTAGCCATTTTCTCATTGCTGGGACAAAATACCCGCCACCTCAAATTAAAGGAAAGAGAAGTTTATTTTGCCTCGCAGCCTGTACTGTCTCAGTCCACACTTGGTGATCCAGGCACAAGGCATTGGGGGACATCTAAATATGAACCGTAACACGGGTTAACATTTACACACCCGATCAAACATTTATCAAAAGGTATAAGGAAGTATAGTGCAGACAAATGATGATAATCAACCAGGCTGCTAAGTGACCAATTTAAAAATACATCTTTATCTATCTGTGTATCCATGTATCTATCTCTCTCTAAACTTGTTCTTTATTTTAAAATCTGAGCTACAGACTACTAGGTAAAGTTGGAAGTAGCCCTGTGAGGCCCTAGCAGAGTTCTTGAGTTCATCAGATATTCGTGTCTGATGTTCCGTTTCCTGTGTATCTCTCTAAACTAGCTGGGCACTCACTGACTCACCACCTCACAGCCCAGTCCCTGGAGATCCCAGGAGCTCTCAGGAAGACAGGACATGGGCATCAGAAAGAGGGCAGACTCCTCCGCCCAGTCCTTCCTGACTCTGAGGCCCAAACACAGGGCCTGGTGCCAGGTAGGTGGGATTTGACCTGATGATGATGATGGTGACCACCACTGTGTCACTGGTGACAGTGAGCATGACATGGTGCGGTGGTGCTGGTGGTGATGATAGAAGCTGTGGTGGAAATGTCAGTGGTGATGAACAGGGCCAGGGCCGCAGGCTCAGACAGTCTTCGGGTGCCAGATACAAATGCTGTGGGCTGTTAAGGCAAGTTGAAATGGGGTTTCCCCTTATTTCACATTTTTAACATAGAATTCTTTATTTTAACCCAATGTATTTTATAATTTGGCAAATAATTTATAATTTATAATTGGCAAATAATTGAGGAAATTGGATTGTAAAGAAACACAGAGAAAGACTTCAGTGTCCTCGGGAAGCTGAGGCTTGCTTTCACACTTAGAGGCTTAGAACACTTAATGTTCCTTTAAAGCAAAGGACAATTCCCAGGGCATCCAGTATGGCCACTGCTGCGGCTTTAGTAGAAACAGATCCCAGGGAGTCTGGGGTTTCCTTCCTTTTCTGACTTTGTAAGTGGGTCTACAAGGAACTATCCAGACTTTGTAACAGTATTTCAAATGAAAGTCTTTAAGATAACTTATAAACATTCAGATATTATTTTTATCCTTTAGCATTCAAGACCTTTTCATAATAGAAAAGTATTAGACAAGGTGGATGTTTTAGCAAATTGAAAATGTTCATATTGATTTAGGAATTTGTCAGGAAAATATCTTAATTTGCATAAGTTTCTGATTTTTTTTTAGGAAAAAATTTGGCTAGGAGAAAACTTTAAATAATATACCAAATTTAATATGTAACAAAGAATCTACCACCTGCTAATAATGTGATTAAACATCCATTCAGTTACATTTCCACTGACCGTGGGAAAAGTTATTTGCTTTTTTAAATACCTGGGTATTTCACTGAGCTGGTTTTGAAGGGAAAGTTTAAGATCTGAGTTGCTAGCATGCCCAGGAGGAAGTGAGGAGACCACTTTTCTGAGACACCAGGGCAGCTGTCTGGAGGGGAAGTGCAGAGAGCAGGCTGAAATGATGCCGGGAGGGCACAGCCTAAGCTTCCAGACTGGCATGAAAGCAGCCGCATCTCTGGGCAGCATGGCCACAGCTCTCCAATGTCTAGGACCATGGTAGCGAACCTTTGCCACAAGTGCTGCAGCGGGCTATTTGTTATCCTTGAAAGCTTTCAAAGGCTTGTCACCGCCAGTCTGGGGTCTGAGCCCAAGTTGCTCAAATAAAGTTTCAGGAAAATACGACCCCGTCAGAAGGGAAAAATGTCAAAAGCAGACCCCAAGGCCAGTCTGCCTAGATTTGCCAGACCAGAGCAGAACTGAACAGCCCTACTGGAAACAGGCTTCAGGGAATAAAGGAAAATATGTATGCAATGCATGCAAAGATAGGAAGTTAGGAAGCAAAACTGAAATTATATTAAAACAATGAAAATTTTATAATGGAAAAAATCTGAAATTAAATAACTCATTGCAAAGGTTTAATCATACAAGAAGGAAGATCTACTGACTTTTAAAATAGATCAATAAACATCATTCAACTTAAGAGAGAAAAATAACTGGATTCTCAAAAGAAAAAAAAAGAGAAAGCAGGGCACAAAATGAATATTTGAACCTAAGTGCTTTACAGAAGAGAAGGGAGAGTGTTAAAGGAGAATTGAGAAGTGCCTTGTACACATCAACTCCCTATCATGAATGCCATCATCATGTGCTGTGAACATGGACTGATAACAAATAATAAAAAGACCTCGGACCTTGGAATGAAAGGCCTTCAAAGACTCAAGAACTGAGTGCACATTTTGGGTCGAGAGTGGGCAGAGCCCAGGTACAAAGGCAGCAGCAGCAGCAACGATGTGATCAATGTGGTCGGGGAGGCAGCCAGCCACTGTCGCAGTTCTTTCCAGGAGACCGAGGAGCCAGAAACCAGCACAGTGTCAGTCGGGGCCAGGGAAGCACGGTGCTCCGGAAACTCTTCTGTAGCCACAGCAGGGACACATGGATGCCACAGACAGAAAGCTCGCGCCACGCATGGGTTTGGAGCTCCCGGCTTGGTGGAAGCCTGATGACACTCAGTCATGCAGGAGCACCTGTCACGGGCCTCACCTCAGGGCCAAGGCAGTCTGGGAGTCCCTGCCTCACTGTCACACCCACTCTGGTCCTTGGCTTTGCATTGCTGAGGACGGGTGCATGCCCGGAGGACAGCGGTGTTCTCACCAATGGGATTGCAGTCAGGCACGTGGGCTCTGAAGGTCGCGTGTGTGGCCCTGGGCAGGGCTGGCACATTGTCGTGGGCATGGGCCACTCCAGCATGCCCGAGCCCCCAGGTGTGCCAGGAGAGATCACGAAGGGCTGGAGAGGGAACTCCCATGCTGAAGGCAGAGAGAGCTGGAGCTCGGGACAGGGTGGAAGGAGGTCCGGGCACACAGGAGAGGCAGCTGGGGCAGCGGGAGTGACGCCTAATGTCCCGTGCCCGGGACACGCCGCGCTGAGGTCCGCGATCCCCACACATAGGGACCACACTGGGCTCCAGGACACTCCGAGTCCAAGACGCCCTGTGTGGGTTTGTGTCTTCAGGACGGTGCCCCTGCAGCAGCTGACGATAGCAGCTCCAGTCAAGTGTGGGCCCGCACTACTGTGACAAGCAGGAAAGGAGGCCGCATCCTTGGGGCTGTGGGAGGGCAGTGTTGTCCTCACAGAGACAGAGACGGCGCCATTCTCCCTCCCAGCAGCACAGTGCTCTGGTTCGGAGTTCCAAAGGCTGGCTGCAGCAGTCCCGGAAACGGAAGTGACAGGGGACAAGCATGCCAACACTGTCCAGCAGTGGGAGCAGTCAGGGGAGAGGAACCCAGATGGGCAGAGCGGAGGGGCTGGAAAAGGATGGGGGTGAGGACAGGGTGGCACAGGGGCTTCCTGAGCACAGGCAGAGCCGGAAGCCAGCCGACCCACAGCCAGACCAAACCCTTCCACAAAGCGGATACCATTGACTATGCTTCTCTCTGTGTAACTGACTGCGTTAATTTAAATGCACTTTGTGTGTGTGCATGTATACCCTCTCAATCTTTTTCTTTGCAGCCTGCTCTCCCCATAAGGCCTCATTCTGGTAACCTCCAGGCTGCAGGTCCAGCAGGTGATGGGATCCTTTTCCAGGGGGCAGAGTTTGGTGCACCTCAGTTAGAGCTGTTGGTGGCATCCCACTGTGGAGGCCGGCAGAGCTGTCCCTTGGGACTGCCTCTTCCAAACAGCTTCCTTGGAGGAGATCCCAGAAGCCCTCCACGTGGCTCTGATTCTGGCAGCACCGGACCAGCCACCAGGGGTTGACACAGCCATCAGCAGAACCCGAGAGCCCGTAGGGCCACAACCCTGTCTGTTTCCCACACGATGTGCGCAGGGACCATTCGGACTTGGTTACCACGAGGCGCTTTCACCAGTCAAATGCCGCCCACTGACACCCCATAAGTGTGTCTGTGTACACACACTGGACATGCTCACGGGGGTGCAGGATCATTTGGACTCACGTTTGAATTCCATTTCTGCTTGATGCAAACTCTTCCTCTGCACTTGGAGAGGGCGGGTCTGCAGGGTACAGCAAGACCCTGTGCTACTGCGATCTGGGGGAGCTGTGAGGCGCCAACACCACCCCCTTACACCGAGGGCCCAAGCTGCACCAGGGACGACGGGAGTGGGCGAGCGGTAGACTCTAGCCCAGGAACAGTGGGCCCGGAGCCCAGCTTCCTGACAGCAAGTGGAATTGTTGGTGTTTGGATTTAATTCCTGCCTGAGACGATTTCTGTTAGAAAAACTTTAATCTTCTGTGTTAGATCAATCAAATTGAAGTTAATTGGCCAAAAAATGCAATAATCAGTTACTCCCAATTGGTATTTTGTAGATTAAGACCAAGGTGAATTGAAAAGCCGGCAAAGGCATTGTTATTAATGACGGCATGTTTGATAATAAAATATGGCCAATCTGATGTGCCATACCTGCTCCCTGCAGAGCCACCACCAAACGGTCCTCAAGGGCTTGGAAGAGCAGGATGGATGGCAGAAAGTGTGTTAGGGACGTGCTGCGCTGCTGACGAAGGGGTTCGGGACACCCAGCTGCTTCCCTAGCGCCCAGGAGGAGTGAGGAAACTGAGTTTAACGATGGAGAGTTATAAGCAAAGCGAGTGCCAGGAGGAGACAAAGCGCAAGAATAAAAGTGGCCCCGTCCGTGTTGGGGAGGAATTTGTTGTTCCCCAACGAGAGTGACCACAGCAATTGGTCCTGCTTCCCCTCCTCGCCGCGGTGTGCGGCCCTCGGAGGCGGCAGCAATAAATAACGTGCACTTAGCTGCACGGCGGGCTGCTCGAAGCCCCCTCTCGGCCGCCTCCCCCGCTCGGGGAAGATAAATGTGATTTAAATTAATAGCCAGTCCTAAATAACTCCTCAGCTGGTAAACGGCCCATTTATCAGGCCGGGACAGGCAGTGTCCTTTGATTCATAGTCTTCCCTTACGATGTGAAGGGTGCGTACAAAAATTGTTATTACTTTTTAATAAAGAGTAGCAGTCGGTCTTCAGTCATTTGTCAGATGCAGTGGCATTCTGACAAACAGAAATATCTTCGCAGCGGATGAATGAGAGGGCTAAAGGACACATCTCTCAACAAAAATGATCACTGCCTGAATAATCTCATAAAAGCCATTTTTTAAGTACCTTGAAATAAAGGTATCCACAAAGATACAGCCCGTGAGGGTTGTTGGGCTAAAACCTAAACAAACTCCTTTAATATCCACCTTCGCAGGGGAAGGCCGTCTATTGTGGCCGTCTGTCCGTGTGGCAAGGCTGAGATCCACACAGAGCACAACCTGGGAGTGTCCACTCTGTACAGACAGCTGGGCACCTTCGCACCAGCACCGGGGCCAGGCCACAGAGCCTTAGGCGCAGGCCCGGAGTGGGAGCAAGGCTGGAGGCCCAAGGGATCCTGGGAACGGGCAGGGCTGGGAACCGGAAGCCTGGCCGAGGGTCTAGCATCACAGCCCTGCTGCTGTTAATTGTCCTTATGAGTATGTATCAGCTGTAATAGGAATGGGATGCATGCGATGTTTCCCATCTGCAGTGTTTTCCGAGCAGTAGCTCACTTGGGTGGATCTTTATTTATCTGTGACTGTCCTCTGACTCTCACGTTTTGCCAGATAAACTGGCAATTATGCACATGGTTGTGTGAGTCAGCGAAAATGACAAAGGAAGCTCCAGTGGCTCTCCAAGGAAGCCCCTTCTCCCTTAATTAACAGCAAGGGGAGCGCTGGCGTCCGCAGGTCGACCTCCAGCCTCCAGCCCGGGCGGTCTGTGCTGTTAGATGCCACAGCCTGGAGGTCTCTGTGCTCCAAGGGATCAGCAGGCCTCCTGCAAGTGTCTTTCCTTATGCGGGGCCTCCTGGCGGAATCCTAGGCCAAACCCACATCTGTAGGGCACAGGGCAGCCTTAGAGGTGGTACTCGGGTCCAGATGGCCGAGAGACAGTGCAGCGCCCGAGCTGGAGACCACTTCTGGGTCTCAAAGAGTGCGACTGTCCAGAGAAGTGACACATCATCCCGGAGCAGGGACCAAAGTCACCAACTTCGGAGAAACACGGCTTGCCTCCCTCTGTCCTTTTCCTGCAGCCTCCTGGTTGTAAAGCATGTTCTCGCTTTGGATTTGTTCAAACCTGTACGCTTTGTTTCATTGAAAATGTGGAAGCTCGACTGCGTGCAGTTTTGAATGGAGCGAGGTCAGCAGTGACTGTGTTAAGCCGTCAAGCCATTTGCGTGCTGCGTGGTGCTACTCAGCGACTCTAATGCTTTGGAAATGGAGCCAAGGGTGACACGGATAAAATAAACAGAAGCCAAAGTGACTGCAAAGGGCACACACGCCCTGCAGGGCCTGTGGGGCTGGAAATGACTGCGCTGCCTGACGGGCCGGGGCGGACCGCTCAGCTGGGGAGCGTTTCTCTCCCTGGACGTCTGCTCGGAAGCATGTGGCTTGACTCCGGATTCAAGGTCAGCTAATCTGTGAATTAGCGGGTGATTTTTCAGGTCTGCAATTTAAGTTTGTGACATGAAAGAAATTCCAAGGTTAGCACTACAACTCAGTGTCAGGAGAACAAAAATAGGCATTTTGCTGAAAAGGGCCCAAACGAGTGCTTTTGCTTGGGCAGTGCTGCTTGCTGGTGTCCCCGCTTCGCAGAAATGACTAGGAGGCTTAGCTGTGTCCCTGCTTGGGCTCAGCGCCCCTGCCGGAAAGGCTGGCGCAGGCATCTCCCTGGCACCTTCCTGGAAGCCAGATGCCCATGACAAACCCTACAAGTTTCCTCCAGCGACATGGGTGCAGGACCTGGGTTCCCCAAGACCACGTCACCCCAGCTTCCTGTCAGATCGGAAGAATCAATCCCCTAGCTCTTCTACCAAAGACATTGGGGCCGTGGTTCTCACGGAGAAGAAATTAATGGGCTGTTTCTATGCCATCAAATCAATGCCGCTTTTCTCCTTGAAAAAGAAATTTTTTCATCTTTGTCATTCGAATACAGCTCCAATCTGCAAACTGATGTTTTATGTTCTACTCCCCTGTCCCAGACACCTCTGACTTTCCCAAGAGGACCACTGTGGCCCAGCTGGCCCGGAATGTGTCCTTGAACTGCTGGGACTCAGCCACATGGGAAAAGGGGCAGAGTCCCTAACGCAGTCACCATGAGCCTAAATAATGCGCATTTTAAAGATTACAGCATCTGCAAGCCACACTGTGTGCTGTCCTGTACAGCATCCTCCTGGGGTCTTTCTTAACAATGAGCAAGATAGCTCACCCTCCAACACTGGACTAAACGACCCCCTCGTTCAGCTCCCAGGAAAGAACACAGCTCAGGCATCCTCGGAGCAGGGCCGACCCAGCGCTTCATACACAGGTAATAGTCAATCCATTAACCTTTGCTTCCTGCACGACCCACAGCTGCGCGTCCCCATCTCTCCTCTAACAGTCGCTGCACCCCGCTTCCCACCTCCAGCATCCCAGTGTCAGCCACCACTTTTCTTTCTCGCTTGCTCTTTTTTTAGAAGCTAATCTAAAAAGAGCCGTGGAGGCAGAAGTCGTGTTAAACTGTGAGGCAAATGTTATTCCTCGATTATCTGGCTGGGGTAAATGTCAACTGCTTTGGGCTAAAGCAATTGGAGAGCAGCAAGGCTCCAACAAAGCCTGGGCGGGGGTGCCCTCGGGCTCCAGGCAGGCAGCCGGGTCTGCGCACCCCCACAGAGCCAGCGCCGCCCCCAGGGTGAGGCTGTCCCTGAATGTCACATGTCCTCTGCAAAAGAGTGACAGCCTTTGGTGACAGCGGGGTGTGCCCCACACCCGTACACACATGCACACACACACACACACACACACACACATACTTCTCTACACACTTAATACAACAAACGGAATACATCCCGTGGACTACAAGCAACACTGTTATACTGTTAGGACAAAGCTTTGATATTTCATGTGAAAATGAAAATTTATCTTCCAAGAAACAACAGGAGGTGAAAGGAAGGAAATCCGAGAACCGCAGAGCCTGCGGCTGGCTGGAACCCACGAGAGCAGCACAGGGAGAAGGCACTGGCGACCCCGGAGTCCCCGCACCAGTAGCCCTCCTCTCCCCAGCACCAGGTCAGAAGAGGCTGGGCCTGGCTCTCAGGGAAGGAAGTGACCCTGATGTCCAGCGGTGTCCACCCCCCGCAAGCCCAGCTTCCTCGGGTCCCCACAGGAGACCTTGTCCACTCTGCCCGTCATCCCACAGTCAGGCTGAGGCAGGAGCAGAGCCCAAGCCCCCAATGATGAAGGCGGTATGTGTCCCTCCAGCAGCCAGACTGGACTCCACTGGCCACCAGGTTGAAGGTGGATTCAGGTTCCTCTCTGCCTCTCTCTCTCCTTTTTGTTTTGGTCCAGTTTGATGGGCGGTACGGCCAGCTTATCCTCAGCTATCTTAACCCGTCAGGATCCAGTATTTATGTATTCACAACATCGAGCCAGGCAGCAGCCCTTCACCTTCTGCAGGACACAGCACAAGTAGCAGCCTGGGCTCCTGGTCACCTGGGCAGGGGTGGCCTGCCAGGCACAGCTTCCCCAGACCTCAGCCCATTGCGGTGCTCCGTTGAGGGAGTCAGAGACCTCAGCTGGACTCCGGAGCTGCTCCCTGGCACAGCCCAGCGAATCCAGGGAACCGGCCGGCCACGGAGAAGACCGCTGGTGCCGACAGGGTCGGCACCTGTGTGAAGATGAACTCCTCTGGCTGCACTGCATGGGCTGAGGGCTCACTCCCCACACCCAGACCCACGGGAGCGGCCTGGAAGTTCGGCCACTTCCCCTGCCCCACTTCCTGTGCACAGCTTCCGGATGCCGGCCAGGTGGGAGCAGGACGCTCCGGCCAGCCCAGCTCAGAGTCTGTGGCAAGGGCCGGCACGTTTGCATGCGTGCGATTTACAACTGATGTGCAGAAGCACGTTTACAAAGCAGAAAAATGTTAACTCCTTTAAGCTCATGAAGTTCTCTGCTGACCGACAGCTGGCATTGGATGCAGCAGACATAAAACGTCCCTGGGCGGTGGTGGGAATGTGCGTTCCAGGCTCATCTCCGTGGGAGCCTCCGGGGGCAGTTGCCAGGGAGCCTGGCCTGTCAGGTGGCTGTCTCCATGCAGTCCTTCTTGCGCATGGGTGCAAGGAAGACAGAGTGGAATGGGGGGGGGGCAGTCGTCCAGCTGTGGCTCACCAAGCGGGCAGGGTCCAGGCTCCACCAGGGAGGGTCCTCCAGGGTCTGCACGGAGCCAGAGGCCCTGCAGCACTGCACTGTGTCAGGTGCCGAAGTGGAGGCGCAGAGCAGGCTGCCCGCCCAGGTGCGCCCAGGTGAGGGCACAGCCAGTGCCCAACCCCGGGGCATCCTGGTCCTGGCTCCGGTGCTCTGGGCCCAGGGCTAGGGGTCACAGTGCTCAGATGGCAGCTTACCGGGACACCACACTGCGAGGCATCTTCCCTCCCCACCCAGGACTGCAAACCAGGCCAGTGCAGTGGCCTAGAATTAAAAACAAACAAATGGAAAAGCCAAGTCTTTTCTTTTCCATTTCTCAGAATAGAAAAAAACTATCTGTGCACCTATTATTTAAATGCTGATGTAAATATGGCTTAAATATAAACTGATGATTAATATTTTCCCTGTTCCAGTGAAAATTAGATATTTGAGCATTAAAATATAGAGAAAGGGTTTAAATTTAATTCTGGCTCTTTCAAAAGTTTAATTGCATTTTAATTTTAAAATAATAAATTAAAAGGTTTTCATGCATTGATCTAACATCTTTCTTCAAGGGAATTCCAAGCATTTGTTGAAGAGGGGAAGAAAAGGGTTCATTAGCTTCCTGTAACAGATTTTGGAGAGATCATTGCAGATGGATTATTTAGCATTGTAATTAGCGCAAAGGGCAGAGCCCAGGGACACTGACTATTTTAAAGCATTATTTATGCTGCTCTCTTCCTAACAGTAGATTGCAAATATTTATGAAACTCCAACATGTGTTGCTTCTTTTTATCTTTCTGTTCACCCAGCCCTGTTACAGCCTAATTGAAATACAATAATTATAAATGGGCTTAGTTCCTCAATTTAATTTCCTTGCAAGCAGTACCATTAATTTTTCTCTGCTTTGTTAACATGCTTTAATTAAAAGATTTAACAAAGCTAAGGAAACAAGATGCTGTTGGGGGCATTGCCCCATTTCCCCATGCAAACCAGAGAAGCTGCCGCCTTCCTAGCCCGTGTGCTGAGCATCCGGAGTTTGGGGTTGGGGGCAGCGCTGTGCCTGGGGGTGAGGCTCTGGGCTTCACCTTTGCAGGGGGGCTCAGATCCACACTCGCTGTCTCAGGGAGCGGCTCATTCCACCACACCTCCAGTCCCTGTCTCTTTAGCAATGCACTGACATCTGAAAAGGTCCCCTATGTAGCATCTATCTCTGGCCCAAGGTGGGTCCTTAACAACTAGCAAGTGTGCTTTCCGAATTTGGAGAATTTAATTTTTAAAAATGCATATAGCAAATGTATTATTATAATAGTCATGAAACATTCTGAAAAGCATGTTTCTGCATCTTCGACAGTGCTGGAGGTCCCATAGCTCTGAACGCCATCGTCAGTGGAACTGCGCACTACCCAGCTCACAGTTCTTGGGCTGGCCACAGCCCCATCTGTGGTGGTCACGTGCGTAGATCACTCGAGAGACTTCCCGATCCCCTGGGAGGATGAGCAAGCAGTGACACAGACCAGCAAACAGGAAAGGGCCCTGGGGTCAGGAAATCACACCGGCTCTGTGGCAAATCACTTCTGGGGACTTGAAAAGTCACCTAACATCCATGAGCCACGGTCTCCTCCCCTGCAGGAGGCAGGCAGCACTCGGGCCTCTGGGACTGCATCCCTGGAAGAGCCCACCCTGGGCTTGTGACGTGGCGGGCTGGCTTGGCAGTGCAAGCAGGAGGCATCGGGCTGCCGATGAGAGAAGAGATGCTTTCTGGGTGTTTGTCACAAACAGGACTCTGCTGAAAATCCTGCAGTGCATTCGAATCTAAAAGCCAGAGCCAGAGCCGTAGAAACACAGCACAAGGCACAGCCCTTGCTCGCAGCAATTTGGGGCAGGGTATTTGTTTTTCCATAGTGCAGGGAACAACGGTCAATTCCAATGTTGCTAAGCATGCCTGTGGAGGACATCAAGCATGTGGCATGCTGGACAGGCTGCAGCTGGGCTACAAACCAGATCTTGGGGTTGGTGTGGCTGTGCTCACCGGTGAGCCAGCAGCGAGAGCCGCACCTGCTCCAGGCTCAGCTGTATCACCTGACCGTGGAGATAATAACCAGAACTCTGATCACTCGAGAGCTAAGCAAAATAACGTACAGTAGGGTGTTCTGAGAACGGTTAGGTGATTTGTGAATATTAGTCTTTTACTTCCTAGTTTTATTATGGACAAGAAAACTTCTTGTAAGGGTCAAGGCTGAAGGGAGCATGGGAGGATAGTGGAGTCAGGTGAGAGATGAACCAGTGGGCCTCACCTGGGGCTCTGGACAGCCAGGGCACCCGCCCACCTGGAGAGCTGCTGAGTACAGGGAGAGGTGTCAGGAGCAGCACAAAAGGCGAAGCAGATCAGAAGCTGCATGCTCTGATACTCACAGCCTCTTGGACAAAGCGCTGCTACACCCTGCATTCAGGGTCCAACAAACACTTGCAGAAGCAGCGCCATTGCAGGGTGATCGCACTCCTAGAGGACACAGGACCACTATGCCCAGCAGAGGGCAGTGGCCTGGCTGCAGGGCTCTGCAGCCTCTCCCAACTCTGACTCTCCCAGGAGCATCTCCCAAGCTCCCCGCCAACCCGGGCTTTGCCATTTAGTGTCGTTCAGAGCAGACATCACCTTCTGCTACCTCTGCCACAGGCCCAAAGTCAGAGAGCTCACTGTGCCCAAGCAGCCCACAGCAGAGCTGTGACGGACAGCGCACACTTGGAGCACCCAAGGAGGGACAAGAGCACAAGGCAGACGGGTCAGCCCGCCTGGAGTCTGGGATCCTGCAGAAGGAGCTCCTGGGCCAGCCCTTGACTTGCAGTTTGTTCCCATGAGTTTATTGGTACCTTTTAGCTACACACTGTGATCACATTCATCACTGCGAATTTGTACCTGTACATGACACATCTCGGTTCTTGTTTTTTCCCATTCCCCTCTGCCATTTTCCATTCCCCTCTGCCCTTATTTACAAAAGCTTTGCTTCTGTTTTTCCTTCTTTTCTCATCTTTCTTTCCTTACTTTCCTTTCCCCCACTCCCTTCCCCCTTCCCCTTCCCCTTTGGATCTTTTCTTCCTATTTCACATTATCTATTACACATTTTGGTCCTCATTTACACTTTCAGTTGCCTTGGAGCTTTTATTCTAACGGCGGCATCAGGCTCCAGGGGCACGTGGAGAAGTAACTCACTGCCTGTTTTTAAACAGTCGACATTACTTTTGCTCCCGTGATGATCCTCATGTGGCTGTAGACTTCCTGGCCCCACACACAGGTATCAGGTCACAGACACCCTGTGTTGCCTGAGGACGACATGTGCCCTGCACTTTGGCTATGGGCATCGCATTATTTTTTCCTTTCTTGGTCTCATGAAGGAAAACAAAGCAAAACACACATTTCTGAAGGAAAATAACTCTAGCTCCATCATTCTCTGAGGGTTTTTTGGGAGCCCACTTGGCACACTTTGGTGGTGTATACACAGGTCTGCAACTGTTTGTGTGCAGACTGTGGCCTGAGTGGGTCGGCGGAGAGCGGCTGAGCCATTCAAGGCCATGGGCTGGACAGGTAGGAGCTGGGGCCAGCTTCCTGCAGAGAAAGCAGATGCTTCCGCTGGAGAGAAAGCAGGCAGGCACGGAGGCAGTTAAGAAACTGGAATAGGATGAGATGACTGAGAGAATAAAAACTGGTTTCTATTATAGGGTTTTTACAGAATATGCTAAATTTGTTCCTTTAGTCAGGGACTATTTTCAGAAAACCCTTACATAATAAGTGAAAAGAAAAAACAAATTAAAATGTCAGTTCTTAACTTGTCCAGTGGGTCAAACAGAGTAATTGCATAATATGATATAATAAATATTTAAAAATTACTTAGAAAAAATTCTACCATTAAAATGTAATATAAAGAGATATTTGAAAAAATTCAGTACATTCAAGTAAAATATTGAATGTACATACAGCTAATACAAATATGTAGTATAAATAAAAATACATAATAGAAATACATATACAATCTATAATGAAAGAAATGGGAAACAGAAGAACAAAACAGGCAATAAACATTAATAATAAAATGGTGGTGATCCAGCCATACTAATAATTACATTAAATGTAAATGGCCTAAAAGGCAGAGATTATCCATTTACATTTAATGAAAAAAATCAGCTATAGATTGTTGCAAGAAACCCATTTTAATAATTAAAATAGTCTTATTTAAGTAAAAGTTATATGTGAAAAGTTCTATTTAAGTTCTAACTAAAAGTAATCAGGAATGGATGTTGCTATCAGAATAGAGTTTGGAACAAAGAACTACAAGACAAAAGGTGACATTACACAGTGAAAAGGTCTCCAAGAAGAGTTAACCAGCATAGATGTTCTGCACCTAACAGTAGCTATTCAAAGCCATGAGGCATAAACAGATGGAATTCTGAGGAGAAACAAACAAATCCACAGTTAGAGTGGGAGACCGCAAGCCCTGACTCAGCAAAGAGAAAGAGCCAGCACTTAGAACAAGGGGGCAGAGGAGGGCACATGTCTCCAACCACCCTGACCTCTCTACCCTGTGACCTCACTGCCCTGTGACCTCACTGACGAGTCTGTGTCTCCACACTCTTTCCAAGTGTCCGTGGAACATTCACAAAGACACACTATATTCTGAAGCAAAAAACAAATTTTAACAATTTCAAGACAATGAAATACATGCAATGTGACTCCAATCGTAAAGGTCTTACATTGCAGATAAATAACTTAGAGTTATTAGGAAGTCTCTGGTATTTGGTAAACCAGAAACTTGGAAATAACTCACAGGTAAAACCGAAAATCATGAGTGATTAGAGTAATATTTTAATTGAATGAAAGTAAAAAACTGGCTTGTGGAATGCAGCTCACATCTCCTGAAAAGGAAGTTTATAGCATTGAAATGTTTTTATTAGAAAATGAAAAAGGTCTCAAATCAATGATATCAATGATCAAAACAGTTATCTTAAGAAATCTAAAGAGAAGAGAAAATTAAAACCAAAGGAACCAGAAAGAAAAAAATAGAGAAAAGGCAAAGAAAATTTGAAGTAATTGGAAATAGAATAACAATATGATTTGCAGAGTTTTTCTCTTAGTCTTTTAGAAAATGGAGAGCAGTTCCTGGCTCATCTCAGAATTCCTTCCACAGCAAAGGGCGCAGCAGGGTAACCTCAGGGTGACTGCACAGCTACAGGCCAGCGAGCTCCGCTTCAGTCCTGAGCCTTTTATAGACTACTTTGTCACAGTCGTCATAGGTTTTTCATTTGTTTTTTCGGTACTAGGGATGGGGCCCAGGGCCTTGCTAGGGAGCGCTCATTCCCAGCCCTGTGTTGGGTTTTATAACATGCTACACGGCTGATCTACAAGACTTGGTTTTCTTTTGTTTGAATGCAAGTTGGAGGATAAAAGGCTTACCAATCATTACAGCATGCAGGAGAAAACCTTAAACGAGGAACACAGAAAACCAAGAGGCAGGCCAGGCGCATGCGCACCGCGCTGCACTCTGGGAGCGTCTCCTTCTCCGAGCCCCGCACTGCGCTCAGCCCCTGCCAGGTCTGGCGCCACCACACCTGTGTTCCTCCTCTCCGTTTCAGCGCTGCCATTCTGACTCAAGTGTGAATCCCTAGACAGCTTGAGCAGCAGCTCAGTGAATTCCTTCATCTCCTATACGGCATGGCTCAGCAGTAGGCCGGCTGTCATCAGGGTAAGACCTGCCGAGGTCTCAGGGAGTCGCCCATGCAGGTGATGGAGGTGACCAGTGTGGGCCAGCGCGTCCTGCCCCAGGCGGGCTCCGAGCAGGCTCTGCGTGGTCTACCTGCACGAAGAGGAAACAGCTGTGTCAAGGCAGACTCGGGGTGGCGTCAAGCTTAACTGTGCCGGCTTGATTGGATTGGGAGCACTGAGGGGTTAGCGAAGCACACCTCTGGCTGGGTCTGGGTGGGTCACTGACATGCTTTATGTCCAGATGTCCCCCAAACCTCTGAGTTGCTTGCTGTTGGGAGGTGGGATCTGTTCAGAAGAGTTGGGTCGCCGGGGGTGTGGCTGGGGGAGTTCATCTCTCCCCTTTGGTCTGGTCACTCACTCTCTTCCCAGGGTTATACTATGAGCTGTTTCCCCTCTGCCATGCCACCCTGCCTTATGGTCGTCTGACTTGGACTGAGACCTCCACGAGCTGTGAACCAAAACAGACTTCTACTCCTTAAGTTGTGGCACACGAACTGTGACCCTAGGAACAAGAAAACAGCTAAGAAGTCATGGAGCTGTGACCTTGGGGACTACATCCTGTCCCTGCCCCTTCCTCTCTGCTCCCCTGCTCTCCTTCCTGCCCACCATGAACTGAGCAGCTCTGTTCCACCACACCATTCCGCCTTGATGTTTTGCCCTTAGAGCAGCCGACCATGGACTGCACCCCCTAAAACTGCCACCTTATGTTGTGTGTTGGGTTTTGTGTCCCAGGGACAGGAAAGCTGCCTACCAAGGCTGGTGACTCCACTTGGGTAGAACATCAAGTGTTTAGGACCAGAGAGAAGCCAGTGGGGCTGCTCTGGGCACTTGGAGAGCAGGCCAGGATGGGGGCATTGTGGGGGCTCAGCCCAGCCGTAGAGCATACAGGGAGGCTGTCGCTGCTCACCTCTCAGTGCAGACCCAGCAGTCTGCTCCAGTGCACCCAGCCACATTTGCTCAGCTCCTCAGGTCTCTCTCTGTCCTTCGTCTGCTCTGATTCCCTCTGTCCATGCCACTTGAGTGCAGGTAGCTTCCCTTTGCTTTTCAAAAATCTCAGTCAGACAAGCCTGAGAGTCGGTGAGACCTGCATCCCAGCGGGTGCTAGAGGGCCCCTTGCTCCTCTCCATTGCTCACGAGCTTTGGGCTGAGGTCTCCTAGTTCAGACACCCTTTGGGGACTTGCACCAGTGTCTGGGCTCCTGCTAAGTCTCGACCTCCACCCCAAGCTGGTGGCTCACTGCTGACCTCAAAGCACTGGCAAGGATTCGGTCACCCAGGAGCCCTGGCTCCTTAGAGGCCTGAGGGGACTTGTGGGGCCTATCTGTGCAGCAGGGGGGACCCACCACTCTCTGTCAGGGGCTCTCTAGGGCTGTACCTCTGCTCCCAATCACTGCCCTTCAGACCTGCTCATCCCCCAGCACAGGCATTGGAGCCTTGCGTCCCAGCTCTCCTACGTAAGGAAGACCCTGGCTCCAGGTGCCACAGCCTGGTGGCCAGTTGAGAAAGTGTAACCCATTTCCACCCCGGGTTAGACGGGGCACAGCCAGCACTACCCCACCCACCTGTGGCACATCTTCCTCCCAACCCCGAGACTGACCCTCATGACGGCGCTCACTGGACCTCTCACCCAGGGCCCCCTGAGCCTCCAGGGTTGGAGTCTAACAGCAGCTGACACCAGTCAGGTGGTGTGGGAAATGGGACTTAGGGTCCTCGAGAGCGACCTGGATCTAAGAGCAGACAAAATCTGGAGGAGTCCTGGGTTGACTGAGTTACAAAATAATTTTCAAATAATTGATCTAGGGTGCTTTTTTATTTTTTCCTTTCCATAATTCCCAGTGAATGCCAAGCATGAGTTAGACCAAAGGTCTGCAGAAGTTCAAAGGCATGAGCAGTGGTTTTCCGCCCTTCTGGATGCGCCCAGGGAACAGACATGGGCGGGGAGGCAGGTGAGGGCCTGGGTGACCCTGGTCATCAGCAGCCTCTCAGGCGGCCCCTGGTGGAAAGCTCCAGCTGCGTTTGCTGATGGCTCATCCCTGGGCTCAGCCAGTCCTCATCAGTCGGTCCCAGCCTGCAGTGACCATGCCTGCCGGGATAAGCAGCCTCCACACAGGAGGGGCGCAGGTCTGCTGGGGACTCTGGGCCCTCCCCATGTACTGGGGATGGTGCAGATGTGGGACAGGCAAAGAACGGCCTCCGCTTCCTTCACACAGGAGACTCGTGGCTCAGCCTGCACCCCAGCTGGTCGCACTGACAGCAGTGGAAGGCAAGCTCAGCCTCTGGTCAGCCTCTGCATGGTGGTGAGGGAGAATGTGAGGAAGTCTTAGTTCCTTCCAGGGCAGCAGCCGTCCCCTTCGGGCCTGGCCCAGCTCAACACAGCAGGGCCTCGAGTGCCCCAGCCGCTCGCCCCCGTGCCCTCTCCATAAAACCCACACTCAAGTACGGCGCCACACTGTGGTCACCACAGGGCCTGGGCGGTCTAAGGGGAGAGGACATCTGTCTGACTCAGGACACCCAGCAAGGACAGCCCTCAAGGACTGAGGGATCCAGGAACAGCCTCATCTCAAGAAGCAGCTGCTGCTACTCCAAGTTGACTCAGAGCCACACACCCAGCACCTGCTGGCCCCTGGGGACGTCATTGAGCCCTGAGCCCCTCCTGTCCACAGCAGCCGGGCCTAGGGACCCGCTCAGTCCTGGTGCTGCACAGCCCGCCACCTCCTCTGTGAAAGTCCGAAGAGGTTTAGAGCGGGGGTGAGAAAGACTTAAATTGCAAGAAACTCAAGGTCATTCAAATTCTCAAGTGCAAGGCCAACAGCCCAATGCAGGCCGCACAGGCACCAGCGGCTGTGGGCTGTTCTCACTGGTGCATCAAGACTACGCACAGGACACAGCACCTGGGGTGTGGACCAGGAGAAGGCATCTGGTCGGCCCACGGCACAGCGGAGATGCAGCACCGGAGACTCCCAGAGGAGAGGCCCATGGTCTTAGGAGCATCCAGCTCCACTCAGAGCCATGGTGCCACCCTAAACAGGCGAGCTGGTACCATTTCACAGTTGCTTTTACACAACTTTAAATGTACTTCCAATAGCAAGCCAGACATGAACAGGCACTACTCGTGATTTGGAGAAATACAAGCCCCCTGTGAAACACACTGTCGTCATCAAGCTGGTTCCAGTCACAATTCAGCCTTATCATGGCAAGCTGTGTTTTCATCTCACTGCCCTAATGAAGTAGACAAACCAAAGCAGGGCCGGATCCCGGGCCATGCCCACCGGTTCTGCAGAGGCCGCCCCTGCCACCCGCAGGATTCCAGCCAGTGCTTTCTACTGAAACTCAGAGCTCAGGTGGGGCTCAGCTCATCGCAACCATGAAAGGAAACGAAAAGGCTGTCTAAAATGTTGCCTACTGGAGCAAAGAACAACAGGAAGAGAAGTGAACAAGATCCACACACTAGCAACAGATGTCACTGTGGCACATTTTTAACATGCTTTTTAATGCAGTTTGAGAAATCTTTAATGCCTTCCCCCTAAAAACCGCAAAGCTAAACAGAAAAAGAATAGACGACTGAACCTATAAATGAGATGTGGTAAAGAATATGGCAAATGTTTAAATAAAAATTTAAGGGCCGGGGATTTAGCTCAGTGGTTTCCCTGCCTGCTGAACAAGCGCAAGGACCTGAGTTCGGTCCCCAGTCCCAAAACAAAAAAGAAAAGAAAAAATTTAAAATATATGCCAGTAAAAGACACATTGGCATTAGTCCCCTCAAAATACTCTCTGTTGCTTCAAGCACACTTATCCCACTATTCCTGCCACCTTCTGAAGCAGTTCTGGAAGTCCTCTTTCATGAGTATCTTTTTGTAGCTGCCTCCATGTCAATTTCTGTCAAATAAAAAACATGACGCTGTGTCCTCATCCACCTTATTCACCAGACCTGGCACCATGTGACTTCTGACTCTTTCCCAAAGTCAAAATGACCATGAAAGGAAAATGTTTTGAATCCATTCAGGACATGAGGGTAGCCAGGACAGCTCAACTAAAGAACCTCAGGAAAGAGGACTCCAGAGCTGCTGCAGAAAGTGGCAGGACCATGGGATGAGTGGGACTGAAGTGAGGAGGGGTGTGAAGTGACTCCTGGTGATGTGTCTCTTACCAATAAGACCCGAATCCACTACATTTTGTGAGCATACCACATGGGTCTCAGCTGTGAGTGTGTGATGTAGAAGTCCCCCATCTGGATCCCCGAACTAAACAATTCACCGATGGTTCTGGGCAGTTAGCTCAGGTGGCCGCTCATTCAGTTAGGCACACGTGGACGTCGAGCACAGTGTGGCTGGGGAGAGCACAGAGGCCAGCAGTGGAGGGACAGGGCAAGGGTTAGCGGGTGCTGGGACCCAGAGTGCTCTGTGCCCCGCACGCACCTTGCCTAGCACAGAGACGGCTGTGCTGAGTGGTGCCACATGCTCTGCCAGCCTGGGCACAGCTGGCCTCGGCCACAGGAGGGTGGCCTCAGTTGTTCCTCTGCAGAAACAGGCACCTTGCATGGTCACCATGCACAGCTCGGCGGCCCATGTGACCAAGGAGCAGGTTGTTCTCCAAGCAGGGACAGAAATAAGGAGCTTTGGTCTGTGGCATGGCCGATCATGTAGTGGAGGTTCCCGTGCTGAGGCTGCCCTGCCGGGACAGGGCTGAGGCAGGGGGTGGGGGAGGACTCGAGATGTGGGAGCGGGCTGCACCACCACTGCTCCCAAAGCCCAGTGCAGTGCCCCCACCGTGTCTGCCAGGCTCAGCACAAGGTCCACCTCCAGGCGTGAGATCTGCAGTCTCCCTGTGTTCCCTGAGACCTCCTTCTCTCCCTCCCTCCAAGCAGCTGCTGAGGGACAGTGTCTTTGGCTGGCGGGGCTGCCCACAGGGGCTGACTGCTCCCAGATGTGACCACAGGAGGAGGCACAGGGACCTCCCTGTGACTGGCTTCAGGGTGAGGCTGGGGCTCTGTTGTTGTTTGAGCCTCCAGGGAAAGAAGGGAGATGGGAGCACTGTTGGGCATGGTGGGTCTCAGCCCTTCACTGCACTGACCTGACGTGTCCAGGACATGTGGGAGAGCATCCTTGAGCTCCATGGGCCTTCACTGCAGCCCCAGGGAAATGGCACACGCATGCATGGGTTAACCTCCAGCCAGCGTCAGGCAAGGCTTGGTCTGAGACACAGAAGGCAGCTCTGTCTGCCTTGTACCCAGGCTGAAGGCATCTCCCCTCCAGGAGGGCTGGAGGAGCTGCCTATGCCAGTCACCTGGTTTTCCATGCCTGTGCTGTGAGGGCCACCAGAGCGAGGCTGCCTTCCCCTTCTCTCTCAGTGAGCCTACGTGAGGGGTCTTACGCCCTGCAGAGCAAGACGCTCCCTGGGGGCAGCTGAGGGCTGGTGTGGATCAGCCAGGTCTTGGCCAACATGGCTTCTCACTGCTCACTTCCCCTGAAGCCCCCAGAAAGTCTGGGACCCCCACCTTTACGCCATCCAGGCCCCTCGCATGTGGGGCTGTCCCCAGACACTGATGGCAGCATGCAGCCAGTACTGACAGCTCTCCTCTCGACAGTATTGGTGGTTTGTGGTTCCCCTGCCTAGAAATGGGCATGATATCTGTTTTCACAGTTAGGTGAGGTCGAGATTGACCTCATCATAATTTAATAACCCTGAAAATCAGACTCGTCCTAGACGTGGAGAACTGCCAGTGAGTCTAAGATGCTAGATAGGTACACAGGGGGTTATTTTCTCTGGAATGTGATCACACAAACAAGTTTGTTTAGCACAGTTGTGAACAGAAACTCTCACCGTGAAAGCTGGAAACCTCAGGCTCCTGGGAGCAGGCTCCAGACACAGCAAGCCCGGGGCTTGGGCGACCTCTGGGCGTCCCTGAAGAGCAGCTGACCAAGGTGCAAGGTGTGTTCCCGCTCCACTGGACACTGTACCCAGGGTCCCCATTGCTGCAGCTTTCCAGGTTGATGTGGCCGCAGTGCAGAAGCTCCTGGCCTGGGTGAGCCTCTCGGACAACCTGGGGTGTGGCCTGGCCTAGAAGCAGACAGACTCAGGGCACAGAGGGCAGGAGGGACCAGGAGGGGCCAGCTGGGCGGCTCCCCCAGTTTGCAGGGCTGTAACTCTCATGTTCTCAGCCTCTTTCCAGAATCCCCAGAAGTTCTGCCCTGGCTCCCAACTCAGGGGGGCTCAGAGCTTCTGTGCTTTGCAAAAGCAGCCAGGCTTGGCGACAGAGGGTTAAAACCATGAGAGGCTTTAATTTGATTTCTGTATTTCTTCCCCCAGCATGCAGTATAAGCTTTATGAACAGAGCGATGAGTAATGATTTGACATTCAGTCCTGGGCGGAGGGAATGGTAGTGATCACATGCCTCGCCGGGCATCTTCAGGGCTGAAGCCACACTCGGGGTGGTCAGCTCGGACTCCCGCGACCTCTGCGGACCCAAGACGCTGACCAGGAAATTGAACTGTTCTCGTCCAGGAAATAACAGCACTCTGTCAAAATCTACAGGAGAAACCTGTGTTCACATTGCTCTCCAGGCCCAGCATATCTGATCAGAGCCGGAGAAGAGCAAAATTACAGGCGCATGGCAGCATCTTCTCTGCGCCCCAGCGGGGTCACTGGGGCCCCAGCCAGAGATGGCGTCCGGGCAGACGGGGGCCTCCAATAAGTGTGGCTCGCCGATAACATCTATACACACACGATAGGTGCGCATTCATCCTTCAGTGCTTTTATGCAACCAGATTTGTGAAAAATTGCCATAACCAGTAGCTATTCACGGTTTACAACCAAAATGAAGAGAAGAGCTCTGGCAAAGTGAGATGACAAGATTGGAGTAAAACCTGCGGAAATTACCTACACACATGAAATTATATTTGATGCAATTGTTATGTATTGCATGCCACATGATGTATTATGCTGTATCAGCCAGTACACATTATGACATGTATTATACAGCACACCACATACAGTGTATTTTGTATATCACGTCTCATATCCTGTATCATACGTAATATATTAAATATAACAGTGTGACCACAGACCAGATGGTTAGAGCCAGAGGGGGAAGACATGTTTAAGGTCACATCTATGACCCAGGCATGGTCAAACACTCCTGTAATCCCAGTACTCAGGAGGCTGAGGCAGGAGGATTGTGCTAGTCCAAAGCCAACCTGGACTACATACCAAGACCCTGTCGCAAAAAGCAAAACAAAACAAAAACTAAAGTCACACTGGAGTCTGAGAAGACCTGAGAAGCAGGGGAGTCACAGGGAGGCCAGCTCCTTTGTGTCCTTCAGTGGTGCTTATTCCCATGGGACAGAGGCCTCTGAGTCCAGGACAGGATGGGCTGGGTGTGACTCAGAGAAGAGTCCCCGGAAGTCCCCCTGGCACAGGAGAGACCCCAGCAGAGTGCAGAGGAACTGGGGAAGCAGCGATTACACCTTCTGCTCTCTCACCTCGCCCTTTCAAAAGCAGCAGTGGTGTCCTTCCAGCTCCACCAGTGGAGGAGAGAGGTGGGCAAACTCCGTGTGGCTGTGGCAGCTGGTCTTCATGGGAGCCACGTGCTCCTTGCCCCGGGCACCACCAGGGCAGGCTGTGTCTAAATGATCGGGTTGCACTGCGGCTGCGACACGCTCACACATCTCAAACCCAGAGGGACACATTTCCTCTTCCGGTTTTGGAGCCCAGAAGCCCAGCTGCAAGCACCACCGGTTTGAGGGCCAGCCCGGTTCCCTGCCATCGCATGCCTGGCTTCGTCCTCTGCCCTCACAGCCCGGGTGCAGCCTCTCCTGCTTCAGTCTTGACTCTCCTCCTGCTGGCTGCGACCTCTCACCTAAACAGCCCTGTGATTACATGGAGTACACTGAGAAACCCGGGAAATCTCCCCGTCCCCAGGTGTTTAGCTCACATCTATTAGGGTTTGGGAATTCATTCTGTAGGTGACTTTCCCTGACTGATTTCCACTTAATTCCACGTGACCTGCAAGCCTCTGACGGTTCCTGTGCTTTCCAGCGTTGGCGGGCCTGGCTCGTCTTGGTGGACATCGTGGTGGAGCTGGAGAAGAGTGGACTCTGACGCCCTTCCTTGGAGGCTTCTGAATGTCAGGTGGGCCAGGGTGTTCACTGGTGACAGTCAAGACTCTCCGGGTGTCGAAGTCTCCGACTGCAGCAGAGGACTTGTCTATTTCGTCTTGCAGTTCTGTCACCTGTTGCTGTCTGTATTTTTGCACTCTGTCTCTTGCTACATACATGCTAAGGGTGTTAGGTGTTTTTGGTGAGGTGACAACTTTATCATGATATAATCCACCTCTTTGTCCCCACTTATTTTCTTGCTCTCATACCTAGTTTGTCAGAAATTAATACAACTACTCAGGCTTTTTAAAATAAGCATTAGCATGATATAACTTTTTATACTGATAAAAATAGTATCTAAGTACTTCTATTATTAATTATGGCTCTCATGCTGTACATTAGATCCGTGGACTTTTTTTACCCTAAATAACTAAACCTAATCTTGTAAACTTCAACCACCTTCTTCCCAGCCACCACTGCTGCCGCTGGTTATCACCAAGGTATTCTCTGCTGCTGTGTAGTTGAGTTGTGTTTTTGTTTTTGTTTTAGATTCCACACATAAGTGACCATGCAGTATTTTTCCCCATCTGCTTGGTTTATTTCACCTGACATAATGTCCTCAGTATTTGCCTGTATTATCTCAAGCGCAGGACTCCTTTTTAAAGGATGAATAAAATTCTGTTGCATCTCAGAAGTTTTTAATTGGCCATCTGTGAAAATATCCACCCAAACTAAAGGAAAATGTGTTAGTTACTTTCCCATTGCTGGATAAATACCTGATATACACAATTTAAAAGAAGGCTTATTTTTGCTCATGGTTACAGAGGGTTCAGTCCATGGTTAGTTGGTTCCAAGGCAAAAGCATCATGGCAGCAAGTTGTGGTGAAGGAAAACTGCTTCTTTGGCAGCCAGGAACCAGAGAAAGCAGGAAGAGCTCCTGAGAGAGATACACCCTCCAAAGACATGGCTGCCTCCTAAGAGCACAGTCAGCCATGAACTCATCCATGGATCAATATATCAACAATTATGACTCCCCTGTGATCCAATCACCCACCAAAGTCTCACCTCTGGACACGTAAGACTTTGGGGAAACATTTTAGATCTAAACCACAACAGCAAATAAGGGCATTTTAAGAGCAAATAAAAACTGAGATTCATTTCCAGCTGACATCCAGTGAGTAACTCCCCCACCCAGAAAAAGCAGGTCCTTCAGAAAAAAGAACTCAATTTCAGATGACAGTGTGGGTGAAGTTGGAGCACAGCACCTCAGAGAAGTGGAGTTCAGGTGTGTGAGGCCCTTGAGTTACCCAGGAAACAGTAAGATAAAAATGTCCACTACACTCTGATTATTAACATTGTAGGTGGAAATCCACAGGGTAAATATTTAAGAAAAAAATTAGAATACATCAAGAATAATTGATTTACCCAAAATGGGCAAAGAAAAGTAGTAAATAGTAAGCTAGAAGAAACAAGTAGAAAACAAATGGCAAGAAGAATGCTTAATTTCAAATTTATTAGTACCTACATTAAATGTGTATAAATCACATAGACAAAGTTGATCAAACTGAACTAAAACCCAAAAAACAACAGAACCTAATACATGATATTCTTAATTAGTTAATTAAATAAAAACACAGAGGGAATCTAAATAAAAGGGAGGAAATGAGAGACATGCAGGGTTTGTCTTGGTGTGGCATGGAAGGTGGGGTTGACGCTGACTGTTGGGAACAGTCCCCCCCTCGTTTAGAAGAACAGTACCCTCCCTGCCAATGATTCCCTGGGCTCCTGCCCAGAGCCTGTGGGCACTGGAGGTTCCTTGGCATGGAGCTTGTTAACCAGTGTCTCTATTTCCTTCTCCTCATCAGTTTTATTAGTGCATATTAATTACGCAGAATAACGGGTTTCATTGTGACATTTGCACGCATGCGTGTAACATATCCTGATCTTATCTACCCCAGTCTTCTGCTTGAGGAGACAATGTATCGGACAACCCTATGAGCCCAAGGTCACCATAGCCTTCTCAATGGGAGAGGAAGGAAGAAGAATCAGAGAGAAAGGCGAGGAGAGCATAGAGATGTCCACACTGGCCTGGAAGATGAGAAAAGAGCCTCTCGCCCAGGACCAGCAGGAAGAGGGACCAGGCAAGGCATGGACTCCGTCCTGGGGCCCCAGCCAGGATGGATGGATGTTGGCCCAGTGAGACCCACCACTTCATTACAGAAGTGAGAGACGACCAATTTGTGTGGCCTCAACGTTTGTGGTCACTGTCACAGTGGCAGTGGTGATGAGGAAAGAAGACACTTCTGTGAACACTCATGTGTAGATGTTTGTGTGAAAATGAGCCTTCATCTAGCAGGGAGAAGGCCTAGGGAGGGTGGCTGGGCTTGTGCTAAGTGTCTATTGCATGAGAAGCCCAGCTGCCCCGTGTTCTAGCTAGCACTTGGTACTATCAGGTGTGATGGCTCAGCCTAGTTGTCAGGGTGGCCGGATGAAGACACTCGGGGGAAGTGAGTGGATTGTGGAGGTGTACTCCTCAGTGGATCATCCACCCGAGACCACAGCTTAATGTGCTGCTGGGAGGTGGGGCCCAGCTGGGGGTGGGTCACTGCTGGGGACCTTTGGAGGGTTTGTCTCTCGCTGGCACTTGTCCCCTGGGCTGTACTTCTTGGTCTTCATGAAGCAAGCAGCTTTATGTCTGCCATGAAGTTCCTGCCTTGGAGCCAGTGGACCACGCATGGACTGAGACCTCTGAAACCATGAGTTAATGAACTCCTCCTCCTTCACTCTGCAGTCACAGGTATTTAGGGCCAGCAATGGGAACATTCACTAATATATTGGGTTTTTTTTTAATTTGAGCAAATATTTTAGGTCTATATAACCTTTCTCTTTTGATACGATTTCCCAAATAACTTCTCTCCATTATATTGGAAAGGGTTTGTGACTCACATGCAGAGCTTAGTACAGTGGTGTCTATGAGGCACGTGTCAAATGGTATTTATTGATGAAAATAATGCCATGAAGTTGGCCCACTGAGGTAGTAAAATACTACATTCATTTTTAGGAAGATGTTTTCAATTATATTACAACCAACCTGGAGAGACTCTCTGACACTATGAAGCGGTGTCCTCTCAGGAACGGCTGACAGCATGTCTAAAGCTGGGCATCTTTCTGTGCATGCAGAAGTGACATTGCTGACGGGAGCCTGGGGTGGAGACCCGAGGAGAGTGAGCGTGGCACTGGTCACTGCCTGTCCCTCCTCCATGCCCTGTACAAAGTATAAGGGGCCCCCATTCGCCCCCAGGCTCACCTAGATGGACTGGAGTCCATACCTGACCCATTGCAGGCTGGTTCATTCGGGGATGCACAGTGCACACCAGGGCTCTTCCGTGAGGCCTTGGCCTAGTCCCAGGAACAAGCTCTGCACCCCATGGTCTTGAGGAACTCAGATCCTGGCAGGGGAGGCTGATTTAAATGAATCCACTGGCCCCCACAGTGGGGAGGGCCGAGTTCCTCAGCATCAGGGTCTCCTGAGTGAGCAGGGTGGGAGTCCCCAGGAAGCATGGTGCTGTCACAGGGACAGGCAGATGCTGAGCAGAGGCAGGCAGAGCTCAGAGCCCCAGGGAGACATCACGGGAGGCGGAAGCCAGGAATGGGGACGTGGGGCTGGGCCCTGCAGCTGGCACTGGACAGAGAGAGCAGGTGGACAGGACCCAGAAGCCAGTGTGGCCATTTAGCCAGACAGAGCCGCCCTGAGCTGTGGCTACATGGTCACCACAAACAGGACAGAGTGAAGGGAAGGACACAGGAGAGCAGGGAGACTCAGATGGCTGTCAAGACGGGCAGCTGTGGGGTGGTGGTGGAGGATGGGCCAGGTGGCCATGGAGGGCAGCGGCGTGGACAGTGCTGCACAGGCCTGGTGAGGACCACACTGCCCCAGCCGAGCTGCCTGCTTTGGGTTGGTCAAGGGCTGTGCTGATAGACAGGGAGCCTGCAGCCTCCGCCAGTCTTTGTGGAAGAAGCCGAGGGCCAGCCAGAGAGGGCAACTACAGCCCGGGCCGCCCAAGCCCACCTTGCCAGCCCCGAGTGTTTCTGAGCCCGGCTGTCTTCCCAAGAAACGCTGCTTTGCTCTTCAAATTGTCTTAGTTTCTAGTTAAACCAGTGTCTGGAGACCAAAACACGTGACTTAGAGATGTAGACAAAAGGAGCGGAAGGCGTGGGGGGGTGAGGCTGGGGAGGGGCCAGCGGGGCTGTCTGCCCCTCCTCTGGCATCTCACATGCACCGCCCCTCCAGAAGGCTGCATGGGGGGCTCGAGAAGCAGAGCAGTGGGGAAGGGAGAGGGTCACCTTTCAAATCCTCCAGCACTCAAGAAAAGACAGCACCCTGCTTCTTGCTCCCGGGCACAATTAAGTGTAAGCCGGCCCCCCTCTGAGAGTTTCTGGAACCCAGGCCAGGCTGGAGCTGGGCCCATGTGCGTCTTATGTAACGTAATTACGCCAACAGCTCATCTGCTGCTCAGGCATCTGTCCTTGCTTTCTCCACGAGGAAACAGGAAGCCATAGGCTTGCAGGAGTCTCCCAGTGCTCCTGCCTCTCCATCAGGAGAGGGTGGTCCACTGGAGACGCCTCTGCGGGGCTGTGGCACTGTCCCTGGCCAAGAACATGGCCTGGGTCACCTCTGCTTGCAGAATACCATTGGGCTCTTTCCTTCAGTCTTTGTTGGTCCATGTTTGCAGTGCACAATGATTGCATGCATGGTGAGAAATTGGTCCCTGAACATAACACTTCTCAATTCTTTTTATGTATCCTTCCTGTTACAGTGGACCCTCAAGTTATGACTGGCTGACATATAAACAACTCGGGTTAATTAGGTTAATGGAAGATTCTTCTGCCTCTTGTTATCTATAGCATGTACCCAGGTAAACATCCAGACCTCAGCTGTGCTGACTTAGAACGAACTTGAGTTACAAACAGCCCTTGGGAACCGATTGAGTTCGTAAGACCTGGGTCCAGTGTATCTGTCTTTTATCTTGCTCTTTAATTTATTTGCACTTTAGGTTTCTCATATAAGAAAAGCCACACTTCTCTTGTACATCTGATTTATTCCACTTCACATTGCAGTAGCAAGGGGCATCTGTTTTCTGACAAATGACTCAAGTTCTTTCAGTCTTCACCATGTTCTTCACCCCCACCCACGTGCTGAGCTTCAAACCCATACCACTGCACCTTGCAGGCAGATGCATTATGGAACAGAGGCTCCTCAGATAGGGTCACAGAGTGGAAGCTGGGTGAGGGTACATCACTGTCCCCGCACCCACACAGATGGCCCTCAGGGAGTGGCCCACTGCATCCCAGGGCGTCGGGCTTGTTCAGGAGCTTGGGGGACAGAGTCCTCCCTGCTCTCGGGCTGGGGCTATTCAGAGCTTCCCGGGCAAGGCACACATGGACATGGGGTCCCAACCCCCTCAGGTAAGGCACCTGCAGTCCCCAGAGGACACACCTGTGAGGCACGGTCCCCTCCGACCTGGGCTGGACCGCCTAGTTGGACAGGTGGGGGCACCTGGACTTCTCAGCCTTTGGAAGTTGTCAGAGGTGAGAGTGCCCTGGGTGGGAGGCAGCTCCTCATTGAGGCATAGGCAGAACAGCGCCGTGGGCACAGACATGGGCAGCAGGGCCCACAGGAAGCGTGTTTCCATGGAGTTCTGTGAGACCAGTTCTTACACACTCAGTCCAGGTAGTAACATCAAGAAAATGGTGACAGTGGTTTTCCAGGGCAATTTCTTAGGGTAAAGCTATAATAATCACATTGTTCACTCCTCTCCCCTGAACTTATAATTTCTCCTTGTAAAATAACATTGTCAAAGTATTTTTTAATATCATGGGTCATAAATGTCAACTTAAATATTGAATTGAAACAAATATATCATAGTGTTTTTCTTCCATGGAAAGGGATGAACCTGTAAGAAAATCTCAGAGAAGAGACACTCCCCAAGGGGGCTCACCGAGCACAGGTGATGTGGGGGTGTGGCCACACACAGGGCACACATACCTGTGCCTCTTTCTGGAAGTCTGTGCCTCTGTTTAAGGTCGCTGCACTCTGTAACTGCATCCAGGAGAGCCCGCCCCTCCGTGGTCAGAGAGCGTGGTAGGCATGGCAGTGTCCTGTTCATGCAAAGTGGGAGTGCAAAGAACAAGCATGAGCACGGGGCTTATTTGAAACTCTGACACAGTAACACTGGCAGTTTGCACGTATTGCACGCTGAGACCTTTGAACAGAGCAATGGACATTTGAATGGTGTTCCATCTAATGCCCAGGAATCCCTGTGAACTGGGCGCTTGCGTTCATCTTTACTTCACAAGAGAAAGCAGGTGGAAAGGGATCTGGTGACCTGAGTGTGCAGTTCACTCGTGGCTGGAGGGTTAATTCAGTGTGCCAAGGCATGGCCCCGCCCTGCGTGGTGGTGAGGTGTAAAGCAGGAGATGTGATGGACTATTGGAGGGTTGTGCCAGAACGTGGACCTCTGGTCTCTGATGTGCAAAGCTCTGATAGGACTGTAGCACAGCTGTATGTGCCAGGGTGAGCAGTTGCTGACTGTCCACCTGGTGGACAGGAAGGGCGGCTGCCTCAGACTCAGAACCAGTCCACCTCAGGCCTCGATCCAGATCACTTCTGACAGCAGACAGTGCTGCAGTCACTACACTCCAGACACCAGAAGACGAAGGCATCTGTAGAGTCCATGAAAGTCAGAGGTCATCCCAACCCAGCAAGTGCCAGGCGCCTGGAGTGCAGGCACCACTCTGGCCTCCAATCTAACCACTGTGACTATGCATTTGCTGAAGCTCAGCTCTGGTGTGGCCTGGGCCCATTCAGCAGACATCATAGGTGGATGCACGGGGAAGGGACCCTGCAGTGTCTGCCTAGAGTGGGCCTGTGACATGCATTTCAATTCTGTCCTCACCAGCAGGAATCTGAAAGTGCAGGCTCAGGAGAGTCCTCATGCAGTGTTTTAAAATGCATTTAAATGTGAGCACTCATAAAGTTTGGAGAGTGAACGTACCAAAGGCAGCTACGTACAGTGGGGGGAACATGTCCTGAGCTCTCCCGGGGGGAGGCCCACTGGGAGCCAGGGGCTTTCATATGAATGATCCACTGTTTAATTTGATAGTTGAACTCAGAACTTTGCACTAATAAAGAACAGAAACTAACATTCCTTGGGGAAATGCCCTGCAACCCATCTCATTGGGGTCTTGGGAGACAGATTGCAGACTCAGTGGGAGGCTGACTTATTGTGCCCAGGGATCTACTGAACACACATGTGTCAAAGGCAAAGTTCTGCTGTTTTCAGACGTGACACTATCACAGCCGCGGCACGGAGGCATGATCTGCCTAGGTAACTCCTCTACCTACCTGCATGCTGCTGAGCTCTGGTGTGATCAGTTGCAGCAGTGTCAGCTGATGCTGTTTGGCATTCACTGGTGCCAGCTGGCAGCATCAGGTCCCAGGGCTATGGCACTGAGAGTCGAGGATTGTTTTTGTACAAAGCCTGGAGCCACTAGCAGAGCTGCACTTTGCCAATCCATGATTTCTATCTTGATTGAGCCAAAGAACCCTCACCTGCCTGGGGACAATGCTGCAGTCCTAGGTGAGCTCATCTCTGATGGCTCTGCCAGTCACAGGGAGGCGTGGCTGGCAGTACCAAAGGGAAGCTGCCCACAGAGTGCCCAGACGGAGATGTCCTCACGGTGCTCTGCCTTGGTCCCCACCGGCCACCCTTGACTGCTGCATGCGTGGGAGAGGATGGATGCACCTGGGGAACTGAATTTCACACCTTACTCACTTTTAATTAATTCAGATTGAAACACTTGCATGCAGTGACTGGCAACTGTGTTTGGTGGGACAGTTAAAGACAGCTTTCGGCAAGACAGACAGAGTCCAAGCAAACACTGGCAGAGGGAACCTGAAAGTCTACGCTTGATATCCTGGACCCTCTGATGTCAAGATTTCCTGTCGTGAATCGAGAACACAGGGCTGAGGAATGAATTCAGAGAGTAAAAAAGAATTCTTGAAAATAGAAGAACAGTAGCTCCAAGAACTCTTAAGAAGGTTTGAAAGATAAAGCTGAGAAAACTTTATAAAAAAATAAAGCAAGAAAGTAGAAGAGGAAAGGAGAAAGTTGAGGTTCTGTGTACCTTCTTACAAGTTCACTTTCTTACAAAAGGGAATTCATAGAGGCTGAGTGAAGAAGCCCAGCAGAGGAGGGGAGAGTGGAGGGTGCAGAGGTGGGGGTGCGTGTTCCTACTCGGAAAGCCCCTAAGCACCCGGCAGGGCAGATGGAGGTGCAGGGACAGACTCCCGTGTCCCTGAGGGTGACCCTGTGGGCTTCTGTCTGCAGCCCTGAGACCAGCATCATGTCACCTCAGCACATCACCCCCAGCCAGGCAGTATAGTACCTGCCTCCCTGTAGAAGCTCTGGCTGTGCTCTCCCAGGGCAGGAAAGGGGTCCCTGGATGCCGGAATGGGTCTCTGACCCCAGTCATTGAGGGCTACACATCAGGAGCTGGCTTTTAGGGGAGGTGCCTGCACCCACAATGGCCTATGAGACCCCAGGAAGCTCTGCACTGCGGTTCTCCCAGCATCCCCTGGGCTGTGTCCCCCTGGCCCAACTTTCCATGGCGGCAGCCAGGTGCGGAAGGGCCCACAGCAGCCAGCCACCTGTCTGAGCGCACAGCTGTGCTCGGTCCTGGCCCAGCCCAGAGGGCAGTGTGACTCAGGACTATTGCTCAGCCCCATGGGACCCCAGTGTCTCTGTCTGAGCCAGGTCTTCGCTGTGGCCCAGGACAGTGCTGATCTCGTGCCTGCGCCCTGTTCTGCACTTGGAGATGAATCACCTGCATTCTGGGCTCAGGTTCTCAGCCCAAACCTTGGCAACGTACAATTGAGAAGATTAAGTTCTATAATGTCGGTAACATTTTTAATTTATAAAATGCTATGCAAAGTTTTTTAACTTAAAAAGATCCCATGCCTACTACAGATGTGAAGATAATTATAAAGAAACAATCAGCCAGCAGAGATCTGCAAGTGTAGAGTCACACGTGTCCCAACAGTGAGTTCACAACTCTGATTTGGCGCTGAATCACTTGCACTTTGATCAAAGCCTCATCTACCACAGCGCCATCTAGCAGAGCATTAGCATCAAACTTCTGGGAGCCGCAGGCCTGGGGCAGCATGGCGGTGTGCTGAGGGCTCCCTCCAGTTCCCAGTGGGACTTTCCCACAGAACAGCTCTCCAGGCCACACCTGACATTGCCCCTCGAGGAAACGCATCTTTGGGGGCCACATGTGTCCTGTGGCCATGGCTCACTGGCTCTGTGGTCACTGGCAGGGCTCACAGTCCCGCCCAGCATCCGCACAGACCAGTGAACAGGGGCCTCGCTCCACCTGCTCTGGGTCTATGCAGTGGGCCAGTGTCAAGGCCTCTGTCCACCATAGCTCACATCTGGACCAGGTCAGGACAATGGGGGACATGGGGAGATGGGAGCAGCAGAGCAGGAGCAGGCCAGGTGGCAAGGTGCTCGGGGTGCAAGGGACAGCTCATGGAAAGGCCCCAGGGTGGGCATGTGCCCAGAGCGCTGGGGGAGCCTCAGAGGCCACAGCGGGTGAGAGCCAGGGCCATTTGTTCTGCCCTCAGAGCTGTACCATGACAGCAAAGAGGGACTTCCACTCCTGAGGGGTGAGGACCACCAGGAGGGCCAAGCAGAGGCAGGGTGTGACCAGGCCATGGCTGGTTCCCCAGCCCTCTGCTTCAAGGGCAAAACTTTCTCAAAGGGACCCGGTGGGGAGGTCACACAAGTGGGTGGGAGGTGACCCAGGCTGGCCGCAGAGCTGCATGAAAACCCAGATAAGCCCCCTGGCTTGGGTGGTGATGGTGCCAGGGCCTGCGCTGTCTCAGGAATGTGAAGGCCACACTGGTGGATGTTGGACGGTGCCCACTGGTGCTGCCGAGGCTCATGTCTGCCATCATGCTATGTTGTTCCCTCTGCTCCTTAACCTCTGGTTGGACGCTGCTCAGCTTTTCCTGTAGACACGATGATCACTGAGCAGTATGGCCCAGAACCACGATCCAGGGTTCACGTGACCCAGACTTGCCTGGTCCTGCTCCTCCCGCTGCAGAGCTTCGGCAGCCACCAGGATGTAGACCGCAGGATTGCCCACAGAGACGTGAAGGCGCTGGTTTCTGGGAAGATCTCTGCCTGCTCCCAGGGAGGACATGAAGACTCCTCCCCTGATGAGCTGTTCTCTCCCTCCTGGCTCCACCTGGTGTCTCCTAGGTGACCCTGTTCCACCCTCCGACCCACACACAGCTCCTCCCCCCACGTCTCTGAGACTTGGCTTTTGCTTGGAATGAGCCACCCCAGGTGGTCCTGGTGCCTGTGACGGGTCTAGCATGGCTCAGAGCACCCCAGGGAGGAGTCTGGGCAGAGCCGAGGTCACTCTGAGCTAGCAGGAGTGGGGCCGAGTCTGGCCCAGCAGAGAGTGAGGAGCCAGCCCTGGAGCCAGGGCAGCAGGGGCTGGGATGGGCACCGGGCTCTGCCATCTGTACCCAGAAAGGACGCCACACTGTGATGACTTTGTCTCCGCAACACTGCACGCTCAGGGGCAGCTAGAGGAATCAGGTGGGGCCCGGGGTCATTCTTGGGTTCATAATCCCCCCAAACTCCTACAACCCATAGGGGTGAGCATGAACTTCCAGTTTAGGAAGCTTGCTGGAGCCAACACCAAAGGATCACATGAGATCCCACTCTCCTGCGGGCAGTGGCCCACTTTCTTAATTTGCAGCTCAGTTATGCTAACTAGGCACAGAGATTGGCTCAGCTCTTCAGAGATTTTCCTCTGGGCCCACTGGTGTCAGAGGTGGTAGAGACTCGGGTTTCCTGCTCCAGATTTCTGGGGAATGAGGCTCTGGGAGCACATTCCCTGTTCAGACTCACTGACATTAAAGCCCTCGGTGCTGAGGACAGGTGAGGTACAGGGGAGCACCTGAGCCCCTGAGGCTGGAACTGCAGGCTCTCCAGGCCAGGCCCAGCCGGGTTAGGTGGGGTTTGTTCCTGGATGCAGGGAGTGGGTAGGTGAGTGGCGGGGGGGGGAGATGGAGCCCCTGTCCTGGCTGCAGAAGGGAGGCACTGGCTGCGCAGCAGGGTGCCTCTGCTAATAATGGAGCACAGTTTGCTTCTCACATCTGCAGCGAGACAGACAGGGAGGGAGGGAGACAGAGGTGGGAAGGAAGCAGGTCCCAGGCCGCACCAGCTGCCGCCGACACCCCTCCCAGCAAGCTGGAGCCCTGGGCCCCCAGCAGTGGAGCAAGCTGCTGACATCTCCAGCTCGCGCTACTTGGGGACAGTCAGCTGCCGAAGGGGCTCTCATCTGGAGAGCGAGCCGAACACACGCCCATGAGAGAACAGCTCCAACACTCAAAGCAGATGGCGCACACCCGCCCGCGCTGTTTCGGGCTGTTTACACTCTTAGGTGACTAATTTTGACATGTTATACCACTAACGAAGTTCCTCCATGTGACCCCATGAAGAGAGTGTCGTGCAGCCCGGCTGTGATCGGCTCCAGACAGGTATAACAGGGACCTGTCTGTTCCACCGGCAGCTGTTGACACACCCCCCCAGGACAGTAGCGACAGACACCCCTCTCCGACACACGACCACAGCTCAAGCCACAGAGCCCCTGTCCCAAGCCCCTGATCAGTGCCCATGCCATCAAAGCTGAGCACTGGGGCACAGCACCAAGCAAGGCCCGCCTGCCTTGTGCAGGGGAAGCAGTCACTTGTGCCAGTCCTCCCAGGTGAGCAGGTCACTGTCCCTGCTGGGACACCGAGTCTGACATCTGCTGCAGATGTCCGGCCTCTCCGGACCCATGGCTGGCTCCGTGCAGTTCCCAGGCAAACAGGTTCATCCAGCCGGGACTGCCAGAGGGAAACAGACCCCAGGACCCGACTTGACCAAGGCTGATGAGCTTGGGCCGGTGCTGGGCAGTGCTTAGGCAGTGACTGAAGTCCCCAGCCAGGCTCCACGCCTGGACTCAGGGGACACCCGGCAGTGGTGCTCCCCTCTTATCCCCGAGGGACCTCATGAAGAGAACACGCTGGGTGTGGGCACCCCTAGCCTGAGGCTGGCCATGTGAATGGGGGGTAACAACTCATTATTCTTCTTGTTCTTCTTCTCCTAATAAAACCCACCCTCACACCACCCGAGATGCAGGAGGCATAGAAAGGTCATAAGAATAAGTCTTTTATCTACCCTGAGCTGAATCTGAGCCAGTATTCTAGAGCAGACCCCTTTGAACTTATGAGCGTGTGTATTCACGGACATGCTGTGCAACAGGAAGCCGCAGTGAGTACAGTGGGACCTCAGTTCATGAACTTAACTCTTTCCGATTCTGGTCGCACACTGAATCAAATTCAGTGGTTGGGTTTGATGTTGACCTCGTAGGGAAATTCGATTTGGTTCGTGACCAATTCAGTTTGCAACCAGAATTGTGGAAAGAATTAAGTTCATGAGCAGAGGCATCACTATACAGAAATTTTAAAAAATAATTACCGTAAAAGACACATTGCTAGCAATTGTCCTTAAAGTACTTCCCTTGCTTCCACGTCATTCTTGCCACTTCCTGCAGCAGCTCTGGAGTCCTCTGTCCTGAGTGTCTTCAGTTGTGCTGTCCTGGCTGCCTCTGAGTCCTGACTGGATTCAAAACACTGTTCTGTCCTGATTGTTTTGGCTTTGAGGAAGAGCTAGAAGTCACGCGACACCAGATCCAGTGAATAGGGTGGACGAGGACCCACTGTGATGTGTCTAGGAGCCTTCTTTTCATGGATGGCACACAGCGGCAGGGTTCACTGTATTTTCGATCATACTTCACCCAGACATGGAAGGAGGGCTTCCAGAACTGCTTCAGACAGTAGTAACAATATGGGATAGGTATGTGTGAAGTGAGGTAGGAGTATCTGGAGGGGAATTAAAAACAATGTGTCTTTCACTGTAACTTTTTAAACTTAAACATTCACTTCACATTTTGATCTCTCCTTGTATATATGCATATACATATGTTGATATTTATAGGCTGAATTATTGACATCAAAACTATCTTCATAGAAATACCTACTAATCTAATTCTTACAAATTCTAGTAGTTAGAGTACTGCTGCACTAATTGTGTTTATAAAGCATTCCTTTTAAAAGTCGATAATCTATCAGTTCCTATCAAGTCTGGATGTACACCAGTTTAACATTTCATTCTATATTTTTCTCACCAAACATGCGCCAAGCATGCTTAAAATCTCAGAAGGTACGATGCTCTTGCCTGGAACAACTTGGGAATGGAGTCACGTCCTCAGAGGCCAAGTGACAGGCATAGAGTGTCTTACCACGTCCCAGTGTGGTGACTCCACAAACAGTCACTGCCTGTGGCCCAGAACTGGCCACTGCATCCCTGAAGGGCAAATGGGCGGCCATCACCTGTTCTCAAGGGAACCTGACTCAGGGTGTGCAGGCCGTTGTCCTACCATAAGAGAGGCATGGATCCAAGAGCTGCTGTTGAAACAAGTCTGTAAGTGTCTACCTCTCAGGTCATCGGGGGCAGCAACGTGGACCCCAGATCGTTCAGGGACTCCACCCTGGGCACTCGCCCTGGGCCGGCAGAGGAGGCCCCATCTGCCTGTGGCATGGTGTGTGTCCTAAGTGACCATGTGTCACAGATGCGGCATGAGGTCAGGGAAGGACAGGCGTCACCACTGTGCACGCCTGTGACATGTGCTCCTGTGAGAAGCCCATGGGCAATCGGCACATCCCTGTGCACATCCTCACCGTAGAGCTCACCACAAGACTTTCAGGTTGGGCACAGAGCTGAGAGGAGCCGCCTGCCATGAACATTCAGTGAGTGACTCACTGCTTCTTAGCCCAGTACCCTGAGAGCAGCACGGGGAGGAAATGTCTCGGCCAGAAGGGTGCCGGCCAGGCCAGCACCACGACTACCTTGCTACAGCTGGCTGCCTCGTTTTCCGATGCTGATTTTGGTAAAATGCTTTAGCACCCTGCTCAGTTCCGTGGGGCAGATACAGCAGGTTTTAGGGGGCAAATTTCTGATGTGTTCCCCAATGTCCTTGTCTGTGTCAGGCAACACCCACAGGAATACACACTCTCCCAGCCATGCACAGTGACCCCTCGGAGGGAAAGGGAAAAGTTTAGAGATATGACAACTGAGAGACATTTCAGCAGGGGTCTGGATGGAAACACCTGGTCTGGGTAAGCAGGTGGCCCTCAGAAACATGAGTCACATGAAAAGGAAGAACTCGGCCACAGGCCACAGCACTGCGATACAGCAAGCAGGGAGGGAGGAGCCCGGTCCTGTGTGCACCTGGGTGGATGTCAGCACAGCCGGTGGGCAATGGTAGGCCTACACCTCGCCAGGGCTGGGGAGCAGAGGGGAGATGAAGGCACCCAGGGGCCGAGGGAAGAGGGCAGAGAGGTGTCCATGGAGGATGAACCCAGGCCGGACATGCACCGGGAGGCTACTGCTCCTCCCCATCTCAGGAGTCTGGGCAAAGTCGTAGAGTGCAGTCAGAGGCCTTTTCTTCTGCACTGTGAGCAGCTCTGAGCCTCCCAGGGTCCAAACAGAGCCAGGTGAGGAGGCCAGGCCGAGGATCAGGAGTGCGCATGTGTTCAGGGCATGGTTTGTGATGCAAGCCTGTGTGTGTAACGTCAGTGCTTTCCCCTGGAAGGTGTGCAGGCCATGGGGTGGCAGTGGCCCGCTGGTGAGGTGCCTGAGTCTGTTCTGTCACATTACATCTCCAAGTCCCCACCCCACTGCAGAGCCCTGAGCATCCTCCCAGGGGCTGCTCACTTCCTCCGGAAGGCAAGGTCCGTCCTTGGCCCCTGAGACTCTGGCTGATCCCAGCCTCAGGGAGGGGACACTGGCACCCCAGGGCTCATGCTGAGGAAATCAAGTCATCCCAGGCTTCCAGCAGAGGAGCCCAGAGCACGCCAGCTGCCAAGAGCAGGAACAACAAGGTAGGGTGAGGCATCGCATCCAAGAGTGAGTCCAGCATCTTGCTTTCAGAACAGCTCCCAGAGCAGGCAGGGCCCATTTGCAAGGACAAGCTTTACATTGTCAGCTCTGTGGCAGCCATAGGGAGGCTGGGACAGGGCTTGGGATGAAGACCCAGGACGGACGCCATGGGGAGACGTGATATTTGCAGGGTACACTAGGCAGGGTCTGAACAGTGGGCAGACAGACAGACGGACTGGCAGGAGGGCTCGAGGGCAGCTACTCTGTGCTGCCTCCTTGCACGAGCTGCAGCCTGTCTTTGTGAGCAGCAGCTGGCCCCACACAGAGCGGCTGCAGCCGGGCTTTGGCACACGTGACAGGGGCGTGGAGAGAGATGGAGTCTGGCAGGTGCCTCATGAGCTGGCAGATGCTTCCGGCTCCAACCGCCGGGCCTGCTGGGCTCTCGGGCACCTGCGAGGATGGTGGCCTTGCCAGGGAGGGACACTGCAAGGAGAAAAGGTGGCGGGAGGACGCAGTCCCCGTCACCGCCTGTCTCGCCGCTGGCTCCAGCTGCCCCCCAGTGCCAGCGTCTGTCCAGCTCCTCAGAGCCCGGCTGCTGGGGGACAGCGGATGACCTCGGCCAGCACGGGGCCCCGGCCAGATGCTCCGGCCCCAGCAACACCTGGAGGAGCCACAGGGTGGAGAGCAGTGAGCCTCAGGCTGCTGGTAGGAGCTGCCCTCTGCCCGCACTGAGGGTCTCCAGGTGTTGGGCTGAGCGCCTCTTCCACACCCTCCAGGTCTGAGCCAGGCCCATGCCACCCTCAGTGTCTCCCCAAGAGCCCCAGAAACCTGCGCGTACATCTCTCTTCTCCTTGGTGAGCTCCGCGGGACAGCACGGCTGGCGAGGGCCCACCCTGCCCAGCCGCCAGTGCCCACATCCGCCAGGCCCCACGGTGTCTCCAGGCCGAGACCGCATAGGAAGGCACCAGCCAGGCGGGGGACAGGGTGTCCTCACAGTGCTGTGACACTGACTGACTGCAGCCTGGGAGGATCACATGACAAGTGAACGGACAGCCCTATCCTCAGGGATCTCCCCAGGTCCCTGAGATGCCCTGTCCTTAGATGCCCAAGCCCCTGTATCCAGTGGCACGGCATCTGCACCTGGTGCCCCGGCCACAGCACACCCGCATCCAGAATGGACCGAGCAGCTCACAGAGGCGACGCCGCACTAGGACTCCCAGGCCGGCGGGGCCACGAGGGCAGCAGCACAGCGTCTCCCTGCACCCACGCTGTGTCATGCTGGGCGGGAGGAAAATTCGAGCTTTGCTTTTGGGACTTTATGGAAATTTTTCCTAACATTTTTGGCCTGCCGTTGGCTGAGTCCCTGGATGCGGAGCACATGGATTCAGAGGACTGACTGTTCCTGGGGGGACAAAATGCTGGCCTCCTGGGTCCCCTGGAAGACACCAAACCACCCCGGGAAGCACTTGAACTCCACATGCAGAGACAGTTTCAGGTGGGCTGGAGACCGCCAGATGCTTTCAGGGACAGCCTGTTCTTTCGGGAGGGACTGTGTACAAAACAGGGTGTACCGTGAAACAGGACTGCCTGAGAATCCTTAGGCCAGCAGCACGGCTGCGGGTGAAGCCTGAGCAGAGGAGCAGCCAACCTGGCCTGTGGGCCCTGCTCCCGGGAAGCAGCTCCGGCTGCGCCCGCCATGGGAACAACGGTGCCTGCCACACCCACTGGATCTGGGCCCCACTTCTGGTGGCCAAGGGTGTCAGATAGGAGACCAGCAGAGGCCCTGTTGCTTCCTTGAGGAGGAGGAGGACACTCACGTGCCTGTGGAACCCTGGCAAGTGCAGACAGAGTGCTTGATAGAGGCTCTTGGGAGTGTGGGACCGAGCAAAAGTTACTCCATTTTGTACTAGGGCCCCATCTTGTCCCCGTTGGTTTCAGGCTCACAAAAGGGATGCAGAGTTTCCAGAATGTACTTGTTCATCTGTTGAAAAATCATGAAATGTACCAATGCTTGCTTTGTGCAGAACTTCCCGTTAGCCAGCTACATAAAGAACACCTGCAACACTCCCCTCACCGTCCCCTAACTGCAAAAATTCCACGTCTGTAGTTCTGCTTGCCAAGTTCCCACACAGCCCCTATAAAACTATCCAACCCCCTGAGTTAGGGGCCTCTCTAAGCTTGGTGCTTGAGGGTGCCATCTGGCCAGACTAATAAAGGTCTGTTTTACTTTCCAACTTGTCCGGTGTGTTCCCTCCCAGGTGATCTTCCCTGTAGTCAGCTCCTCAGAGCGTTTGGTGAGGCCCACGGTCTTACAGGAGAGGTCAGAGGCAGAGGAGGAATGAAGCACCCTGGGCTGTGCAGACATGGAGAGCAGGCCCCAGGCTCCAGGTGTAGCCACCATGGCTGTGTCCTGCTGGGTGTCCACCAGGTCTGACCCCCAGAGACCCCTGTGCCCTGGCCTCCTTCACATGCATCTCAAGTCCTGACCCCAATGTGGCCAACAGGTGGGTGGGGAGGAGGAGGACTGAGTTCTGCCATTGGAGCCGCTGGAACGCATCACTCAAAGGACTCGAGAAGCAGGGGCTGAGCGAGGCAGTGTGGCTCCACCTGGCCAGGGACACACAGCAGCGAGCGCTGTCCAGGTGCCGGTGGCATCCAGCGTCTCCAAGCCAGGGGCAGGAGGCCTTCACAGGCCTGGGGCACTTCCCCGACCACTCAGAACCTGAGGGGACCCTCGTGAGCCCAGGGCAGGCAGGGTGGCCTCCCAGGCACACAAGCGACCAACTTCCATCCATCAGGAAAGGCGGGGGAATCTCCCGGCTCCCCCAGTGCCCCACACTTCCCGATGGGCTTCCCGCCGGGCCCCACTGCCACTCCAGTTTGCCCCAGGGAGAGACCAGCAGTCATCCTGTACCACCACGTCCTGCGTCCGTTAGCTGCTGGCCACACCACATGTGGCCCATGGCACAGAGCAGGGGACAGCAGCTCCTGTGTGATGCTAGGGCTGCCAGCTGGGCCGGCCGAGGCCGGTTACTCTCTGTTGCCAAATCTCGCCGGTTCCACCTGAGGGCCTGGAGCCCCCACTTGGAGGCGGCCCCTGCCCTGTGGGGTTGTTAGGTTGGTGGTGCAGCTGGATTTGGGATAAGACCATAGAGGAGCTGATTATGTAGGAGGTCATGAGGTTAGAGGTCGTCAGCTTGAAGGTCTTAAGGTCAGAGGTCATATGGTCCTCATCAGATGGACCTACGTCCCTGTGTGACTAAAGGGGACAGCGGAGTGCTCTCTGCCACATGGGACACAGTGGGAAAGTGACAATCTTCAGGCCAAAGGGAATGCAGAAGCCAGCCCTGCCCGCCGCTGAGCTCAGCGACCAGCCTCCAAATCTGAGAGATGAATTCCTGTTCTTCAGCCCCAGCCCTGTGCTTTGTCACAGCAGCTCCCGGAGACTGAGACAGGCCAGCCCGTCCCAAGGGCTACACTGGGCTTTGACGGGGGCTCAGGGGACCACCAGGGTGACCCGGGGGCTGCCAGCCCTCTGCAGGTGTAGGCTCAGGGGGCTCAGCTCACACCGGCACCTCTGTGCCCACCTCAGAGGTGAAGACGGGGTGCACTGCCACACCACGAAGCCCGCCGTCACACCCTGGTCCACGCCAGGTTCACACCTGGGGCCGGGCAGTCTGCGCCTTTGGACACAAACAACACACATAGAGCCGTGTGTCCCCTGTGGCCACAGCTTTTAGGCAGTTTTTCTGGCTCTGCTCTTCCTCCTTCCTTCCACTCTGGGCCCTGGCGAGACACCTCCTGACTGTTCAGTTGGAATCTTATGCTGCGGAGCCTTTCGGGCTGTGTTTTTCCACTTAGCAGCCTGTGTGCAAGCTTCCTCCGTGTCTCCTCATGTCCACCAGCTTGTTTCTTAGGAGCACTGCCTGCCGTCCACTCACGGAGGGACATCTTGGCTGCTGGGGTAGCTGAACAAAGGTGTCCTGAACTTTGGTGCAGGATTTTGTGTAAACAAAGTGTTCAACTCTCTTGGATAAACACCAGGAAGAGCAACTGAAGAATCGTGTGGCAGGCAGGAGCCATACAGTCTACAGGAAATGGTGACCCTGCTCTGCAGACTCCTGGGGCTGGAGGTCCACACGCCAGCCAGCTTTGGTGTCCTGGTGTCTGCTGCCCACCAGCCAGGGGGTGAGTGGCAGAAGCTGGTGGCTGCTCCCACTGCAGTTCTGCAGGGACACTTGCCGCCCCACCTGTGGCGTCCCTCCTGTAGGAAGTTGCTTCAGCTCCTTGGCCTGGTCTTAAATTGGGTTGTTGGTTGCTGAGATCCCAGAGTTCTGGGCTCTTTTAGATACCTTCTTTTGTTGGACATCCTGGCAAATTATTTCATGTCTGAGCAGCTTGTTTTGGAGAGCAGGGATTTTGGTTTCGATGGAGTATAAGGCACAGACTATTGCTTCCACGGGTCCCGCATTTGGTGGTGTGCCCGATGCCATCCACCTTCCTGGGCCAAGCCAGGTCCCTGTCCTCTCTGGATGCTGTCAAGGTCCCTACCCCTCAGAGCTCAGAGCCACACCAGGAGCAGGGAAAGGGCTGGGACCCCCACAGCTGCCGTTCCCTAAACTCAGCCCAACGGACATTTGAACACAGCACCGGGAGCAAGTCACTGAGCCCAAGGGTACTGAGGCAACACTTCCCCGAGGCAGGGTCAGTGTTTGCGCGAGTCCTCTGGGAGCTTCGGGCTCGCTTCCTGGAACTCTGAGCTGGAAGTGTGGGCTTCATTCTCTGCTCACGTAGAAGAATGTCCCCAAACTGCTGCCCTGGTCCCCACTCCAGCACAAGGCCGAGGGTCACAAGTCCACTGAGAGAAAAACATGTCATGCCCTGTACATCTGATCAGAAACTGGGGGTCAAATGCAAAGCACTCCGCTTATCATGGCTCAGTCACTGGGGAGCCAGACACTCCGGGCTGGCAGGGAGGGCAGCAGGTGTCACGGGGGAGGCGGGGTGGGGCCTCTGTCACCCAGAGAGCAGCAAGAGCCATGGGTGTGCTCCCACAGCAAAGCCTCTGCGTAGGCGGCGACTCTGAGGGGAGGTTCCGGTGGAAGCTCTGCTCCCTCTGCTTTCCTGAGGGAGACTGGAGCAAAGTGGGCCCTGATTTGTGTTCCTGTGCAGACCAGCCGCCCTGGGGCCCTGGACCCTGGGGATGAGAAGGAAGGGAGAGTCCTACAGACCCGAGGCTGTAGCACAGTCCTGCCCCCTCAGTAGCATGGCCCAGTCCCCACTTCCTGGTGCTCTTTGGAGCCAGGTGACCCAGTGCAGTCTTCCGTTCTGGCGTCGCCATCTGCGTTGAGAGCAGCAGTGCTGCTGCGGGGAGGAGCCTTCCTTCCGCGCACGGCACCCTGCTGTCCTACAGCAGAGACATCGCTCTCCTCCGCCCCAGTGCAGCCCAGTCACTTGTCCCGAAGACAGAGCCGTCGTCAGGGGTTCAGGTGGCTGCAACCGTCCCAGCCTGGAGTGAGCACACACCAGGCACTGCTGACCTTGGGAGGGTGACGGTGAGAAATGAGGCTGGGCTGTGATTCAGGAGTCGCCACGTCAGGCTGAGCATAATGAAGCAAATTATGCAGAAATAAGTGGGCTGAGCTGTGCGCATTAGCATCTGAGCTCCGGTTTTCTGTGTAATTTACTAGGAAATTAACTCTGGCTGGCAGTGTGGCTGTCCTCTTGTGCTGTAAACAGCCTGGACTGTCTGCCGCATGCCCGGGTTTGCCCTGTGCATTCACAGGGTTTACCCGTTATCAGGGTTCAGGGCCTGCAGTCTCTGTGGAGCCCCTGAAACCCAACTTATGGAGCAGGTCCGGGGCCAGGGTGGAAATGGTGGTGAGAATTTAAATGACCACATCCTCGCCCGGAGAGCCGTGGGGGCTAGGGTGCTGTCATTTGGTGGCCACTGAGTCATGGTGACCTCTGGCCTGGGGACGTACAGAAAGGGCAGACTCCCCAGAGCTTCTCCATCAGTGGCTGTTGGGGGCTATTTGACCTTCTGGCTTCTCAACAGCGGCGATACGAGTTCAGGAAGCATCCAAAAGCAAGGCTGAAAGACGAGGGCTTTGCCTCAGCGACCCAAAGGCGCCTTTTTCCGACCTGTGGGATTTGTGCAGAAGCAGGTGCTGCCCTAAGCTTGCAGGGCCGAAGGATTCAGCATTCACGTGAGCCAGTGGCCTGGAGGCTGCTCTCAGATCAGATGGGAACATGTATGCTCATGCCTATGTTTGCACAGTGGATCCTGTCACTTGAAGTAAGGAGAAACCAGCAGCCAGGAGTAGGCTGCCCGCTGACCCTGCTCGGCCTTTTTTGGAGTCCCCTGGCTTGGGGCAGCCCCAACGTGTAAACCTCTAGTAGAGCAAACAAAATGTGCTGTTCCAGAACCCAGAAGCACGAAAGTTTTCAACCCCAAATAATCGCAGCAGGGCTCTGCCCCGGGGCTGGCCTCCACTGCTCCCTGGAGGGCCCTGTTCCACACCCAGCCACTAGGGTGGAGGGTTGGAGCAGGGCCTCCACTAGAGGAACAAGGAGGATGGGTGAGGGGTCCCGGATCCAGGCAGGAGGGGAGCGGGCCATGTGTGTCTGCAGGTGGGAGGTGGGAGAGGGTGATCACCAGGAGGGAGACGGAAGTTTCAGCCCACAGGAAGTCCCCCTTGCCCTGGGTTTCAGCCCTGCAGGGACAGGGGACACTGACAAACTCCTCTGCTGGTGAGGGTGCTCCCATGCACACCAGGAGCAGAGCAGCATCACTGGCCCCTCGCTGCAGGGAGGAGCGGCCAAGGGACCTTGGGAGCCTCCTTGTCACTGCCATCCACACCTGGCCCACGTGCAGCCACTCACCTGTGGGCTGTGCACTCACTCACTGGCCAGCACACGTTTAAAACACGGTGCCAGACTCCAGGTGCAAAGTCCTGGCCACAATCCCTGCCTGGCACAGCTCAAGCACGGCCCAGAGCCCCACTGCTTTTTTGGGGGACACTAGCGCGTTCTGTGCCGTGGGCTGGCCACACGTGACCGAAGGGAAAGTAGTCTCTGGCCGGCACCCGGGCCACTCCTGGCACCCCACTTGCAGCTGAGTGCATTTTATGTTCAGTTGGGGCTCCCCATGTTCTGCACCATACCCACCGGGGCGGGGGGCCGGCTCTGCTCCACTCGGAGGCTTACCCTGAGAGCCCCCGGTCTGGGTTCCACGCAGGTGACAGCCTGAGACCCTCCATGTCCATGACCCAGGGTGAGGGCAGGAAGCGGCCCCGCCCCTCTCAGCTGGCAGCTCCCCCTGCTCTGGCTGAACTGGGTCTGTGGATTGGAGGAGGGTCTGGGGCAGAGGCGGAAGGGCACCCCGGTGGGACCCCATCCTGAACCCCTGTGGTCGGGGTCCTCCCTCCCAGGCCCAGGCTCGGCTAGACGGGGAAGGCTATTCTGGGAAGAGGGCGGTGTCTGAGGTCTGCTCCTCCCATGTTCAGTCTCCGAGACAAGGACCCTTGTGTCCCTGCCGGGCATCCCAGCAGAGCACCCACGGCTGACCCTCCAACACGTTGCCACTCGCTGCCCTGCAAAAGGTTTCTGGCCTGAAGAACACAGGCTGGGCCTTGGGGAGACCCATCCAAGGCTCGCAAGGCCAGAGAACCCGGGATGTGCACCAGTGAGTCTCACAAGGCTGAGACCGGCGTGAGTCACCCTGCCTGAGCACCGGGGCTCATGGCCATGGAGGTCCTGAGGAGATGGGGGGGCAGTGCTGGGGACCCCTGCGGGGAAGGACGGCCTGGAGCCAGCCTGGTCACCACGGGGTGGCTCTGCTGAGGGTGCAGCTCAGAACCGGGTGACCTCAGGCACGATCTCCATCCCAAGTCCTAACTCCAGCGAAAACTTTGATAATGGAAGCGAAAAGGTGGAAGAAGGTGTGTGCAGAAAGCGGAAGCCCTCGAAGCCCAAGGAGCCCAAGGAGAGCGGAGGAGGAGCAGCAGCCGCACCTGGCAGCCGGCGGCCAGCGCAGGGCTCCTGGCACCTCATTAATCACGGGCTGTGACTGCAGTCCCAGTGAATGTTTATCTTATTTTCTTTGTGTAATCCAATTACTTTTGTTTTCCTCGCTAGGTCGGGGATCTCTCGCTTTCCAGCATTCTGTCACTCAGTCCCCTTTAGAGGGGGACAATTCAATTCATTATCATTAGGCGTCAACTTTTAATACCACTTTGGGGGAAAACCAGTGAAAGAAAATCCATCGCCCACAGCCCTCGCCGGGCACAGGGGGCGGCGGTCTGTTCTGAGCACCTGAGCAGTCCCCAGCCACGGTGCTCTAGGGCCCCAATGTCATTCTGAGCCTGCAGCTCATTAACATCCCAGCCCTGGCAGCCCCACTGGCAGGGAGGAGGTGGATGCTGGAGCTGGAGTTGTGCACACTGGGGGACTGGAGGAGTCTGGGGGCCACTGCTAGAGTGTCAGGCAGGGCCAGAGCCCGGGAGAAGGCCTGGCAGTGTGCGTGCGTGTGTGCGTGTGCGTGTGTTGTGCGCGATGCGCGTGTCTCTGCCTGAGGAAGAGACCGACACACTCTCCCCATGCGGTAGAGTGCACGGCTGCAGCAGCAGCCACAAGGCCACGGCAAGGGCAAAGTCTGTCTGCAGAGGAGACAGAGCAGCCTCGCAGCTGTCTTGTTGACAGGTAGTGAGGCTGATGCAAGGCATCTTCCTCTGCCCTCGGGAGCCAGTGCCCGGGCACAGACTGGCACAGGCACTGCCACCCGTCCAGTTTGCTCTGCACTGTCCCTCTGTCTGTCCCTTCCCAGCACGCTGGACCGAGGTCAGCACTTCCCTGCTCCGTCCATGGCGTGGCTATCAGCGTCCTCTGGACCCGGGTGTCTGGCACCTCCGTGCTGCGGGTGGGCTTGGTGGTGGGTGCAGGGGCTGCTCTGGGCCACTGTGCAAGGCCGCAGCCCCTCAGACAGAGGCACAGGACGGAGAAGGCGCTGAGGCCTGGAGAGACAGAAGCGGAAATGGAGAAACAAAATATCTCCCAGATGCCAAGTAATCTTGTTCAGGCAGCAGAAGCAACTGAGCACTGAGATTAACCTTCAGTGGTCACCAAATCCAAGGAGGGTACAGGTCTAAATGTGGAGGCGACGGCTAACCAGGAAGGTCATTAGTGCGCTGCACGGCTGGGTTGGAGTGGAGGACCGGATTAGGAGGAGAGTGATCAGACACAGAGAGCTTATCTAGAAATGTCTGCTTTGAGAAGAGCCTGGCTTTCGGAGTTCATAGGGAAAATGAGCAAAGATTAAGGGTTTTACGAGGCAAGAAACGCTAAATTATGGGCTCTGGCTGAATAATCGGTCATTCAGAGAGGAATGGCCCTTTTCAGTATTGGTGTGTCTGGTGGCTTCAGCACAATGTGCTTCTGTGCCTGGGGTCTCCGGCAGACAGGCACTGCCACCTGTCATCCAGCTGGAAGGGTTCACCACTGTCTGTGGATTGTCCTTGGGGAGGCCTGGCTTGGCCCCTTGCTCTGCATGAAGGTGGGGAGGACAGGAACGAGGGCAGCCTGCTGCCAAGAAGGGAGCCCCCGTGCACAAGGTCCTGCTCTTCTCCGCCCACCACCACCACCCAGAGCCAGCCTTGTCCCAGCAGCCCGCACATGACTCGAAGCAAAGGACCATGGAGGGCCTGGGGAAGTCCGGAGGCACTGAGCAACCACAAGGAGCAGCCGTGATGAGCACGTGTGGGGAATTTACTTCAACTTTATCCTCCAGCTGGGTGAAGCTCTGAAGTGCTTTGGTGCAAACCTGCGTGCAGAAATTCACCTTGTGGATGGATGGCCTGGGAAGTCTTGGATTGTGGATCCTGCTCGGTGGGCGGGGCAGGGACTGAGTGAGGTCCCCACCTCAGCCCCCAGGTGGGGCTGGGGCTGCTCCGGCTGATGAGAAGAGCTGGAGGGTGGAGGACAGGCCTGGAAGCGGCCACAGTGTACAACCAGCTCGGCTCCCACAGCTCAGAGTCATGAGAAGTCAGCTCTGCGACGAGAAGTTGGCCGGGAGAAATCAACCTTCGTCAACTCTGTTTTCTTTATTCTGTCATTGGGTGGCACTGGACGTATGCTGACATCTTGATCTTGGTAAAAATATTGCTTATCCCATAAGCATAAATTACTGGCTTGTTTTGAATAGTATGTGTCAATGAAATCTTAATTTTCAATGATTTAAAATATTACTTGATATTAAACTTTTAGAGAAATAAACAATTGTACTGCTTTTGAAACATTTTCTATATTTAAATGGATTATTTTCCCCAAAAGCAGTTTGTATGATTTTGTCTGTGCAAAGTAACCTTCATTACAACATAAAAGAAGCCATCATGTATTATTTGCTTTCTCTAATCATGTACATATAGAAAATTAAATACCCATTAGAAATGTGCTCTGTCTCTACTCTGAATCGCTCCTTTTAAAAATGAGCCTCTCCCCACACCTTTAATCCCAGCACTCAGGAGGCTGAGGCAGGAGATTGCTGCAAGTTGGAGGCCAGCCTGGGCTACATAGTGAGTTCAAGTCCAGCTTGAACTACAAAGAGAGACCCTGTCTCAAAAAACCAATAAACAAATAAATAAAATGACCACCTCACAGATAAATGGATGTGATGTGGTGTTTACACACAGGGGAGTACTACTGTGCCATAGAAAGATAAACTTGAGCCATTTGTAGGAAGATGGATGCACCTTGAGACCTAATGTTAAGTGACATAAATCAGACACAGAAGCTTAAAAAACACATGTTTTCTCTTCTGTAAGAAACCCAAAGTATAAATAAAGAGCAAAATAAAAGATAGATAAAGTAGAGAGGTAGTTTTTTTTTTTTCAAATAGGAAGGGAACAAAGAGGGAGAGGTGGGGATGAAGAAAGGAATGAAGACATGCTATGTACATGCACAGACTCCACAAGGAGTGTGATCCTCGTGTAATGCAGACATGTATGAATGAAGAAAACTGAAAAAGCAGGAAAAAATAAAATGTCGAGAAAAAACTTTTTAAAAATGAAGCTCATTATTCACAAAGAATGTATCTCATTTTTCTGAGTTCTCAATTAACTTCTCAAGAATTTGGTTTAGCTGTTGAGAAATAAAGTCCAGCCAGGCTTGGCGACCCAGGGCTGTCATCCCAGCACTGTTGGGAGGCTGAGGCAAGAGAGGCACAGTTTAAGCTCAGCCCGGGCAACTTAGCAAGACCCCCCCGCAATTTTAAAAATTGTTTTAAAGTTTTAAAAAATGTTTTTAAATAAAAAGAATGATTATCTCAAATGAAGTTGCTTTCCAATTCAAGCTCACTGCTCCAAGGACTCACAGTGAGGCATAGCCTGGGGGTTAACATTGGAGTCACCAGAGGCCTGAGCATAGAACTGGAACCCTGCGCCCTGGACTACTTCCTTTTGCTGTGAACCCTTGAGGGCTAGATTGTACTCTACGTTAATTTAGTTAACAAAAGTTCTGGGTGCTTTGCTGCTCTCCTGGAAGGGCTTGGAGAATGGAGAGAAGCACTTCCAATATTCAGCCAATAACCTCATCCAGTCAGAGGTGGTCACAGTGCCCACTCCAAGTTCTGCCTGCTCATGGAGCTGGGCCAGGGGCTGAGCCAGAGAGCAGAGCCTGGCCAGCAGGACAGCTGGCTTCACACAGTCAGGCACAGCACAGCTAGATCACCTGTGGAGAAGCTCCCTAGCCAGTGGTGGTTATAGCTGGTCTGTGTGGCACCCTGGGCTGGCCTGAGTAGAGAAGGTCTTTTCCCAGCACAGAGAATTGAAGGAGGGATGGTGTCCACAAAGGCTCAGATGCCAACACAAGAGCCCAGGGTTACAAAGAATCAGGAGCTATTATACCAACACAGAGAACTAACAAAGCTCCAGTATTGAGATAGAGACTGGCAAAAATCCAGAGGAATCCTCTTAAAGAAATTAAGTAAGCTGCAAGTAAAAATGCATAGGAAATGAAATAAAATTTGGAAAATGATACATGAAAACAATATGAAGTCTGACAAAGAAATAAAAGTGAAAACAGCATCAAAAAGAAAAAACAACTTGAAATCCTAGAGATGATTAACACAGTGACAAAAACTTCATGAGAAAGTTGCGGCCGCAGATTCAATCAAGCAGAAAGACAAATCAGTGCGCTGGAACAGAGGACATTTAAAACCAAGAAATAAAGAAAACCTGGGGTAAAAGAAAAGACCTTCATCCAACTATCATAAAACAAAAGCCTGGAATGATAGGTCTCCCACCACCTCAGCAGCTATTAGGTATAGTAGCTGCCCTCTTCCTATCATGCCTTGCCCCCTCCCCTGTGTGACATCATGCCAAGATGATTGCTCCCACCAAAGAATAAACCCTTCTTCCCAGTATGCCCCTGTTCCCGCCTAGAAAGTAACCTAATACTCACTCACCTCCTACCATCTAGTGACATCACCGGCTCCTTCATTCCCTAGTCACTACCTCACTCAACCCCACCTCAGCCCCTACAAACCCCACCCCAGTCTCTATAAAAGACTCTCCCTGCCCCAGCCATGTTGCTTTTGTCTCTCCTTTGTTCAGAGACAGCCTGGCAGACCTATTCCCCTAATAAAGGCTTGTTGTGGCAAAAAAAAAAAAAAGAAAGAAAGAAAACCTGGGGAGAGATTATAATATCCAGATCAAGAAAATTCAAAGGTCTCCAATCAAATTGAACCCAAAGAGGAGCTGACCAATATGTACCAAGCAAAAGAAAGAATTTTAAACCAGCAAGAGATAAGGAATATGCATACAAGGGAGTCCTGGTACTATTACCAGGGGATTTCTCAGCAGAAATACTGTAGATCAAGAGAAAGTGGGTGAGAAGGCAAAAGGCCAAAGGGAAACGAACAAATTGCCAAGAATACTTTTCCTGGAAAAGCCACCCTTAGGACAGGAAAAGAAATTAAAACTTGCCCAGACAAACATAAGATGAAGGAACTCATCATCACAAGAATTATGAAACTCAATGGTATAAGTAAATGTGCAAGCAAATTTGCACTCTCCTAATACTGCTTTGGTAGTGTGCACTTTAATTTTTCTATAGTATGAGGGTTAAAACAAACTATTAAAAATAACTACAGTTGCAGTATTTTGTTAAAGTACAAATTACAAAATATATAAGTTATGACATCAAAAACAAAATGTAGAGAAGAGCAGGCTCTTCCTTATGCAATCAAACTTGTTAGATGTTTTGTGCACGGCTCATGACAGGCATAAAGTGAAACCTGGAAGAGAAACACAAAACATAACAAGGGTTCAAGGCATGCTGGTGTGGGAACTGCTAACCACAGGAAATACATCAGGAGAGGGAGAAAGGACAAAGGGTCTACTCGACAACTGTAGCAGGGTTAAAATATGTCAGGGACATGCTTCACCTGTTGGTAATTGTTTGGAAAGTCAATGGACTAAGCTTTTCAATCAAAGGTTCTAAAGTGGCTCAAGTTTTTTTTTTTAAAGATCCAACTACACGTTGCTGCAAAGAGGCTTACTTCCCTGTACAGGACACACATAGACAAATATGAAGGGCAGAAACAGATACTCTACTCAGGTGGAAACCAAAGAGAGCAGAGGTGGCTATGCTTATGTCAGACAAAATGAACTCTATGTCCAATGTGTGCGAAGAGATGAAGATTCCATTATGTAATGACAAAAGGAGGAACTCACCAAGAGAATATGACAATTACAGGCACTGAACACAAGACCACCTGGACATATGGAGCAAATATCAATGCATCTTAAGGGATAGAGAGATTGCATGTAGTAATAGTACTCCACTTCTAACAGAAATTCACCTAGACAGAAAACCAATAAGGAAACAGTGAGCTTGATTTAAGCCTGAGACAAAATGTACCAAACAAGTGAATATATAATGATCCAATCCAGTCAACAAGAATAAGACATAATTTCTCCAAGCTCCTAGAACATTCTCCAAGACAGATTATACTAAGGCCACAAAATAAGTCTCAAAGTTCAGAAGATTAAAATCAAATCAAGTATTTTTCTGACCACAATAAAATGAAACTAGGAATCTATCAGGAAGAATCTTGGAAAATTTGCAAATATGTGGAAATTAAACAATATACTCTTGAATGACCAATGGAACCAAAAATAAATCAAAAGAGAAATTTAAAAATATCTTGAAACAAACAAAAGTGGAAACACAGCGTACCAAAACTTGTAGGATGCAGCAAAAGCAGGTCTAAGAGGATGTTTTTATAGCACCAAATATCTACCTCAAAAAAAGATCTCCAATAAACACTTTAATAATGCATGCCAAGGAACTAGAAAAATAACAAAACACTGAGTAAGAAATTAGTGGAAGGAAGAAAAAAAATCAGAGCAGAAACAAATGACATGTAGACTAAATGTTTTTTTTTAATCTACAAAACTTATAGTTGGCTCTTTGGAATGATAAAATCAACAAAACATTAGATATACCAGGAAAAAGAGAAGATGCAAATAAGTAAAATCAGAAAGAGACATTGTGAGTGATAATTCAGAAATGCACAAATCCTAAGAAACTACCATGAACATTTGCACGCTATAGTGAATGCTTATAATTTCATGTTTCCTTGGCATCCAGTTGTGAATGTAAGTGCTGCTTAATCTTGATTAGCTTGGGAAACAACTAGGACATTAGTGAAGCCCACTTCTGGCTGTAGCTATGGGCATCTCCAGATTCAATTAGGCCATGAGGGCTCTACCTTTGACAGAGGATTAATCCATTAATGAGTTCAATTTGATGGCATTATTGGGAGATGAGAGAAACAGGAGGTTGGGCCTGGTTAAAGGGAATGGATCGTGGGGATGTGAACTTAGGACGGTGTGTGGTGCCCGGCTTGTTCCCTCTCACTCTGTGACTTGGCTTCCACAAATTGAGCAGCTCAGCCTCACCCTCCACCATGAGGTGTCTGCCTCACAGAGGCCACAACAATGGAATGAACTGGTCCTAAACTGAACTCTCTGAAACCGTGAGCCAGAATAACCCTTTCCTTCTCTAAGTTGTGCATGCTGGACATGTGGTCACAGCACTGAAGAGCTGACCCACACAATGCAGACTGACTGCCCCCTTGCCAGAGGCAGGGTTCAAACACCCTAGATATAGTTCCTACTTCTGCACCACACTCAAATGATGTGAGCCAGTGGGCAGAAAGGAAAGCTTACAAGCATCTCTCCTGCCTTGCAGCTTTGACTCCACTGCAGCTCTTTTCAAATCTGGGTATATGCTGGTAAATTTATACCCCAGTATCTCCCATTTGAGACCATGTGTGCTCTCCTCCTGCCTGTGCTCCCTGACCCCCCATTTGGGGCTTCGGTGTGTGCTGTACATACCCCAGGGTCTATAGATACCAAGGATTCCTAAACTTGTATAATGCAATTGAAGCCTTGCCAAACCTGACCCTCACCCTAACCCTGCCCCTGCTCCTAATGTTAAGGTTGCCCGGAAGGGATTTCTGCAGGTGGATGGTGCTGGTGCTGCTGGGGATCAAGGCTATTGGTTAAGCCTATGTTTATCCATCAAAAGAAAGGAAACTACTGGAAATATATTCTGTTAAAACAGACTCATGAATAAACAGAAAATGTAAACAGAACAACAATGAGAATGGACAATTAACCAGTAATAAAAATTAAAATCCCAAGGACTGGTGGCTTCATGGCTGAATTGCACCAAATATATGAAGAAGAAATACTACTGGGATTAGTCAGCTTTCCTGTTACTGGATACAATATCAGACACCCACAATGTAAAGGAGGAGAGATTTAAATTATCTCACAGTTCAAGGAATTTAGTCCATGGTCAGGTGTACAAAGCAGAAACATCATGGCTGAAAGGTGTAGGAAAGCTGCTTGCTTCATGGCAGCCAGGAAGCAGAGAGAAGGGAAGATCTGGGGAAGAAGATACAACCTGTAAAGACTTACCTCAGATGACACACCTCCTCCAACTAGGCCCCATCTCTGAATATCATATTGAGTTCTAAACTCTTGCATCAATGGATTAATCTACTGATGCATGTAGGGCCCCCATGATCCAATCACCTTCCTAAAGCCCCACCTCTGAATTCATGAAACTTTGGGGAGACATTTTAGTTCTAAACCGTGACATTCTCCCCTGGCCTCCAAAACATTCATGCCCATTTCATTATGCAAATCACATTAGTCCATCTCTAAGAGTTCCCAAAGTCTTAATCGTTCCAGAACTGTCAAAAAGTCCAAGTCCAATGTTTCCTCTGAGGCTCAAGACAGTCTCTTAACAATGAGCCTCTAAAAAATTTAAAACCATGTTAAATACTTCAAACATACAATGGCACAGATAAATATTTCCATTCCTAAAGGGAGAAATAGGGCAATAGAGAAGAATCAGACCAAAGCAAGACCAAAAACCAGGAAGGCAAGCATTAAGTCTTTTAACTCCAACATTAAGTCCTCTAGCTCCATGTACAGCACCCAGAACAGGTTCCGATTAATTAATCTACCACCCTTAACCTCAGGCTCCTGTAAGTATCAGGACATGGGCAAAATGTAAACAAATTTGGGTTTTGGGTTTTTTTGCCAGAAAATAACATGCATAATGTCTAGTTCAGTTTCCAGTACAGACCTTGTTCCCATTGAAACCTCCTGACCTTGGTCTTTACGGTCTCCATCCCTATCAACATTCTGGTCTTCTGAGCTCTGACCAGAACCACCCATTGAGTTCCATTTACAGTGTTCTGAGGCTTCAGTAGCCCACATCTCAAAACCTTTACAAACTTCTCAAACCAGTTCCTCAAGCTCAGGTACAGTCACAGCAACAACCCCACTTCTGGTATCATTTTTCTGTATTAGTCCACTTTCCCATCCCTGAGACAATATCTGATGCTCACTTAAAGGAGAAGTTCAATTTTGTGAATTCAGGGGATTCACTCCGTGGTCGGTCAATTGGCTCCAAGGCAGAAGTAGAATGGTGGAAGGGCCTGCCAGAGTAATGCCGCTCCTGTCTTGGCATCCAGGAAACAGAGAAAGAGAGAGAAGGAAGCATCCAGGAAGGGAGATATATCCTCTAAAGATATGTCCCCTGTAACATATCTCTTCCAAATAGGCCCAGCCTCCTAACAACACATTTAGCTATGAACTCATCAATAGATCAATTTAACCCACTGATAAGTATAACAAATCCATGATTCAATCACCTTCTAAAAGTTCCACCTCTGAATACATGAGACTGTGGGGAGACATTCCAGACCTTATCTTCACTCCAGACCCATTTTCCCCCACTGGTCATGCACAGTCAGAAGCAACCGAGTCATCTCTGAGCAAACATTAAACATTGGAATCCACAACGCTACCCAACACACACGCTCGGAACATCTCCTTAATTATGTTTAATGTTTGCACACATTTTACACATTTGTTTTGTGTTTCCATGTGTATATATGCTTCAATGTTATCTCTTTTAAATTGTAAAAGAGAAGACAGAGAAGCACATTTTTAATGATGTTTGCACAGGACTTAGCACAAAATTCCAACTAGAGAAACAAGGTCACATCGAGTAATCTATGGGAGCTTAAGCATGTAAATTTTTCCAAATAAACAATTCAAAGTGGTTATTATGCTGTATCTCTAGCTCACATGCATATCAGAAGCCTGAGTTTATTTGGTGCTTACCACATTTGTGTGCTTGTTTATACATTCACTCCTCACAGCCTGATGAAGGAGGAAGTAGTCTTACCAATAAGAGCCTGGGCCCTCAACGCAGTGTGGGACCACTTTGGTGAGTTTGCACCTCTTGGGGGTGGAGCTGGGACTGAGCATACTTGAGCAGGGCTCCCCCTCACTTCCCTACCCTGCATCCTTTGGTTCTTGCGTGACGATATCCATGTCAGCTTTCTGTGCTGTGTGACAGAGTCACAAACTAGGTGACTTCAAACAGCTCTCTAAGGCAGGAGGAGGCCACGCCTGCAGGCCCTCAGGCCAGCTGGGAGCCACGGCCTCCAGCCCTGCCCTCAGCCAGCAGGCTCCCCTCTGCAGGTGGGGGAGTGCCTCAGAGATGGGGAGGCTGAGCCTGGGAGTGGGCCGACCCCAGCCTCAGGGTGTGCCTCACCGGGAAGGGATTGGAGCCCTGGGAAGTGGCACTCACACTGACAATCAGAGAATCCAGGCACTCACACTCACACCCTCATACACACACAGTGTGGTCAAATCTATGGTGAATGTTTAATTGTTTAAAAGATATATATATATTCCAGTAAAAGACACATTGCAATGAATCCCCCGCCAAAGCCCTCCTCCATGCTTCAAACACACTCGTCCCGTGGTTCTCCCACTCTGAAGCATCTCTAGAAGTCCTCTTTCCTGGGTGTCATTAGTTGCGCTGCTGTCTTTGGTTGAATGTCTTTAGCTGGCTGCCTTGATGTCCTGAATCCATTCAAAACATTTCCCTTTCATGGGCATTTTCACTCTGGGGAGGAGCCAGAAGTCACACAGGCTGGACCTGTGTCTAAGGTGGACGAGGACCCAGCATCACCTTCGTAAGAGCCTGCCTTTCAGCTGGATGGCTCTCAGTAGCAGTGTGCACTATATTTTTATCCCAACTCATAAAAACACTCAGCAAAGAGGACTCTAGGACTGAACCACTTCCGAAAGTGGCAAAGACAGGACACCTGTTCAAAGCAAGGGGAGGATTCTGAGTGGAATTAAGGACAAATGTGTCTTTTACTATAACAACCTTGTTTTACTCAAACACACAGCATACATTTCAAGCACGTCTCACAAATGAACATGAGACACCACCTGTTTGGGGTTGTTTCCGATCATCTTTCCAGGGGACGTGATGCCCCAGGACCCAGCCCAGGTCCATGTCGGGGACCCGGTGGGATTTCTGTGCACGTGGAACAGCTGGGCACTGGAGAGCCAAAAGAGGAGGAAACTGAGATGACCAGGTGACAATAGAGGCTGCAGATGGAGGGGACAGCTGGGGAGGGGGGAAGGGAGCTGAGGTGGAGTCCAGGGGAGCAGATGCCAGGCACAAGAGGCTGCCTGCTGGATCATCACCCCACCAGGTCCTTGCTGTGCCTGAGTGAATTCACTTCCTGCCTCAAGTGCGGCTTGCATTTGCAAACCGGCAGCCTTTCCTGACTCCCCTGGCTCTCCAGGCATTTCCCCCTCATCCACAAGAGCAGGTTTCATGCCGCTCACATATTTCTAACATTCTGCACCTGCCTGGAAGCCAATTCCTACCTGTTTTTAATATCGTAGCTTTTTGATGATCATAGCGCCTTGAAGGAGTATGAAGCAAAAATGTGAGCTATGCCAGATACCCTGGCCCTCGATGCTGCCCGGTCTTGTTCTCGTCCCTGCATTAGCATGAAAGAAAATTGCTGGTCATTATTGCATGCTTAACACCCTTACAATCCCCCAGTACACTGCATAAAAAATCTTTAATTACTGCAATAAAGAAGAGGCACAGCTTATTGGTGGTGCATCTTGGTTCTTCTTCTGCAAGTCTCTCCCTGGGGCCCTATAATTGCTTCAGCCAGCTATTAACCCAAGTGAGGAGCTAATAGAGAGTATATTATTGTTTAAATAATGCATTTGCTTCGAATACACAATTATGCAGTGTGGACGGGGAATCATGAGGGGAATGTAATTTAGTGCAGCTCTTCAGCAAGTGAGTTGGCTTTGCAGGGGTGTCTTCAGCCTATGTTCGGAGACCTCTGAACACGTGCCCAGCTCACACGAGTCTGTGACGGAATGGGGTCAGGAACAAGTGAACTGCAGCCGCTTCCTGGCCCCAAGGAGTCTCAGCGAGCCCCCTACGCCATTGATGGATCAGGGACCTGTGCCAAGGACTGATACTCTGGTGTCCACGACCATGTAGCTGTCACATCCCAGAACAGAGGTGTGTGCCTTTGCTGAGCCAGCAGGGTTTGAGTTGTGTTCAGCAGATGCTCACTGGAGAGTCTGTGGGGGGCTGCAAACTGGGATTGTAAGATGAACACACCCTTGAGAATTTATGACCTCGGCAGGGGGAGAGAGGAACGCCCTGTGGACAGCGTGGTGTGTGTCTGAGCGCGCTACAGGTCACACACCGACAGCAGCAGCACAGGGCCCAGCCTCCCTGTAGGGGACAAATCAGAGTCCATGACCACAAGGGGCCGGAGACACCCACGCTGGGCCCCGCTGCTGGCAGTTGGAGCAGGTAGAGAAGAGCGGGAGCTGAGGCAAGGAGCTCAGCAGCAGGGAGCTCAGCAGCAGGGAGGTGTGGCTGTGCTCTCGTGGGGTGGGCAGGATTCACAAAGGACCTGGCTTCCGGAGGTCCCCCCCACCCCGGCAAACAGCGTGGAAGTGGCGGCCGTGGCCGGGGGTGGGAGGTGGGTGCACACTGGAGTGCCTCAGTACACTGGGACAGGCTCGAGACCTTGTCTCCCTTCCACACTGACTGCGCTGGAACAGCGACTCCTCTCCTGCTGTGGAGAAGCTCCGCTCACACGGGTGATTCTGCAGCGTCCGCGGGCGAGACGGGTGCGGGCGGGAGGAGGGCTGAACCGGCCCCCGGGTGTTTGTCGGTGTGCACAGATGCCGCAGCAGTCACTCCGCAGGACAGCGGGTCCCAGTGCTCCTCGTGAACTGGCTCCGGGGGGTGCGCTGCGAACCACAGACGAGAGGACCGGTGAACTCTGGGCTGGAAAGGGGGGAGTTAGGAGCCTGTGGGCCCCAAGGAGCTCCAGCTCGCGTGTCCAGCACCAAAGGCGCAAGAGTCTGGCCAAACGTGCCCGCGAACACTCTACCAGTACCGAATTCAAGGGATTCCGAAGCAGGTGAGTGCTGAACCTCCGGGCGTCATAGATAGTCTGTACCCTCTGGCGTATTTTTCTTTGTAGTTTTCCTTACCTGAGGAAGGAGCAGGAAACCAGTCTGCATAGGACGGTGCAGTCAAAGCCCCTCTTCTTGCTGGTGCTTGGCTCCTGCGGCGTCAGCTCACCCAGGCCACGGTGCGCGAGGTGCTGTGGTCTCCAGCGCCGGCCCCAAGGTCTCGTCAGACCGGCAGCTGCTGAGTGGGGCCTCGCGCTGGGGTCCTTCTCAATGAGGGTCCCACCCTCAGTGCTCCCCCTTTGCCCCAGAGCCTGCGGTGGTCTGAGAAGCTGTCCCCGGGGCTCTGGACCGCATTCCCAGCACTGAGGTCCTCAGGCCTCCCACACATCTGCCCTGTGGGGCAGATTCCTGGCTGCAGCCGGTGGGCGGGGTCCCCAGGCCACCCCCACCTTGGGAAAGGACGAGGCTCCCGGGGTCTGAAGGCCTGGAACGACGGTGTTAGGTGCGCTTGGGACCTGAGCCCCACTTGTCACGTTGTGAGTGCTCTGCCCCCCTCTCCAGCTGCATTTGGTGGGGACAGCGAGTCTGCGCTGCAGGACAGCTCTGCAGCCTGCAGGGTGCTCCCCACCTTCGCTGAGTGGGGCGCAGGGTCGGAACCCTTGCAGAGTCACAGCACACTCGCTGGGCGGCTCCACTGCAGATGCCAGCCCCATCCAGGCCCTGTGAGTGGATCTCAAAGGAGAACAGGCTGCAGGAGTCTCAGCCAGCTTTCCAGTCCCACGGGAAGCATGCAGTGTCCTTGCAGGGCCGTGATACAGGGATGGTCCACAGTGCACGGCCTGGGTCAGACGTGTGAGCGGTGATGCTGATCACCAAGCAGCAGAAAGAGTCACCTACACAACGCTCCCACGGACAGAAACCCAGACAGGGCAGTCTCCCTCCAGGACCCTTCCCAGCTAAACAAATGTCTCCAGATAAAAGTGCTGGGCTTATCATTTGCGTCTTACATTAGGTGGCCTGATGGTCCCTTACTCTGCTGTGTGAGCAGCCCTCAGGGTCTAGAAGCCCCACCCTCCCGTCCTGGGTCACCTCCCTCTACCCAAGCAGCCTTCCAGGTTGCTGGAGGTCCTGGCCCTGGAGAAGCCACTGGGCCCCAAGTGTGGACATGACTTCAGCAGAGGTCAACAGGTACCTGGAGCAGTGACATCTTCCCTACCCCCAGCTCGGCTGGGCTAGCAGTGTCCCAGCCACACGGAGCCGGGAGGTCGGTCCCCAGGGAGCTGGTTCACACCAGCCATCTTCCCAGGGTCTCTCCCCACCCGCCCCCTGTCCTTTTTAATCCCAGTGTTCCTCAAGTCTGAGTAGCTCCACGATGCGTGTGGATAACGGTGCTTTCAACCTCCGATGGGGAATTTATATTCTGTCTTATTCCATTAAATTCTGTTACTTCAGGCCCAGCATTCCTGCTCCTCTGACATTCTGATTTATTTTATTTCAACACCTGCTTCAGTAGCCATTACTTTCTGATTTGTGTCAACTGGGGATTTTATGGTCATTCTCTCCCCCAGAAAAGACACTGCCCAGGAGCTGCAGGGCACCGCCCAGGCCTGTGCAGGGTGGACGTGGGAACCAGGATGGCAGTCTGCTATCCTCAAGGTGGCAGGGAGTGGTCTGTCACCTGTGAATGGGGAGTTCTGGGCCCGTAGAGACGTCTGACTCAGAGAACTGGCAAGTGAGTGAGTCTGGGACCATTCTCACAGCCTCTCCAGCCCCGAGAGGGTGAGGAGGGCCAGGGCTGGCAGGCAGGAGAGGCCCGGGCCCAGAGACTCAGCTGTGGCAGAGAAGGTCGGAGCTGCAGGGAGGCTGGGCGGTGACCTGGGTACTGTGGAAAGGGCCACACACCGAGCTGGCACAGCCAGGGGGAAGCCCAAGGGTGAGAGAGTGAGGCCAGGCTACAGGCTGGTGGAACCTGTCTGCTCGGGGGGCTTCAGCCTGGGGGTCTGAGGGCTGGGGACCCCCACACCCCAGCACAAGGTGGTCAGCGGGGCCAGGGAAGACACACGATGCAGGCAAAGGACTCTCCGGGGAAGGGGGCACCTGCAGCCTTATGCTAGGGTCCAGGATGAAGGAGGCATGGCCAAGCAGAGGTGTTTGAGACCCAATGCCTCTGTCAGTCTTCCTGCCTGCGCGGAAAGAGAGCCTGGAAAGGTGGCATGGAGTCTGCCCAGGCTTCTGACCTGGATGCCACTTGCTGAATTTCCAGTGACAAGGATACAGGTGGACGGGTGTATGCGTATGTGTGCATATGTCTGTGCATATGTGTGTGTGTGTGTGTGTGTGCACACCAGTCCACATCCAAAAGGAAGAGTTCCTCCCCTCAGGGCTCCACAGCCCCCGGCACTCAGATCTGTGCTCCAGGCCTCCGCCCAACCACCCAGGCTATGCACAGCGGTGGCTGCACCCCCAACTCCACTGGGATGGCCATCCTTTTCATACTAAGAGCAGGTTTGGGTTCACAGCATGCAATGAGTGGGCAGTCCAGAGATGCCCCCTGAGGTTCCTGTGCCAGCACAGGCAGCCTCTGACAGCACCCTCAGCAGGCTGGGGCGTCATTACAGGCCACCCCTGTGCTGACATGTTGTAATCACCCAGGGTCTATAGTGCACACTGAAGTTTCCTGGGGTGTTGTGTATTCTAAGGGTCTGGAAAAAGCATAATGAAGTGCCCACCACTAATGTACAGTACAGGGTAATCTGACTGCCCTGAACTTCCAGGGTTCAGCCTATTAATTTTCCTTCTGAACTCCAACACCCTTGATCTTTTCATTGTCTTCATAATATTGTTTTTTCCAAAATGTTACATAATTTGAATTATACAATGTGCAGCCTTTTCAAGTTAGCAACTTTCACTGAGTCAAGAATTTTAGGTCCTTCCATGTCTTTTCATGACTTGATAGCTCATTCTTCTTAAACGCTGAATAGTATTCCACTGACTGAAGGGACTACCATTTACTTATCCATGTACCAAATGCAAGACATCTCAGTGGCCTCCAAGAATTGATTTTTATGACTAAAACTGTTATAAACACCCAAGTGCACACATTGTGTGGACATGAGTTTTCATCTCTTTGAATAGATACCACAGTACATGATTATGAAATTGTAGAGTAATAGTGTGGTTAATTTTATAAGAAACGGCCAAAATACCTTCCAAAATGGCTCTGCCAATCTGCATTCCTACGAGCAATGAGTGAGCTCTTAGTCCTCCTGCCTTCAGCAAGCTTGAGGGTCATCAGCGGTCTGATTTTGAGTAACTTCAATACGTATCCCAGTGGTGGTGAAGCGTAATTGTATCAACTTGACTGGCTTTGAAACTACTTAGAGGATTAGTAGAGTTCCCTTCTGGGTGTGCCTGAGTAGGTCATGTAGGCATGACCTTGGGTATTATGTATGCTTTCTGGCCCCTTTCTCTCTGGTGCTGCTCCCATATGTATTGAGCTCTGCTTCCCGATTGTCACAAACTGAAGAACTTTGCTTTCCCCTTCTGCCATGGTATTGCTGCCTTGGAGTCAGCCAACATTGACTGAATCCCCTTAAAATGTGAATCAAATTAAATCTCTCCTTCTCTCAGTTGTAGATGTTGGGAATTGTGTCTCAGCAATAGGAAAGCCAACTGGTACATAAAGTTAGTGCCAGGATTGGGGTTGTTAGTGTGACTCTGATTTAACTGTGTGGCTCAGAAACCACTGGAACTGCTTTGCAGGAAGTTTGTAAATGCTTAGAGATGCAGACTAGAGAAGCCTTAGAATGTTGTAAGTAGAGTTTGATAGCCAATTCTTGTTGGAGATCACAAAACCACAATGGTGATAGAAATGTGGACAGTTAAAGTCAGGCTCAGGAAGTTTTCACTTGAGATTGTCTTAGTTACTTTTTATATTTGCTGAGACAAAATACTCAACACCCAAAGTTAAAGGAGGAAAGGTTTATTTAGCTCACAGTTTGTGGAAGTTTCAGTTCATAGTTGGCTGGCTCCAAGGCAGGGTGGCATGGCAGAAGGGCATTGCAGAGAAAAAACAGTTCATGCCAGGCAGAAGACAGCAAAAGCAAGCAAGTGAGTTCAAATGACAAGCCTCTCTCTGTCCCTTAATATTTTATCTACACTACCCACCCTTAGGGCAGATAGCACTCACAACTTTAATCCTAGCTCACTTAATCTTTGCCTTGAACCATGAATCTGTCCCAACATCACCCACTCTAGATCCAGCCCCCTCTGAAAATTCCCACCTAGGGACTACATGAGGCTTTGGGGACACATCTAGACATAATAGGAATGAAGGCTCTTTTGGGAGTTAGACTTGATACTATGCATGTTACACTCTGGCAAAAAAAATAAGTCTACATTTTTCCTATAGCCTAAGATTTTATAAAAGGTTGAGTTAAAGAGCTATTGATTAACTGATCTAGCTGAGAAAATTTCAAAGCAGTGCAACATTCAGGTTGTGGATGAGTACTGTTGGATGCTTTCAGACAAATTTTTAGCAAAAAAATGGGAGCAAAAAGCAGAGCAAAAAATTTTGGAAAAAACATATTGTCTGAAAAGGAACTGTATGTAAAATTGAGACCAAAGGAGGTGTAGTTGCTGAAGAGATTAGCACTGTTAAAAAAAAAAACAAGTATTTTGCACAGAGACAAAAATAAAGATCTGTTCAGGTCATCTCAGGAATCAGTAAGACCACATTACAGAATCAAAGGTGCAAAACTATAAACTTTCCCTTTGAGAAGAGAACGCCTGGGCTCCTGCTGGAGAAGGGTCTCATAATGAGTTGGTTCACCAGGATTCACTTCACTGTGCTCAGCCAACCAAGCATTCAGAGACAACTGCAGCTATGGTCCAAAGGGGCATGGCTACTGTTCCACTGAAAGTAGACCTTGGCATTGTCCACATTATGTTGGTTTTAATGCTATGCAGAATGCAAGATTAGAGAGGCTTCTACTCAAGTTTCAAAGAAAGACTTGGGAAGCCAAGCAAGGTCCCCCTAAGAGGGTAGTGTGTGAAGCTATGGGAATGAAGCCAAAGGTGTACGTGAGATCCCAGGAAGTCAGAGATGCCAGGAATATAGAATGTCTGCTGCAGAAAGCTACCAGCTATAAGTGCAGCCAGCCCTAGAAAGATCCTGTAGAGGCTGAAACTACAAGGCCATAAGGGCAGGGCTGCCACCGTCTTACCACGGTGTGCCCCAGATGCAAATATGGAGCTACAGGATGTAATGCTTGCCCTCTGGCTTTTAGTCTTAATTTGGTCCAATTCTTTTGTATTCCACTTTTCATCCCTTGGAATGGGAATACCTATCCTGTGCCTTTGTATCCTGGTATTCTGATATTTACAGAAGTTCTCAGCTAGGAGATTGCCTTGAGTCTCAAAAGAGACTTTGACTTGGAGTTTGAAAAATATTGCAACTGTTGAGTACATGAGGAAGGGATTATTGGATTCTATTAAGCAGAATTATGTTACTCCATTCTGTTGGAAGGATTATTAACTTTTTATTGTGTTTATGTGTAGGTTAAGTGTGATTGAAGGAGATGTGTCTAGGTTATCAAGTTGATAAAGTTTGTAATGCAGTGGTTAGACTTGTGTTGACCTAATTGGCTGGGAGCTACCTAGAGGACTGGTAACACACAGCTAAGCATGTATATTGTTCAGTCGTGGTAATGTTACTTTGGGTATCTGGTCCCTCACTCCTCCTCTGGTATTGTTCCCCTGCTCTGCTTCCCAACTGCCATGAACTGGGCAGTTTTGTTTTCCCATGTCCTTTCACCAAAGCATTTTTGCCTTAACCAACTCTGGACTGAACCCACTGAAACTGTGAGCCAAACTAAACCTCTCCTTTTTCAAGTTATGTGTGTTGATATTGTGTCACAGCAATGGAAAGCTAAATAATACGGGTATGTGGGGTGTCTTATTGTTGTTTTAATTTGCATTTATTTAATGGATTGTGACATGGAGCACTTTTTGGTGTGCTTACTTCTACATTATCATCTCTGATAACATTCTCTTAAGATCCACATTCCATATTTTTAATCAGGTTTTTTGTGTTCTTATTGTTGAGTTTTAACAGCTTATTTGTGCATTTGGATAACAAACATTTTCAACTATTACTTTTGCAAATTTTTTTCCCATCCTTTGGGTTGTGACCTCATAATTTTGAAAATTCCTGTTGCAGAGCAGAAACTGTTCACTTCCATAAACTCCAGCTTATCAATTGACTTTTTTTAACTTTCTAACAATGTTTTTATATAGCGCAAAACAAGACAACATATTGTTTAGGGATACATTCATGCATAATACAACTATTCTTGAAAAGCAAGAAAGTGATAAACACTTTCAGGATACTTCTCACCTGGGGGTGGGTAGGGAAATGGGATGAGGGAAAACACGCCAATTGGAGACCTTGGATTGAGAGGTAAGTCAGGGATGATCATTTTGTTCTGCTTTGTGGCTTAAATATAGGTTCCTTTTCACACTCCCCCATGTCTCTCTCTCTCTCTTTCTCTCTTTCTCTCTCTCTCTCTCTACACACACACACACACAGAGATGTCCATGCACACATATATATGACTACAAAACAATTTTAAAGATGATATGGAGAGGGTCTTACAGATGCCCTTCTTGTCTTCTCTTTCTCGTTCTGATTTATCTTTATCAGGAGAGTGTGCCTACTGGCCATGTTCCCTGCCTGACGGCCTGACCTCCAGTCCTGGAAGGTGTTCTACTCTCACTCTTCATTTCCTTCCCCTCTTTATTGCTCAGGACAACAGTCACTGAAGTTCCCAGTAACATGCTAGTGAACAGGATGAACAGTTTCAGCACTGATCGAGCTCAACATTGCAGCAGAATTTGATGCAGCTGAAATAAATTTTAAAAAATAATCCCCACAAGTAAAAGACTCAAACAAGAAATGGGCAGTACTTCTTCTCAGAGGGAAAAGTAGAAATGTACAATAAATACATTAAAAAGTGTTCAACATTGCTGGCCATTAGAAAAATGCAATTCAGCAACACCAAGATTCCAGAAAAGAATGGCCATCATCAAGAAATCAAGTAGTAACAAATGCTGGTGAGCCTGGAGGATAAAGGAGCCCACACTGCTGTTGGGAATGTAAACTGGTACAACCACTATGGAAATCAGTATGGAGATTCCTCAAAAACTAAAACTAGAAATTCCATTTGGCCCAGGTATTCCCCTCTAGGGATCTTCCCAAAAGACTTAAAGATATCATATTATAGGGATGCATGCATAACTATGTTTGTAGATGCACAACTCATAATAGTTTACAGATTGTTTTGTTCATAAATTATGATTGATCATAATTGATCATAACTGATGTTTCATGTAAGAGTCATCTGAATTTTCTCTTTTGAGTGTCTTTTTGACTTTGGTTGTTATAGTGTACATGCAATGTTTTCTAACTTTAGTTTTATTTGGATTGCTGTAAAGTTCAGTGACATCGACATATTTACATTAGTCATGCATACATCACCTATGGCAAAATGCCTAATTTATTTTGTTTAATTGGATTGTTTATCTTCTTTGTTCTTTTCAAGCAATGTTGAGGTGTGACTGTTAGATTCTACATATGTAACAGTACAAAGTGATGCTATGATGTACTTCTATATTATGAAGCCATTACTAAAATCTAGCTAATCAACATCTCTGCCACCTCCCACATTTACCATTTTATTCTAGCTGAGAGTAGTTGAGATATTGTCTTTTAACAAATTCCAAGGGCCAGGGATTTAACTAAGTGGTTCCATCACCTGCCTCGCAAGTACAAGGTCCCAAGTTCGATCCCTGGTACCAAAAGAAAAAAAAATAACTTTAACAAATTCCAGGTATACAATAGAGCATTGTGAACTCCCATCACATACTGTGAATTAGATCTCCAGGACTTACTCACCTTGCATAAAGAAAAATTTATATCCTTTAAGCAAGATCACCCCATTTCCCCCTTAGTTCTGTCTCCTTAACCACTGTTCTAATCTCTGTTGTAATAGGTTTGACTTTTTTAGATTTTACATGTAAATGGGACCATGCAGTATTTGTCTTTCTCTGCCTTTCTCTTAGTGTAATTCCCTCCAGTTTCAACTGTGTTATTGCAAATGACAGGGTTTTCTTTTCTTCAGGGCTGAGTAATGTTCCATTCTTTTCAAACATCTGCTCTGTTTTCTATATGCACAACACTTTCTTTATCCTTCTAGGAACACATAGGTTGGTTATGTATCTTGCTTCTTGTGAATAATATTACAATGAACACAGGAGTGCAAAGGTCTCTTTGAGACACTGATTTCACCTCCCTTCAATAGAGCATAAAGTGAAACTGCTGGGTCATCCAGCAGTTCTATTTGAGGTGTTTGGAGAAACCTTGCTATGCTGTCCCCAGTGGATGTACAAATTCACACACCAAGGGTGTGTGAGGCCCTTCCTTCCACACTCTCATCACTCTTATCCTTCATCCTTCTGTTAGTAGCCACACTGGCCAGGTGAGGCGATGTTCACTGTGGCTTGATGCACATTTCCTCTATGGTTAGGGATATGGGTACCTCTTTATGTCCCGTGGACCATCTGTATGTCTTCTTTTGAGAAATGTCTGTTCATGTTCTTTGCCCATTTTAAAAATCAGGCTATTGGCTCATTGTTGTTTTCGTCGTCTTTGCTGCTGAGTTGCGTTCCTTTTACACTTTGAATAAAAACCCCACTTTAGATGTGAGGCTTGCACGTATCCTTTAATGTTCTGTAGGTTTTCTCTTCAATCTCATGACTATTTCCTTTGCTGTGCACACCTGTTTGAACTTGGTATAATCCCATTCATCTGTTTTCACTTTTGCTGGCTGGGTTTTGCAGGTCATGTGCAAAACCATCACTGACCTCAAGATCTCACTCCATTTATGTGTGTCAACTTTGATTTCTTTCATCAAAGTTTTATAGATTTCTGCACAAATATCTTTCACCTTCGTAGTTACATCTAAGTATTTCATTTTTTATGCTATCATAAATAGGATTGTTGTCTTACTTTCTTTTTTGCTAGTTTGTTGTTATTGTATAGAAATGAAAGTGATTTTTGTATATTGATTTTATATTTTTCATCTTTAGGGTTTTTTAATAAGTAAAACAATTTTGTGATGGAGGCTTTAGAGTTTTTATATAAAAGATCATGTTGTCAACAAGTGGTCAATTTAAATTTATCTTTTCCAACTTGGGCATCTTTGACTTATTTTATTTTCTTGCCTAACTGCTCCTGTTAGGAATTCTGGTACTATATTGATTAGAAGTAGCAAGCAAGGGCCTCCTTTTCGTGTACTTGATCCTAAAGGAAAAGCTTTCAATTTTTGATGGTTGAGTATAATGTTGACTATGGGGTTGTAGCCTTTATTGTGTAAAAGTACATTCCTTCTATACTTAATTTCTTGAGAATTTTTACCAAGAAACGATGCTGAATTTTACAGAGTACTTTTTCTGCATCTATGAATTGCTGTATATCCTTCGTCCTATTAAAGCAATATACCACATAAATTGATCTGTGATACAGAATGTACTTGCATACTAAGGAAAATCTTTCTTGATCATGATGCACCAGATAGTTGTAGAGTTTCTAAATTTCTTTCTATTGATAAACTCTAAGTTCAGTGTGGTGGGAGAATTTATTTTTCATGACCTCAAGTTTTTAAATCTTTCAGTTATAGTTTATAGTATAGCACATGGTCAGTCCTAAAGAATATTTTATATGTGTTTGAATAATGTGTGCATTCAGCTGTTATTGATGATGTTTTCAATAGTGACCAGGTCATTCAAAATTGCTATTCATTATTACATTTTCTACTTCCTTTTTCTATCCATTACTGTGAGTGGATATTTTAAATCTTCAACTGTGATTGTTGAACTGTACACTTCTCCATTTGATTCTGTTAGTTCTTACTTTAGGTATTTGGTACTCTGGTGTTCTGTTGGTAGCATCTACACATCTAAAACTCATATCTTCCTGGCACTTTAACCCTTTTAATAATAAAATATTCCTTTGTCTCTAGTCTGATTTCTAGTCTCTGTATTTCCTATTGCAAAGCCTGTATGTCTGATTTTAACATAATTGCTCATTGATAGTGGGCATTTATTTTTTCATCAGTTTACTTCAAACTCATTTGTGTCTTTTTTATTGTGTATATTCAAAGTGGACAACATGTTTTGATGTAGGTGAACATAGTGAAATGGTTACCATAACAAGAAAATTAGCATATCCATTTCCTCACATAACCACCCACACACATACATGGACACGAGTGCACACACATACACACAAACACATTTACTTTTTCAGGGTAACAGAACCTGAAATCTACTCTGTTGGTAAAGTTATGGTATGCAATATTATTATTGCATCATTACAGTTACAATATTAAATGTAGTCATCATGCTGTACATTAGCTATCTAGACTTATTCATTCTACTATAACTGAACCCATGACCTACAACCAAAATTTGTGTCTTTCAATCAAAAAGTTTTCTTCTATAAAGAGTATGTAAGATCTTGCGGCTTATCAGTATTATAATCTCTGCACTTTGATTGTAATGCTGGTCCATTTACATTTAGTGCAATTCTTGATATGGTTGGATTTATGCCTGCCATTTTGTTATTTTTTCTATATGTCTCATGTATATTTTTGTTTTTCCTTTAACTTTTTCTTTTATGTTAAACAGTCTTTTGGACCATTTCAATTCCTTGTTTATTTTTAACTTTTTTCATTTAATTTATTTAAGGTGCCTTGGGATTTAAATACACATCTTACTTTATCTCAGTCTAGTTCAGGCTTATATCAACTTAGTAACAGTAAAATAGAGCAACTTTGTCCTTATGTAGCTCCCATCTCTTCTCTGAAAGTGTATGATATAGCTGTAAAGATATAGATGTATAATACTACATATAATAAATTCAATACTTAAATGTTTCAATTATTTCCTTTTACAATCATGTTTTTTAAAGAAATAAGGAAAGAGCAGGCAATGATGCATATTGACTCCTGTATTTATATGAGTGATGTTTTCTTCTCTCCCCTGGTTTCATGTCATCATCCCAGGTCTTCCCCTCTTGTCCTAGAGTCCTGCCTCTGTGACCTTGTGACACAGGTTCTAGCCATGCAGTCTCCACCTCTGTATCTGGGATGATTTTTGTCATCTTCAGAGGACAGTCTAGTGGGAATCAGACTATTTGGGTGAACACTTCTGTTTTATCTCAGCATCCTGAATATATGACATATATTTTCTGACTGCTGGACTCCATGGCTTCTCTGAGGGGGTGGCCATTGCTTTGTCTCCTTGCATTGAACAGATTTCATTCTTCTGCTTTCAGAGTTCCCTCCTTTGCCTCTGACTCCTGCAGTGCCTCCTGTGTGTCTAGGTGTGGGGCCCTGCTCTTACCTACTCGGAGTTCCTGAAGGCACTTGGATCTCCAGGCTTCTTCTGCAACAGCTGGGAGTCTTCAGGCAGTTAACTGTCAGTGTGTTCTCCCTCCCCTCCACTCTTTCAGGTTTAGTTTCACACGTGTTGTTTTGCTTAGTGCTGTTACAAGGGATCTCAGGCTCGGCTCCTGCTTTTTTCAATACTTTTCTCCCTGATCTTTAGGGTGTTTTTTGCTGACCTACATTTGGGTCCATTCTTTGGCTGTCTCACACCTACCTTGAACATGGAGCTGTCATTCTGCTCTTCAACTATAGACTTTCCATTCATTTCTTTTTGTAGTTTTTGCTTCCCTGTTGCTATTACCTTTCTGGGCCACTGTCATTGTGTGTGTCTTATTTTCTGAAACACATTCATAGTGGCTGCATGGACACTTTATGGAAGGAAGACAATGATGTTGGGTCCATCCAGGCCTACTGGGAAGGCTGGACTTTCACTTCCTGTTCCGTAGCGTGTTTTAGAATTCCTTCTTTAACGGAAGCTTTGGGGTAATGTGTCACAATAACTGTGGGTCAGAGGCTGTCCTGAGCTTCCTTCCTCTCTCCCTGTTCACCATGCCACCTGCGGCCTGAATTCCACTCCTGTCCCTGGTTCTGTAGTGACACTGTCCTCGAGTGAGGTCTTTGTCCCTCATCAAGGCCGTGCTGCGTGCCTCATTCTGAGTGGAAAGGATGTCAGATTCACTCTCTCACCTTTGGATGTTTTTAAGCCTAACATTTGTCTTCAAGCTTCTGTAGCTTTACTAGAACATGTGCAAGAGCAGACTCCTATTTCATTTCTCCAGGTTAGGCCTTGCTCTGAGCCTAACTAGAGAGCAGGTCCTCCCCTGAGCTGGGGATTCTGCCATGGCTTATTAATGTGGTGTCTTCCTGTTTTATTCTGTGCTGTAGTTCTGGTAGTTCTTTGACACTTTCCAATGTCACATTTTCTATAGTCTTTTTTTCATCTTTTTTTTTTTTTTTGGTTTCAGGGATTGATCTCAGGACCTTTCACTTTCAAGGCAGGCAGCGGAAACACTGAGCTAAATCCCCAGCCCTTGTTTCATCTTTATAAAAAATTATTATTTCTTTAAAGATTTTAAGTGTAACTATTTTTATATTATGTATACATGGATATTCAACTACCTGAAGTCCTTAACTATTTCTTGCCTGCTGACTTGTGCTCATGTTGAATTTTTCTTTGGGTTTCATGTATTTTTAAACCATAAACCAACATTGCTTATTTCTTTTCTTTACTTGGTGCTGAGGATGAACCTGGGGCCTCACCCATGATGGGCAAGTGCTCTACCATGGAGCTGCACCCTGGCCCTCAGTTTCTTGGCAGAGAGAGCTCTGAGCACAGGGGCTGGAGGTTTGTCTCTGAAGGAAACTCTGTCTGCTTCTATCCCCTGCAGAGTCGCTACAAACCAAGTGTGTCTGTAGTTCCGTTGATCACTTTGGATCTCTTGTACACTGCGGATAGCTCAGACTTTAAACATCCCCACACCTGAAAGCAAAATATATCTGCAAATTTCTAGAGTTACATTATTTTCGGTCCTGGAGACATTTGAAAAGAAACAGATTTCTTTCTGTTTTAATTCCACATATCAAATACTGCTAGGTGGTTACCTCATGCTTATCTCTGCCTCCTCCTCCTTAAAGAATTTTGTCTGAGGAAAACCCCCAAATCTAACTAAAGAGTGACATTTGCACCTCCGCGGCCGACAGAATGCCAATGGGACAGACTTCCAGCCAAGGAAGCGTGGGCTGAGCCCTACCTGGCAGGAGTCCTGTGTGAAGCCTAAGTCCTGTCCTGCACACCAGCAAGTGCGGAGCCTTCTCTGACCAGTGGAGTCTGATCAGCTGTCACTGGGAGAGAGGCAGTGCCCACACCTCCCATGGATGGTCACGGACACTGTGCTGACGGCCCTGGACGTCCTGTTATGGGAGAGAAGCGGCAGGTCCAACCCCACACTGACCTGAAAGCTGAAGCAGGCCCTGCTGGATGGGAGGGCTCGGGTCAAAGCCAACCCTGCCACTCAGGACACCTGTGGGGCACCGCTAGCTCAGCCGTGGCTCACTTCGTGTGAACTCTTCAGCTCAGGGCTGCCCCGGGGTGGCTGCTTAGGAGGCTGTGTGCTGACCAGAGCAGACGAGGTGGGCCCAGCCTGGTCGGTGGGGTGGAGTGGAGCTGTTGGCCTTGCAGTCATGGGTTTGCTCCTCCCGCAGTGCCAGAAGCAGGCCGTCCAGGTCGGGGACTCGGGGACCCAGCTCCGTCTGTGCTGCTCCTGAGGTTGCGTCTCCACAGCGTCCTGCTCTTCGACACAGGCTCCACTGACTCTGTGTGAAGTAAACTTTGGGCTGAGAGGCTGAGGACACAAGGCTGGGAAGACTGCAGAGCGGAGGGGAAAGGAGCAGAGCAGAGGACGAAAGGACAGGCGGGAAGCATGTTTGCAGCAGCACTGCCGCCTCTCTTTACCGTAAGAAATAACATTCAGACCATTACCGAGTAGCATCGAATCGGGAATTGTGGCTGCCGTACCTGCCGTGAACATTGGAGCGTAAACATTCTGGAAAATCAGAGCAAAAGCAAAACCTAGCAAGGCCGGGCCCAGGCCACTGGTGTGTTCCGTGGCTTGGGCTCACTTAGCTGGGAACTGATTGTACACGCCTGCCTGGCAGAGCTCTGCCCTGTGCTGGGCCTTGGAGAACAGGAATTAACATATTAGTGTACTTGTTAGGAAGCTTGGAGAAGGTGCTGGGAATCGACTGTAATGAACGCTAAGCTTTGTGAGAATAATGCTAGCAGAGTCAGGCAGGGGGACTCATGAGACCGGCGTCCTCGGGAGTGGTCCGGCCAGGGGAGGACCGTGTGGCACGGTAATGACACCCTGGCGCTGTGAGCAGGGGCAGGAGCTGCTGGCACTGTGGGGTGGCCCTTGTGCCGCCCGAAACCCAGAAGGTCACTGTGGCTCCGCGGCCAGACACGGCCCTCTTGGGTCCAGGCAGAGCCACTCGCACGGTGTGGGGCTGTGCGGAGCTGCGACAGGCTTGCTGAACCGGCTCTCCTGCCGGCCAATGGGCCAGACACCCCTCGCCTTCCACCCCTCTGCCACCTGGACAGTGCTCGCATTCCAACACAAGCGAGCCCACGGCAGAGACCTGTGCCCCTGGCCCGGTCTTTGAGCACACATGCTGTTTAAAGGCTTCCCAAAGCCCAGGGAGGGACGCGCTCGTGAGTCCCTGAGAAAAAAGTCCTGGAGCCACACCAGGTGCCACGCTGCAGGGAGCTCTGCAGTGCACGGACCTCGGGTGACCTCTGTTGTGGCACAGGAAGGGGACTGGCCTGCCTTCTCCTAAACCTCCGCTCAGCTCTGCCCATGAGCGTGCGCCCTGACTCTCAGCCTCAGTTTCCCCTTCTGTGGGGCTGCAGTGCTCCACTCTCCCACAGGAGCACATCACCAGCACCGCCATTATCCTCAGGCACTCATGTCCCTCCTGCTGGTGCCCCAACAGTTCAGGGACAGCGGGTGAGGAGGCTGGATGCTGCACCCAGATGGCCCCTCTCAGGACTCAGCACCAGCTGGAGCCTGCACCGGCCCTCAGCAAGCCGCGCTGTGAGCTCCCCAACGGCGCAATTACAAACCTCTCTGAAGTTGTGTGAGCCAGCTGCCAGCAGGTCTGGTAGGAGGGTCTGTGGGGCATGGGTTCGAATTGCAAGGCTGGCTGGCTGCCCCCTGGCCCAGGCGTCTCCTAGCGACACTTGCACACCCTTGGGTCTGCGGAGCCGGGCAGGTGTGGATACAAGTGATGCCAGCCAGAAGCCACCGAGGGCTTAGTGGTTAGACAGCCCTCGAGGGTGCCGGTCCTTCGAGATGCTGCTTGCTTTTTTGTTTGTTGTTGTTTGGGTTTTTTTCCCCAGCACCAGAGATTGAACTCAGGACCTTGCACTTGCTAGGCAGGTGCGTGCACCACTGAGCTAAATCCCCAGCCCCAAGAAGTTACTTTCAACAGAAATCATACTTTCTCACTTACATAAACCAACTGCACCCCCATCCTTGTTTAAATTCTGTGTTGGCGGAGGAGCAGGTGGCCACCCGGGGGGTCTTCTGTGTCCTCACCGCCTCCTGACAGCCCACTGCCTCGGATCAGCCTCGAAGCCCAGCTCCCGACCCTCAGGCTTTGGGGGAAGGTGGGGCTGTCCCATCCTCCCGTGCTGCCCAGGGTGTCTTCCTCAGAAATAACCAAGAAACAGGGCCAGGTTCCCAAGCTGCTTTGCAGAGGCGATGACTGTGGCTTTGAAGGCAATGTGGGAAAGTGTGGGTGTGGCTCCTGGGAGCTCCTCCGAGAAGCTTGCGGGCTCAGTGCAATGCTGAGAATATGACTGAGCCTCTGGCATCCTGAGGGCTGAGAAAAGGGCATTTGCTCAGGTTAGGGAAAGGGAATCAGTAAGAGCAGTAATCAAAACCCTCACTCTATCTTTTTTTATTTTTAATTAAGTTTATTGGTACAATTTAGATATATGTAGTGATCACATTCATCATGTGAAATTTGTACCTGTACATGACCCTTGCTCCATTTAAAATATGTTGCTGAAGGAAGGACAGAAAACAGTTTTTCTTAGTAAGAAAGTGAATGATTATTTTATTTGCATCACAGTTTGAATAACTTTAATAAGAGCTACAGACAAAACTTTTAAAAATTAAACTAGACCTGTTTCCACAGGAACGGTTTTATCTTATGACGTAGATGGAGGTCATTATGTAATGTAAACATAAACTAATAAAAAACAGAAACTGAAAAAAATTTGCCAGAACAAATGTAACATGTCAGCTTCAGCAACACTATGGGTCCTCAGTTCATGAACTCGATTCTTCCCATGATTCTGGCTGCAAACCAAGTCGAACAAGAACCAAACCAAACTCGGTGGTTCGGCTCTTCGTTGACCTTATGGGGAGATTTGATTTGGTTCTTGTCCAGTTCGGTTTTCAATCAGAATGATGGAAGAGTCGAGTGTGTGAACGGAGGCACACCAACTCCGTGCACAGCGTGTTTCCTGCAGAACACAGCCTGCCTGGGTGAGTGAAGACACAGCCACACACAAGGAGGTGACCTGTGAGAACGCGGGAGAAAGCGGCATCTGCAGCCCGCAGCGCAACCTCAGGGGAACCAGCATCACCTGTGCCTGGGACTTGAGCTCCAGGGCTCGCGACAGCAAGGAGCAGTGGAGTCGGGCTGTGGCGGCCAGAGCAGAGAAGAGGCCACCGTCGTCCCTGCACCCACAACGGACGGGGCCTGGGCATTTGGCCAGAGGGCAGGGAAGTCTCAGCTTCCGCAGCTGGAGCTCCTTGGACACATGGAGCGCATCCTGCGCTAACACCCGTGCGTGTGCGGACACTGAAGAAGTCTGATCGGCGCATGAGGCTTGGAAGGAGCAGCACATCTAGCCTGGAGCCTGGGGGGCAGCTCTCTGGAACCGCCGAGCGCCCGCCGAGCGCCCGCAACTTGGTAGCATGGAGATCAGAGATGAACGAGGCAGGGGAAGGACGCCCGGCAAGGTCGCAGCGCCCAGAAGAGGGGCCAGGTGCCCGGAATCTTCCAGCTGTGGCAGGGGCCTGTGGAAAGATGCTGCTTCTGGTGCCGGTTGTGGGGCAGGTTTGCATCTTAGAAAGAAAGAGCAAAATCTGGACAAAGCCAGAATGGAGGCGTGGGCTGCCCACTTGCCTTTGTCGCTCTGTGTAGCAGCCACCGAAAAGCAGAGCGTGGTGCAGCCTGGGGAAGGGGGCAGGAGCCAAGTGGCACGCGGCCCCTGTGCTGTGACTGACCTGTCCCTAATTGCACGCCCAGGACAGGGCAGGGCAGGGCAGGGCGTGTGGCCCAGGGCGCAGGGCCTGCAGGCCCTCCCCCACCCGGACAAAACGAGCCCCGTTTAAAGTAAACAGCATTATTGATCAAGGCGCGGGGTGGCTCCCTGTGTAAAGGAGACACAGCTGGTGTCACCCTGTACCTCTTGCACGCGCGGCAAGGACGCCCTCTTATTAAAAATGGGTCAGGTTGCATGCCGGGTCCAGCCTGCAAAATTCATGACGAGCTCGCAATCAGTAACAGCATGGACTTCAGCCTTGTAATACAACGTGATTACTCTGGTCTTTCTGAGTGGCCCAAGCAGCAGGCCCGGCCACTGGCACTTGATGGAGACAGGGACGCGTCCAGGCACTCCGCGAGGCAATGCTGCTTCAAAGTCCTTGCCCTGCTGGCTTGGTTTACACCCCGGCCAATTAGCCGGGGAGATCAGAAGAGGCCTGAAAACGGAGCCGAGCCCTTATTCTGTGCTGGAGAAAGCCACTTGATCCCAGGTAAGGTGATCCCGGAGAACAATGGCAGAGGACGCGAGAGCGGGTGGCCCCGGAGCAGTGGGCGCCACTCGTGGGAGCAAGGCCTGGCGGCGTGGGCTGGGTGTGCCCACCTCACTGGGGGTCGTCAGGCCTTTGCTGGAACAAAGGGGCTGAGATGAAGCACCCTGGAGCCTGCTTGTTGGCACGTCAGCTATGCTCTGAGATATGCTGATCTGTGCTCTCCTGAATTATTGAACATCACAGCTTTCAGAAACAGGAGGCGGGGAGCACCGAGGGGCGCCGACGAAGTGGTTCTCTCTCTGCAGGCTCTGCCTGTGCGGACGGGGGACAGAGGCCACCAGCACTGGGCACCTCTGAGACTCATCAGCCCGAAACTGCAAAGTGTGACAGTGCCGGGGGGCGGGGACCAGGCCCCAGCCCCGAGCAGAGCCAGGGACTGGGCACCCTCCTTAGGCCAAGCTTGGGATCTCCAGGGAGATCCGATTTCTGCCTGTTTCATTTTTAACCTTAAACCTTTCAAATTTTTTCACTCTTCTTTGTTTGTTATACAGATTGACTGATAGACGTCATTCTGACAGGTTCACACATGCATAATAGCACTGTTACTACTGTTTCCATCCCTGTCACTGAGGCCCAGGGTTACCTTGCATCAGTGTGTACAATGTGTTGTGCTCGTATCCACCCCAGGTCCCCACCCTGCTTCCCTTCCACTTCGATGTCATCCCTTAGATTCCACACTTAGTGAGAGCTGCTAACAGAGTGAGGAGACAGCCTCAGAGTAGAAGGAAACCAGCTGCCCTTCCGAAAGAGGAGTCCTGCCTAAAATGTTCAGAGAACTTCAAAAACACCGAGAAATCCAACAGCCCACTTAGTAAATGGGCAAATGAACTGAGCAGAAACCTCTCAGAGCAGACTGCAGTGGCTCATAGGTACATCAGAGAGCGCGCGGCATTTGTCTGCCGGATCTCCACATCCCCAGTGCCTCTGGTGTTGGAGGCACAGAGATAAATGAGGCAGACCTGCCAGATTGGGTGGGCTGTGGCTTGGGCAGGATGTGGCACACGGCCTGAAAACATTGAGCCAGCAGAAACATGGGTGCTGGGCTCTCTAGGAAGCCCACACAGAGAAGCAGTGTGTGCTAAAAACACAGCTAAGAGAGTCTCGGTGTGTGGGTGTGCGTGTGCACACGTGTCTGTGCAGACTTGTGAGTGTGTGGGGTGCTGGGCACCCTGGACACAGGGCAAGGCCACTGAAGCCCAGTCCTGGGGCCTGGGCCCTGGGCCCTCTGTCCGAGGCTGCACCTCGACTATATGCGATGGCAAAGTGTCTTGTGCGCACAGTAAGTGGGAGCCTGGGACTCCTGACTCTGGTGCAAGAAAGGACTTTGCTTTCTGTGGCGATGGCAGCTGGTGGCCCGTCGGGCATGATGAACAGGGACGTTACCCTCCCGTGGAGTCGGACATCAGACACTCGCTAAGGACACTTGGGTTCTGGCCAGGGCAGACTCAGTGACATCTGGTGCAGGTGGGGTGGCGTCCACAGCCTGTAGAGGCCCAGCTTTGGGGAGAGGGATCTCAGAGACATTTCTCAGGGAGCAGGAGGGCGGTGTGGCTGCCCAGAGGGGACACTGCACCCAACCCAGCACGTGGAGGGGTCACTGAGAGCTGACAGACACCACGAGGCTCTCAGAGGTGACTTGGACAGCACGCGTCCCAGCCTTACCGCCCCTAAGGAGACTGCTGGGGTCAGCCTGGGGCCCATGTCTGGCGAGAGGGGCCCTCCACTGGCTCCTCTCCATCATGCGAACCCTAGGTCTCCTTCCAATAGGACACCAAGATAGACCCCCACGGTGTGCACACAGGCTCCCACACCGTGCACGCCCGTGCATGCCGGAGCACACACATGCTCACTAGCTCTCTGTGCCCACTGCCCCCTCAGCGCCCGGGCCGGCTGTCTTGCTGGCGACCCTCCCTGGGAAGCCCTGCCACCGTGGCCTCTGGTCTGGGCACTTCCGGTTCTGCCACAGGACCATCCTCGGAAGGTCTGGGCTCCCTCTAGGCAGTGAGGGGCCCCTTCATATTCTCCTTAGCCCTTCCATTTGCAGTGGCCGCTGTGAAGTGGCCATCACAGCTCCCAGCTGCAAGGTTCCCTAAGGGTGGGATTCATTAATATAGAAGGTGGGGACTGACCTGGGCCAGGCGTGGTCGGTCCCTGCAAAGGGTCAGGGGACAGAGGTCAGTGTGGAGCAGCAGAGGGGCGGGGACACGCAACCAGGTGAGGAGCAGGCGTCCCCTCTGCTGACCGCAGCCTGGTCCTGTCCCAAGGTGTCCGTTTAGTAGCAGACACATAACATCCTTTTGAATGGAGAAGATTTGCAACAATCATCATTTTACTTTAACTTTGGAGAACTTTCATTATTTAAAATGGCCAGACATTTTCCAGGTAGGAACTAAATTTTAAAATGCAGACTGGTGTGATAAGCTTTTCTCATGTCTTTCCCTTTTGGCAACTTCTGGGCTTACGTCAATGCTGTTAAAATATCTATGCAAGAATATTTAAATGAATGGCCCCCACCACAAAGGGTGGGTTTTCTTTAAGTCGTCCCTGCATTTTTCCCTAAACCGCTTGGCTTATTTTACACCTGGCATCCATGTCCCTCGCAAACGTGGGCTTCTCTGTGCGTCCTGAGGCACAGTGGACGGTCCCGTACAGTTCATTATATTTAATGACAAGGACACAGGCACAGTCGTCTGAGCTGCATCCCCAGTTCAAAGACCACAGCAATTAATCGCAGTTTTAAGAAGTGACTCTTCTACCTTCCTGTGGGCTCCAGTGCCTGCCTGGGAGCTGCTGCATTTAATTCTTAGATAAACAGAGCCATGGACGATCCAGCTACAAACCAGCGACTACCTCACAGCCAGAATGCAGAGCCTGCTGCTCCAACCTCTGCTGGAAAGAACCAGACAAAGCTCAGGGGCCCCTGTCCTGTGGGCCCTTCGCTCGGAATGCCCCCGGTGAGCTGGCTGGGTCTGCAGGACCCAAGGCCTAGTGACTGATGCCACCCACACTCAGGGCGAGGCTTCTGTCGCCCAGAACTATGCTAAGCCCATTTAGTCACCACACAACCTTAGACCCGTACCACACACCCTGGGTCCAGCCATCTCCCAGAAGCCCCACCTATGAGCCCCTGAGGCTTTGGGTTACATCTCATACCAGCCCCCGCACGCGCTGCCCCTGGGTCCCTGACACTCCGTGCATCTCCGGGGCCTCACCCTTCACCTGGGGTGCTCCCAGCAGCCGCAGCGAGTGTGAGGTGTGCAGGGAAACCATGACCGACACCCACGCAGCAGACACAGCAGGAGGCCAACAAAGCCAAGCGACACAGGATGGAGTCGTCCAGACGCGAGCACCCAGAGGGCTCCGCTACCTCAGTGATGTACTGGGGCAGGGGCAAGCTCGGCCTACAGAGCTGTCAGATGGGGAGGAAAGGGAGGCAGAGCTGGAACGGGAGAAGTCAGGCTGCTGTGCAGGTCCCGTAGTTTGTGAAAGATTGGTCCCCATGGAGACCAAGCCACCCAGTTCACAGGCTCATGCCTGTCACACTCAGTCACTGGCAGGGCCCTGGCCACAGAGGCACGGCCCAGGTGTGCACAGACCTGAGCTAAGGTGGGGGGTGTGGGTGCTGAGTGCGCATTACTCTCTGAGAGGCAAGGCCAGGAGAAACATGCTTCGCCTCCACCAGTGCTGAGTATTCAACACAAAAATGGGTGGGAAGGAAGAACAGAGGGACAAAGAGACAAAGGGAAAATAAATAGCAAATTGACAGACTCAGTGCAATACTATCCATTATCACATTAACTGTAAATGGATTAAACACTACAACAAAGACAGAGATCATAAGACTGAAACTAAAGCAAGAACTATTTCCTATCTTTCAGAGTTGTATCTTAAATAGCAGGAAGCTGCAAATAGAAGACTAGAGAGAGGCACAACATGCCAGGTTTATGCTTTTATAAGAGTTGAAGGCTCCACCAGCACCAGAAAATAGGACTTTGGTCAGGAGAGCACCAGCAGTGAGTGCACACATCCACACCTGGCACCAGAACCAGGGCGTTGCCAAGTATAAACATGCATGAGCCCACAGCAGGGAGAGGGAGGAGTTTGACAAGAAGCAAACCCTGATGCTGAACTTCAGACCTGGTCTCCGGCCCAGGGCTCTGCTCACCTCCCTGATTCTCAACCCACTTCTGGCTGCAGTTCTCAGCATTTGCACCCCACTCCGACCCAGAACCCCCACACGCCTAGAAAGGAAGATGTCCTAACACTGGCTGCTGCGTCTATAGTGCTCCTGCTGCCCACAGAGCTCTGTGCTCCCAGACACAAGCATTTGGCTGCTCCTGAAGCCTTCAGTGAGCTTCTCCTGTTTATACTGTTTCCTGATAGCTGGTGTACAGAGACATGCCCCAGCCGGTGCAGAGCATGGAAATCTTCTCGTACCACCCCTCCTCCCAACACCATAGAACCTGTTTGGTGCTCTCTCTCTCCTAACAGCCTGCAGAACTTCCTCCAGCTACTGTACCTCAATGGGGACCACACAATACTTTCATTTGTGTAAGTTGTCTAAGTTATGTTTTTTTACATTAGATTTTAAGATCAATGAGAAAAAGACGTGTTTCTTTTGTCCATCACTGTACCTCCCACTCAGACACAGATCCAAGGATGGGCACAGAGTTTGTAGGATATATAGACAGACAGATGAATACACAGATGGATAGACAGATGTAGTTGGATAGATACTATATAAATGAAGAGATATGTAGACATGAATGCATAGATAGAAGAGATAGCTAATGGATGAGATAGCTGATAGATGTAGAATCAATAAATTAGAGAGAAAGAAACAGAGAAGTAGAGACAGTTGGACAGATGAAGAGATGGATGGATGGAAGGATGGATGGATGGATGGAGATAAAGAAAATAAATGGCTGGATACTTCCAAAATGTATCTCTAGGTCTTCTTCATGTGCTGATTACCTCGGTCACCACCCCCGTGGTTTATGGGCAACATCTCTAGGACGAAGAAGAAAGACTGGATGAGAAGAATGCTCTGGAAGATGTTGTCTTTTTAAAATGTATGGACCTTAAGAAGGGGCTTCAGGCGAAGTGCTTCTGCACAAGCACTGCCCAGAGAGCCTAAGGGCGTCAGGCAGGAGCTGCTGAACCTGCACAGAGAGTGTCACTGCAAATTTAGCTGCTTTCTAAAATGAAACCAGAAGCACCAAACAGGGCTGCAGTCCCACCTTGAGGTCTGAGGTCACAAGCAAACCGAAAGAAATGTGTGCAACACACGGAGACAATGAAAGGTGACTCCAAGGGTGCACCCAGCACCCCGGAATCTCGGCGGGTCCCCACTCAGTGTGAGCAGCGCTCCTACACAGAGCCCCCCACAAGCACCAGGCTCCGAAGTCTCTCCCCACTCCCGCCTTACAGACTTCAGTGCTGCTCAGCTCTGACTCCAAGGTGGACAGATTCTGGTTCCAACAGCAGGCAAAGCCTAGCACACTGCAAAGGCTGCCTTCGCCCCTCCACGCAGGAAGCTGGGAAATGCTCTTTGGAACTCCAGGGTGCCTTTTGGGAGCATATTTATTCTTTCTTGCAGCTCATGTTTTAAAACAACAGCTTTTCTGGAGAAAAGATCCTCAACTTTGTATCCTTGGTACAAAGTTGCCACTTTTCACCCCCCAAAAATGGTTTCCTTTTAAGAAAATCTGTGAAAATGATTTTATCAGAGAACAAAGGTAGCCAGCATGGAGGACTCTGGAGTTTCTCTCACGGTGCACAGAGAAGACAGAGGACTCAAGAGAGCACCGCACTCACCTGACCACTACAGCCCCGCCAGTTGCCAGCCATGTCCTGGGCTGCCCTTGCAGTTCCTCACGATCGTTCACGGAACCCAAACTCCAAGCCCTCCTGCAGCCTCTTGCCTTGCTTCTGTGACGTGACTAAGCCCCTTTCAACAGCAACTTTCATGCAGATGCATCCAACCTCGGTTTCCCGGAACAACTCATTTGTGTTCGCATTCTCACGTGGTCTCTTAAGTAGCATCTAATCAGTTACGTTATAGAGATGTCACGATGGGTTTTATCCACAACCACCTGGGTACACACACACACACACACACACACACACGCACACGCACACACCAGTCCGCAGAGCAGCGCCCTGCAGTGGCCCCGCAGAGTCTCCAAGGTTGGAGAGGCCCGGGGAGCAGACTGAGTCCCTGTCGCCCACATGCCCAGCAGCGCCCACTCCTCCAGCCGGCTGCTCCTCCACCCTGGTCTACTGGCGCAGACTACTCTCCTGCCGCGTCTTGCTGACCGGGGCTCAGGGGGACGCAGGGTAAGCGATGGGATCTGCCCGGGAGTCCCGAGGGCTGGAGGCTGCAGACCTAACTCTGCAGTGGCTGCGGCTGCGTGGATGCAGTCAGGAGGAGCCAGCGCCCACCCCGCCCCACGTGGCCCAGGCGCCTGGGTGAGCACGGCCCGGGTCAGCCCTGGGGGCCCTCCCCTGACCTGCAGTGTGCGGGTCCGGTTTCCGAGGTCACTCCGGCTACCCAGAGCGCTGCGCGCCGACACCCTGCCCGCCCATCTCTCCTCCCTGGCTGCACAGGTCGCACGATAGCCTCCCTGCTCTTTCAGATGTTTGCCCGTGTGTGCGCACTGCCCCTTCTGATTCTGCAGCATTAGAAAGTGCACACAGCATTCGCCATGAAAGATGAGGATACAGGGGACTGACCCCCTACCCTGCATGAGCACACGCACGCACGCACGTACACGCACGCACACACACTCACGCTCACAGTGCCGCTCAGTGAGGCCTGCAAGCTCCTCTCTGTCACTTCCATCTTGGGTTTTCGCTAGTTCCATAGGTTCCCTTCCCTGTCGCTGTCAGCACCCACCTGTTGGAGCCAGGACATTGCTCCTCCTGCAGGGAGCCCATGGGGCCACCGGCAGCCCCAGGAAGGGGAGTGGGGTCCCCCAGCCTGTGGCCCTGAGGTAGCCCCAGCTCCCCAGAAGTCTTCAGCGTCCGCCAACCTCGGCACTCTGCCCAGGAGCCGCACCTGTGTGCTTGTTCCAAGCACTGCATCACAGAGCTTCCGGGGAGAGCACAGGCGGCCTCGTGAGGGAGCCATTCCCTTGCTACGGCTCTGCCAATTGAACCCAGGGCCTCGTGCATGCTAAGCCCGTGCTCTGCTGCTGAGCGACACCCCGAGCCCTGTGCGAGAAAGAGAGTTCACCGAGACTGGGCTCAGTGGAAAACACATGTGAGTTTCGCTTTTACATTGGAAATGCGGGAGGACGCTGAAGACAACTGAATGTGTGCGTGTGTGTGTGCGTGTGTGTGTGGTGTGTGCTCACTGCTGTTCCAGCTGAAAGAATCCCAATCTGAAACCCACCGAGGAATGCAGGGTTCCTCCGCCCAGGCTGGCCAGGTCCTCAGAGAGGCCGCTGCAGCCTCTGCTTTCTCAGAGCCAAGGGCCGAGGGCTTCGAAGGCCCCATGCGGCTCCCACAATGTCCCCTCGGGTCCTCGCTGTGCGGTCCAGGACCCAGCCCCTCTCTGGCAGTCTCCAGCTGCACATACCCCACTGGCTCCTCGCAGCTGATCTCTTTTTCTTCTTTCTCAGCATCTCCCGCCTCTGAGACTGCGGGCCTCCGTGTCCAGGCCGCACGGCCAGCGAGGACCCCCTGTGCTGTCCCAGGCCCTGTGTGTGCCAGGGCTCCTCGGCTGCTCCTCCACCGGAAGTTGTCGCCGCTGCAGTTATAGTTTTGCAGGCTCCTTCTGTAGTCTCTGGCTCCCCCCGTAGACAGCCATGCTCCACGCACAGCACCGCGGCTGGCCGACAGTTGTCCCTGTGTGCATGCATGGCCACCTGGCCGTGGTAGGGAGTGTGGAAGCCCGGCGCTCCACGTTTTGCATGGTACAGACCCAGCTCTGCCATTTATGTGTGCACTTAAAAACAAAGCAGGTGTTGTTCCTTTGATGCCATGGACAACCATATAGTTATTTAAAATTCTTATGGGGTTTGATTTATGGGAAAAGCAAATTAATTTTCAATATATGAGAAACACTCCATGTATTAAATGTGTGATTTGTGAAAACTGTCATGCACTCGTCACGTGTCACTCCATGTTCACTGTGTTCGGCAGAAACTCTCACCTGAGACCTGGCACCCGTAGTGGTCACCCAGTGCCTCATGAACATTTGACGTAAGGTTATTTTATTTTATACCTACAACTCCCCTCAAACACACACAATCTCTCAGCCTCTCTCTCTCTCTCTCTCTCTCTCTCTCTCTCTCATGTGGAGAAATGAGATTCATCTGACATCTGAGAGTGGCTGGTCACCTTGAGTTTCGAGCTCCCACCTGGACACCTGATTCCTCCCCTTTGTCTTTCTCCATACAGCTCTGCCGCCTGCAAATCTTTAGGTCAGAATCCCACAGTGCCCACCAGGCCTGCCTTAGACTCTGGCACAGCAAGTGTGCTCTGATTCAGCTACAATTCTGCCACTTGCTTTTTTACCAGTCTGAAATTTTAAGGTCACAGAATATAGAAAACTGTATTCTTTGTGAATCTACCTTCCAAGCGTTTTCATTCTTTCATCACTTGTTCATTGCAGTCTCTTTTTTGACCTAATTTTTAGTTGATCATTGATGTGAATGAGACTTAAAGTAAAGAACAAGTACTTTCCAGAGCCCAAATTTTCTAAAGTGGATGAATTTGCTATCGTAGCAGACACTGAAAAGATTAAAAATAGATCTGAAGAAAACAAAAGCCAGCCAGAGCAGAAACGTTCAATACAGAAAAAGAAAGCTCGCAGTACTGGAGCTATTTGATGTCTGAGTGAGTCAGAGAGAGGCCTGCGGCTCCCGAAGCTCCGGGGAGGAACAGCAGCATTCTGCCGGTGCTCTGGCGACCCAGGCCTGAATTCCAGGATGGAGGAGCTGGTGTCCACGCTGAAGACAAAGCTGCAGCCCCTCTGTGGCACGGTGGGCACCGGGTGTGCAGGTGAGGTCGGCGGGGCTGAGGACACAGAGTAAAGGCCGCACGGACACCTGGACGTCACAGGAAGGAAACCGCGCACGTCTCAGGTCCTGCCCTGCTCCACCTCCACGGCCTCCACCTCTCCCTCAGCCTCTCTCCTTTGTCTGCTGTCCTCCACAAAGCTGGATGGAGAGGCGCGGAAAGGGAGCCTTCAGGGTCACAGAACAGTGGGTGAGGTCACGCGGCTGGGCAGCCCGCGGGGACATTCCCATGCTGAGACACACTGAAGGAAGAAGGAACAAGATGATGTTTCCTTCTCATTCTGTGGAGAAAGATGAATTAAAAATTGAATTCATCTAGACAGCTTGTGACTAAATTGGAAGGAAAGAAGCACACATTCGCACCTGGACCTCCTGCCTTGCAGGCGGGTGCTCTTGGAGGCAGAGTCTGCCCTCTGCCCTGACAGCCTAACACTCCAGTCCCAGTGCCCTTGCCCCTGGTGGCTGAGCAGTAAACGAGGCCAGGTGGGAGGAGAATCCGTGGGCCAGGAAGCATCACAGCTTAACATTGTACTTCTGATGACATAACTTTCTTGCAGAAGATGTTTATTCTCTACTAAGTAACAGCTCTCAGCAGCCACCACAGCTCATGGCAGCCTGGATTTCCAGAGGAGGTGACTGCTTCCCTAGGGCCTAGCATCTCCCTCCCCGCACACAACCCCTCCACACCTGTGGCATTGGTTCAGGGCACACAGCCTTTGTCCCCTCTGCAGCTGGCTGCCCTGGATTGGGCACTGGCCCAGATCTGCTCGGCATCCCTGTGATGCCAGCCCTGCCTGGCACCTTCCGCGGCTGCAGAGTGGGAGTTTGCACCCATGAACACCAGGCTGGAGCACCTCTGCCCTCCTCCCAGCCCAGTGTGCCAAGTTCAGGGAGGGCACCTAGTCTCAGGGCCCAGAGCCAACCCTCAAGCTCCACCTCTCTCCTGGGCAAATGCAGCCACCATGGATCCTGAGCCACTTGGTCTGAATTCCTTCTGCAACAAGTGTGTCCACAACAATGAGTGACCAAGTGACCGGTATGGACCATGCCTTACTGGAAGCACCGGCTATGGCGGATGCGGGCTTCTCTGCACCAAGTTGAGTGCTCAGAAAGGCGGAGCTATTCTGGGAAAAACCAAGCCGTCACCTGAGCCGGCTGAGGGCCAGAGGGGCTGGCTGCCGGGAAGAGCCCCAGCCTGGGAATGTCCCACCATGGCTGTGCTTCCACTAGTGCAGAGTCTCCCACAACAGAGGTGTGAGGAACCCTGCAAAAATACCCAGTGAATCACCTACCCATAAAATGATTCCTGCAATTAGGGCCATTCACTTAGCTTCAACATTTCAGAAATTTCACATGTTCCTTTGGTAACCTTTGGCAAGATTAGATAATTCTTGGCCTGGGAAGCTTCCTTCCATATGGAATTATATTTAAAGTACCTGGATCCATTCCATGTGCATAGCCTGCAGGTCTGGTCTCCTGTGCCCTTCCTACAGCTTTTGGACCCACTCGGGATGTGTCTCCTTTCCAGCCTTCGGTTTTGATGCCCATCTTTTTCCGGCAATGTGGACTCTCGCACCTGCTCACATTTCCTTCCCTGACCTGCACCCACAGCCCGGGCAGCTGTGTTCCATTCTGCTCTGTGGACTCAGCTTTCTCAAGTCCTGCCTACAGGACAGATCCTGTGCTCATCTCTCCATGCCCAGCTGGTTCACTGGACATCCACCAGGTTCTCCTGGCTGCAAATAACACAATTTCCTTCTTGGAAAGGTAGGATGCTTTTCCTTTGTGCATCTGCCACATTTTCTCCACCCATGCATCAGCTGATGGACACTGAGGCTGATTTTGGCTATTGTGGGCAGCATCACAGTTGCCATGGTGTGCGGATAGCATACCTGAGTTGCTGGATCATCTGGTAGCTCTGTTTAATTTGGGAGGAGCCTCCATGCTGCTTTCCAGAGTGGCTGGAGCATGCGCATCCTGCGTCCCTCCCGCGGTTCGCAGCCTGCTTCCCCACACCCTCACAGGCTCTCCTCAGCCCTCACCGCAGTCATCCTGACGCTGACCGGTATGAGGGGCGCGTTCCAACTCAGGCTGGAAGTGAGTCAAAGGAACATGTGATCTCGGTAGCTGAAATAAAACCGTGGGCTCCCTTGGAGAGTATGTTTTAGGGATACTTGGAATCTGCTCTTCAAAAACGTCTGAACTTGGTGCTTCAGGTGTGGGCCCCTGATCTGTCCTCGCATTGTCACTGATCTGCACCTGGCTGCTTGCTGTGCCTCTGAGGAGACCACGAATTGAAAGTGCCACTTAGGACAGGGTGTTGATTCCCAAGTCCAGAAAAGCTGTTGGAACATGACAGCATCTTCCCAAGAGGAAATTCCTGGGGAAATGCTTTGTTCAGAAGCCCTTGGCCTTCATGATGAAAATGTGTGTTCCATTTCTTCAACAAATAATCACAGAGCACTTCCCTGGCTCTGGGTGTGCGAACAAGACTGTGAATGTGACAAAAAGGACCCACGGCTTTCCTGGAACTTAAACAGAGGGAAACAGTGAGCGAAGAGACAGGCCCTGTCGTAAGGACCAAGAGTCACCCAACAACCGCAAGTGCAAATCTCGCACCCTGACATCACATTCCCATTACTCCATGCCAAGCCAGCTCTCTGTCCTGCTTTCTGGAATTCACAGGGCAATCCACAGGAGTCCACAGGGGGTTTGTAAGGTCACAACTGCACTCGTGTCTGGGGCTACAGCCTCAGTGACAGCGCTCTAAGTCTGGATCTTAAATGTCCCGAAGGCCTGTGTGTGGAAGGCCTGGTCCCAGCCTTGGTGCTATTGAGGGTGGTGGGCACTTTAAGAGGTGGGGCCTGCTGAGAGGAAGGATGTGCTTGGGGTCATGGCCTTGAGGGGATCCTGGGACCTGGGCTTCCTCTGCTTCTTTCTTTGCTTCCTGGCCTCCATGATGTGAGCAGCTTGCTCTCTGAGTGCCCCCTACTCTGGTGTGCTGCCCTGCTACAAGTCAAATTGACAGGGACAAGCGACCCTGAGCCCTCTAAGATGATGGAAAAAACAACCCTTTCTTTTTTAAGTTGATCATCTCAGCATTGTGTGACGGTGACAGAAAGCTGACTAGTGCATATTGTCTTCTGTAGGAGACACAATATGAAAAACCTTCACACAGCATCTCCTCCTCCCACCACTCCCTTGCAAAGAAAAACCACCAAGACCAGCACCAGAGCCTACATCTGACCCTGGTATGGGGTTCATGAAGAGTTGCCCAGCTACTTGTCAAGAGAGCCTGGGGTAGGCACAAAAAGGGTCAGGAGGGGAAGGATGATAGAACGTAAGACACAAAATCAAAAGAAAGAAAAGTACTATGCATTTCATTTTGATATCAAATGGCACCTTTGGTAATGCAAAAATTTTTAGCAGTTATAGCATCTTAGATGGTGAAACTAAGGAATGTTTCTACACTGGACTGGGGTGTTCCATGACTCTGCCAGGAGAGTGACAGAGTTGATTGATAGCATTTCAAATCAGAAATATGAAATGATTTTTAGGATGTTAATATGCCTAAGGTTTATAAATAAATTCTTTTAGAGAAAAAACGAATCATGACAAAATGTCTGCTCCTGGGAAGGTAGAGTATGTTTTCTATGTTCCTTTCACTAAACGCAGTTAAAAACTAAAGAGGAGAAGAAAACAAGGACACAGAGCTGGATAGAAGTCAGACTGGGGAGGACCCCTGGGGACAGGGAAGGAAGCAGTATGGAGCTCACTGGTTTCCTTTCTGCCTCATATGCATGCCAAGTTTCATGCCAAAGAAGCCTGCAACCCAGAGACACCAATAGGTGCAGACAAGGTGTCCTAGAAAAGTGACCTCTCTGAAGGACCAAGGAGGGAGGAGCCCCACAGGACTGAAAACTTTAAACAATAACCACCCCACACCAGCAAAGCACTATAGTAAAAATACAACTGGCCCATCAGACCCACACCAATCAGGGACAATGGGAAACCTGGACTTTGACACTTTTGAGGCTACTGTTAACTACCCAACACCCCAGCCATGCAGAGCCAGAGAAAGCTGAGCAGGAAGACTGAATTCTCAAGGTCACCAGGCTGTAACTGGGCCCCAGCCCAGGATTCATGCAATAATAAGGTACACTTCCTGGCTCTGCTGGGGTATAGAATCAGGACTTTACCCCTGCCCCATGCTAGTGAAGTCATCCCACCCAGAATGCTAGTAGAGGCCATGTGAGCGGCCATATGTCCATCCTGCCCTACAGTAATGAGGACCCCCTCATTGGTTGGTGGCCAGGGAGGTCAGTGAGAATGTGAATGTCTACTCCACCCTGTCCACTGGTGGGGTGTGCCAGGGAAGACAGCTAGCTTGAGAAGCAAGTAGAATCTACAGTGTGGTGGTTAAGTTTAGTTGCATCAACTCAGTTGGCTTGAGAATCACCCAGTGGATTACTAAAGCACAGCTGTGGGTGTGTCTGGTAAGTCAGGGAGGCATAGTGTTGGGCACTGTATGTGGTCTCTTACCCCTTACTTTCTGGTACTATTTGCCTGCTCTGCTTCCTGGCCACTGTGAACTGACCTTACCTTCATCCTACCTGTACCTTAGCTTCACCACAGCATTTTGCCATGGAGTTTGGAGCCAGATAACTGTGGACTGAATCCCCTGAATCTGTCAGACAAATTAAATCTCCCCTCCTTTAAGTTGTGGGAATCGACTATTGTGTCACAGTGAAGGGAATGCTGAATACAGAAAATTGGTCCCAGAAGTGAAATCATTGTTGTAACTGTGCCTAACAATGTGATCAGAAGCATTTGAAACAACTTCGCAGCAAGAGTTTATAAATGTTTAGATATGCAGGCTAGAAAGGCCTTAAAATGATGTAAGCAGAGCTTAAGGGGCAATTCTGGTCAGAGATCATATGACCACACTGGTCATAGGAATGCGGACAGTATAAGCCAGGCTCAGGAGGTTTTCATTTGATAATGAAGATTCTCTTAAGAATTGGACTAGAGGGTTGCCCGAGATCTAGCTCAGTGGTTCTGCCACTTGCCTCGCAAATGCAAGGTCCCAAGTTCAATCCCTGGTACCAGAAAAAAAAGGGGGTGCTGAGGATCTAGCTCAGTGACACAAAGTCCCCCTAGGTTTGATCCCTGGTGTTGCAAGAATTGGAGTAGAGACCATGTATGTAACACTCTGGCAAAAAATTTACCTACAGTTTGCCCATGTCCCGAGACTTTGCAGTAGGCTCAGTTTAAGGGCTGTGGACTAATTGGTGTGATGGAGAAAACGCAAGGCCTAACAACATTCAGGCTGTGGCATTGGGTATTGATGGATCAGCCAAATTTATAGTGAGAATCAGGGGCAGAAAGCAAAGCAAAAAAAATTGAAAAACTTCATTTTTCTCTCAGAAGGAACCATGTGTAAAGTTGGAGCCAAAGGGCACATGTCTGCTGAAGAAATTAGAATCTTTAAAGTGAAACCAAGTACTTTTTACAGAGATAAGAAAAAAGAAGCCTTGAATGCATCTCAGGAATCTGTAAGATGCCACTCATTGCAGACTCAAGGGTGTACAAATATAAACATTTCTTTTGAGAGCAGAGTACCTGGGACCCCTGCCAGAGAAGTTGCTCCTAGAGAATTAATTCCCTAGGATTCAACTCACCATGTTCAGCCATCCAGGTACTCAGAGACCACTGCAGCCATGGTCCAATGGGCTCTGGCTACTGCTCAAGTTGGCAGCAGTCCTTGGTGTGCTCCATGTGATGCTGCTTTTACTGGCATACAGAATGCAACATGGGGGGCATGGGGGCTTTCACACAGATTTCAAGCCAGGGAATCCCTGAGGGGGCAGTGTGTGAAGGAGTGGGAATGAAAGGTGTAGTGGAGATCCTAGGAAGTTGGAGATTCTGGGAATGTGGGAAGTCAACTAAGGAAAGCTGCAGGCTATGAACAGAGCCATCCCCAAAGAGGCCATGTGGGCTGCAACCAGCACAGTCATAAGGTGGAGCCACCCAAGCTCCTGGGAACTCACTTCTCACCACGTAATGTTTGCTGAGCTGTGTCTCAGCATTGCCTTCAGGCTTTTCTTTTCTTCCCCTTCTTGCTTCCCGTTGGAATGGGAATATTATTTCTGTGCCATTGTACCTTGGGATTATGTAATCTGTGTTTTATTCTTACAGAGTTTCATAATTAAGAGTTTGCCTTGAGTCTCAGAGGAGACTTTGGTGTACAAGTTTGAGAAGTAGAGGAACTGTGGAGATTTCAGAGAAAGGATTATTGTATTCTTGGTAGTATGAGGGATAGTCATATGTTAGATGGAATTATTAATTTGTTTTTATACTTATTTCAAGGTTAAGTGCAGGGTAAAGAGATGTGTTTGGGTGTCAATTTGACAGGGTTGAAGTGGTGGTTAAGCTTCCTTATGTCAAGCTGGTTGACATAATGGCTGAAAGCCATACGGTTTATGGCTAGATGTCCCCTAAGGGCTCCATGTGCTCATAGGTGGGACTTTTGGAAGGTGATTAGATTCTGGGGACTTGTGCCTGACTTGCTTTTAGGAGATGGGGTTTGGGTGGAAGAGGAGGTTCACTAGGGGCATGGCATGGAGGGCTTTATCTCCCTCCCAGCTCCTCCCTAAACACTCTCTGCTTCCCTGCCACCATGCCATGAGCAGCTCTCCTCTGCCATGCCCCTCTGCCATGCCATCCTGCCTTGGAGCCAGCCAACTATGAACTGAAACCTCTACAAACTATGAGCCAAAATAAACCTCTCTTCCTTTAAGTTGTGAGTGTCACATATTTTGTCCCAGCAACAAGGCAAGTAACTAAGATAGGAGCCACTGAGAGGATTAACAAAGCATATGTCCACGTACGTCAGAGAGGAGATTACTGAGGTATAACCTTGGAGACTATGTCTGATCCCTAGCCCCTTCTTCTCTGGCACTGTTCCCTGCTCTGATTCCCAGACCATGAACTAAGCAGTTTTGTTCATTCATGCCCTTCTGCCATGATGTTCCTGTCTCAGAGCTAGCTGACCATGGACTGAATCCCCTCAAATGTGAGCCAAATTAAATCTTTCCTCCTTAAATTATTGAAGTCCTTGTCCTAGGGAAAGTGAAATCTGACTAGTACACAGAGTCTCATAATAGGATATGAAAATGTTTCATGAAGCAGGGATACCTCAAACTGGATGAAGTTAAGCCACTGACAATAGAGGTGCTGAAATGACACAGATGCTAGATTATCTGAAAAGATTTCAAAGCAGCCACCATAAAAGTGTATCAGTGAGAGATATGACTACACTTTAAACAAAAGAAGAAAGTGGAAATTCCTATCAAAGAAATATAAGATATGAAGAACCAAGTGGAAATTTGCAAACTAAGACTACAATGACTTCAGTGCAAAAATTCAGTGGGAAGGCCGGGGATTTAGCTCAGTGGTTCCGCCACCTGCCTCTCAAGCACAAGGTCCTGAGTTTGATCCCCAGTACCAAAAAAAAGAGAGAGAGAAAAAACTCAATGAGTTTACTTGACACCAACATGGAGAGAACAGAAGCAGTAAACTCAAAGAGGGAATAACAGAAACTACCCAGTTTGAATGACGGAGATGGGTTGGGTAAAGGTGATCAGAAGCTCAGGGCCCTGTGGGACAATAGCAAAACACAAAACACCTATGTGTATTAGTCAGCCTGTGTTGCTGGGACTTAGAGGAGGAGAGGCTCAGTTTGGGGCACAGAGTTTTCAGTCCATGGTCAGCTAGTCCCAACACAAGCGTCATGGCAGGAAGACAAGGAGCAGGAAAACTGTTCATCTCATGGCACTTGGTAAGCAAAGAGCAGGGAAGAGCCAGGGCAAAAGGGGCCAAACACCAGATGAGTACCCAAGGTCAGGGCCCATGGCTCACCCAGACACACCCCAAGAGTTCTTCAGCAACCTAGTCACCTCTCAAGTCAACCAAGTTGACAGTCAAGCTTAACCATGAGGATATGACACAGGAGTCACAGAGGAAAGAGGAGAGAGAAAGGAATCGGAGAATACCCGAAGAACTCATGGTTCCAACTTTCCACAACATGGCAAAAGACACTAACCTATTGGCTTGAGGAGCTTCAGAAGTTGAGCAACTTCTGAATAAAATTTCTAGCAGACAAAATCCAAAACATTTATATAGAACACATCAGAAACAGATTTCTGATAACAGACCACCCATCTTACCACAGGGCAATGACCCGTCCTGCCCCAGACCACCCACATTACCAATAGGGATAGGGAAATGCTCCACACTGCCCCAGGTTTCTCAACAAGAAGTACAGTAGCCAGAAGGAGGGTGCCCTAGATTTCAGCCATGGAAGCAACAGAAAATCCACCCAGAATTCTCACCAAATGAGAGTAAAGAGAGAAAGGTATACCCAGACACTTTCAGATGAAGGAAGGCTAAGAAAAGTTGCTCTAAGTGATAAACCCTGAAAGAATGGATAGAGGTACTCTAAACAGAAAGAAAATGGTAAGAGAAGAAATGTTAGAATGCCAAGAATAGAGGAAGAGAAGAAAAATACAACTATTGGCAAATATAATACTTTCCTTCTTATAACTTTTTCAAATTATGTTCAATGATGAAACAATTATAGCACAGCTTGATTTCATTTTAGATATATGTAAAGGGGATATATTAGATATTTATAGACAAAAAGGGTGATATTACATTAAAAATTGTATTTTCTCCACTTCCCTTGAACTAGTGAACTATTGTCATTAATTGACTGTAATAAATTTCATATGGCTAATGTAAAACATGAGCACCCGAAGAAGCTATACAAGGGAATGCACTAAAAGTCTTACAAATACAACACAACTTAATCTGAAAAAAAAGAAAAACTGTTCAAATAACCCACAGAGAAGCAGAAAAATGGAACAGAACAATAAAAAACAGAGAACAAACAGAAAACAAAAACAAAGGATGTACTTAATTCCTAAGACATCAATAAATACATTAAATGTAAAAGGTTCAAATATATCAATTAAAAGACACAGATTGGTAGAGTAGATTTAAAACAAAAAGTGAATCCATCTTTAAGCAGTTTTTTAAAAACTCTTTTTGAATATGTCAATGAGGCGAATATTGAATGTAAAACAGTGTTTTAAACTAAACTGTAGCAAAATTTTTTGCGTATATAGATGGTATTCAAATATTTTGTATGGAAATGAAAGTAAACCAGAAAGTTTTTTCAAATAAAAATGGAAAAGAAAAAGCAAGAAGGAGGAGAAAGCAGTCTATGTGCTTCCAGACTTACATAGCTACAGCGATTCAGGCCATGTGGGGTTGGTGGCTGGACAGGCACACAGTCAAAGGAATAAATTGGAGAACCCAGGCACAGGCCCACAGGACACACCCAGTTTATTCTGACAAAAGGCCAAAACCACTTAGTGGCAAATGAGTCTCCCAACTCCTGGCTTCTGCACAAAAGGCCATGAACTCTGCACCTACAGAATAGCAGCCACAGATCAAACTTTAGAAAGAAATGAAAAAGAAAACTGGTCTACATGGAAGAGAGAAAACGTAAAGGACTTGGCAGACTGAAACCCAAACTTCACTCTGCGTCTGGCAGAGCAGTCCCCACGGGGGCCAGCCGGACCCCAGCCTTCCGGAGATGTTGGCAGCCTCCGACCAGCAAGGGAGGGCACTGCCAGGGCACGACTGCTCATTCCACGCACACCCTGCTTCCCAGGAGCATGCAGCTTACTTTCTCTTCTCTCTGGGAGTCTGACCAGTCTCGAGGATGTTGGAAAGCCACTCTGGAGCGCACAGTGGGGCACTCTGCCCGCAGGTTCTCTAGCCGGCCGACTGGGGTTGGCACTCTGGTCACAGTGCTGTCTGCCCTGCGCCCTGCACTAGCATCTCTGCACCCTCGCAGGCAACTTCCCTCACCCCCACTTTCGAGCATGCCCTGCATTTCCTCTGCTGAGGCTCTGGCTCAGTAATGTGCTTCTGCCCCCCAGACGTGGGCTCTGCCAGGGCCCAAACATACCTCAGTCTCCCTGTTGCTTTTTCTGGAATGACTGATGTGAAGTGTTAGTCAACAGGAAGGCGTTACATGCTCATGTGTACACATATCTACAAGTGCACACGTTTTTATCAGTGCACACGTGCTGTAAGCAGCACCTACCCTCCTTTGCTAGAGTTGGCAGATGCACACAACACGTCTCCGTTCCTTGTTCCATTCCTTTCCCTCCCTCCCCTCCGACTCTCCGTCCTCCTCCCCTTTGAGGAAGTTCTATCTCCCTGCCGCCTATTGTCTGCCTTTTATTCTGCTCTTTGCTTATATTTTGAGATTCTTGTATAAGACAAACGTGCAGAAGGACACTTTAAAAAGCTGTCATAGCAGAGATTTTTAAATGCTGAGATTCTAAAACACACAACAAGGAATACAGCAGTAGCAGAGCCGTACTCTGCAAAGCACTGCTAGAACTACAGCAGTTCAGAAACTTCATGTGCTGGTTCAGATCACTCATTTTTCCTCTTTCTAATGGGCTCACTGGGCCTGATGAGTTCTACTAGGCTGCAACGCTTGAGGCCGGCTGCTCCTTCAGTTAGACGCGCACTGCCTCAGCCACTCCAGCTCCAGACCCTTCCAGACGTCTGCCCTGAGGAGCTGTCAGCTTGAGGATGGTCACCATTGTAAGCAGAGGATACTTCACTGTTTGCTTTTGGTGGTGCAGAGACCTCCATGTTACCAGAGGCCTTAAGGACATGGTTACACCTGGGAGCTCCTGGTGGGGACTGAGGCCTCACTGCTTTGGATGAGAGCACTGGAATTTGGGGCACCAAGACTGTGCTAGGAAAGAGACACTGAACGGACAACCAAGCGCAGGGAGGCCCCTGGGTGAGGCCTGTGTGGGTGAGGGGTGTGGGCCTACGGGCCTGGGCTCCTGGACCAGGCTGGGCAACACCCTCTGCCTCTTCTTCTCACCTGCTCAAGTGGTGACCCTGGGGCTCCACTCTGGATCCCACTGGCCAGTATCCCCCAGGCTTTCCTGAGAGCCATCTGTCCGTCCATCTGTCCATCTGCCCAGCATCACAGGCACTGACGACATGGCACACCTGAGGTGCCCAGCTGTGGCCAGCAGGCCCAGGCCCAGGCCCAGGCCCAGAACTCCTAGGACTGCAGGTTCCTTGAGGCTGGGCTCCGGGTTTTAGGAGCTGCATGGTCCCAGGGGAACCAGGAAGGCAGATCCAGCAGAGGAGGAAGGCCCAGCGGCACTTCCCGGGCCGGCTGCGTGTGAACCACAGCCCTTTGGTGCCATGGAGGGTGTGCTAGAGGAGTCCTGCCTGTGCTGCATGAGGGCTCCCAGCTACTCGCTTTAAAGCACTGTACAGGGAAAAGCGCAACCAAAGAGTCAAGACCCAGGTTTACTGCATTTGATGGTTGATGATTGCTCTAACCCAAGCCCAAAGCAGCGAAGAAACTCTGGTGGACACTTGGTCATAGCCAGGAAGAAACACCCAGCACCTGCGTCTGGCTCCCTACAGAGGCTCCCACACCACTGAGCAAGTGATCCCCCTCCAGTGCCCACAGATCTGACTCCAGCAGCACCTGCCGGACTCCGGGCCCAGGACGAGCAACCTGAGCGCTCAGGGGCACTTGGGAGAGGTGGCAGACACAGCCTGCAAAGCCAGCTGATGGCAGAAAGGAATTGCTATGAGGAAACACTGGTCTCCAACTCAGTCCTGGGGCCACACTGGAGTCCCTGCCTGCCCCTCAGTTTGGCTGCTGCCTGGAATCCCAGTGTGAGGAGAGGACTCTGATTAGTTCTCCTCACCAGCATCTGATGGATAAAAAATATGCCTTTCATTTGAAAGTGAACTTGGGAGTATCAGCCTTGGAGCTTGGAGCTACGAGATTTCTCAGGAGTCTGCTCCGTGGTCGGGGGCAAACAGAGGAGACGTCTGATTCTTTGCATCACTCTGAATTGAATGAACACCTGAGCGGCAGTGTCTGTGTGCTCTGGGCTCTGGGATTCACCCAGGGTCAGAGCAGCTGAGGTGACGAGGCAGAGGGCTGTCCAGGTGGACCCACAGCAGGAGAGGGTCCGACCGGTATCTCCGGGGCACCAGGACCACTGTGCTGCTGCCTCTGCTCCCCAGCACCTCTCTGGATATTTTTAAGCACTGCAGCATATCATTTAGCTTTTCTGAAAACCCAAATCTAAATTAATTATAGTTCTGCTAAAGGGGGGAAAAGATATTAGGTGCCCAAGCTAAAATAAAATGAAGTCAACTTTTTCTTTATTAGATTTTAATGGTATTATTATAATAATTAAGCTTTTCATTAATTTTTTCATGCTTATTGAGTTACAGTTCCCTGCAGATTTGAATCTTATTTAACGTGTAATTACGGCAGTCCATTTTTCAGAAGGAAATTCGCACGTGGAGGTGTGGGATTTCACCACGGGCTCTCAAATTAAAGCCACGCAAGGTGACTGAGCTGCTCTTGGTGCCCGGCCCCGTGTGGCCTCCGCAGAGCTCCGTCCGGCCCGGGGGCATCACCATCCTCCAGACCAGGTGGGTGCGAGGCCTTGCTACCTTGCTGAGACTCACTGTGCTGTGGTCGCAGCTGCTGGCTGTGGCATTCTGACCCGACCAGCAGTGCATGGCCCCAGACTCTTGTGGCAGGGCCCTGCACCAGCACACGTGTGTCCCCAGACCACACAGGGACACTGGCTGGGCAAAGCCACAGCCGCAGCCTGGACCCAGACCCAGCCAGGCACAAGCACAGACAGGGTGGGGACTGGGTTGATTCTCCTGAGACTGGGGGTGAGTGTGGTGCAGTCCACCCCCAGGCCAGCCTTTCCTGTCCCCGAAGTGCTGCTCCCCAGCACCCCATGAAGGGTGGACCCAGCGCTGGCCCAGCCCCACGCCAAGTTAGAAAGTCACCTGGCTCCAGGACGCCAGGCAAGGTGACCCAGTGCTGCCCAGTTCCTTGGGCCCGAGGCCACTTGCTCTCCATTTAATTCTCACTGCTGGTGGACACGTCCAGGCCAAAAGCCACTTTGGAAAGCAATACCCAACAGCATCTCTGACAAAGCAGGAGACATGCACTTCTCGCTACAGGGATCTGTCTCCTGAACTTGGCAGTGCCAGCATGTCCAGAGGTACATGCAGAAACTCTGTCTGCACTGCAAGAAGCAAGCAAGGGCGAGAGGCTGTCTAGGAGGAGGAGGTGTCCCCGCTGAGGAAGGAATGCACCAGCAGATTCGCACCAGCACATGTGCAGTGGACTCTGGAGCTACAGCCTCCAGTGTGAGCAGATGAAGAACGAGGAATGCAATGTGTGACCAGGGCTTGAACTCTCCACCACACCCATCACACTTGGCCACCCTTACAGTTGATCAGATGCCTGAGCGAGTTCGTGTTTGTGACCGTTGTTCTCTCTTATGCACCCGGCAGACTGTGCTGTATTCTGGCCCAAGCCCGGATGTCCTTTCCTTGCAGTCCCAGGTCTGAGCCCTGAGTAAGGCTGACTCAAAGGCTGGGCTGAGCCCCACATGGCCCTGTGAACCAGATCGCTCCCCGCTGCATCTGGGGGCATGGAGGGACCACAGAGGGCACTTGGCTCCTGGCTGGCCCCCTCCCACGAGGCCGCAGAGTGGCCAGAGTGTGGAGTCCGCCCATTTGGAGAGTGCAGGTGGCAGAGGAGGTACAGATGCTCATGCAACCACAGGCTGCCGTGCAATGGGAATCTCCATGATGCAGTCACATCTGCAAGGTGACAAGAAATCCCCGGGTGCCAAGGCTTTGGGGCTCCTCTGGGGCTCGTCTCCAAGAGGCTGTGACCTTGGACGGTGGAGCCCTGCTTCAGCAAGGGTGCTGCTAAGGCCATGTGGCAGGGGCTTCACCCGCTCCCCTTCCTGCTCTCTGTCACCCTCACGCCACCGTGCGGCTCTGCTGGCCCCACAGCAGCACCCTGAATGCAGCTTTTGTGTTTCTGTGACGAGGGTCAGGACAACTCTCAAGCCCAGGGCTCGCAGCCAGCTCTGTGAAGAAATGGCTGGTGCCAGCTCTCTTTCAAAGCTGGTGTCCACGCTGGGCAAGCACAGTGCAGGTCAGTCATGCCTAGACGTGGACAGGAGTGGCGGCCTCAGCTGGGCACTGCTCCAGACAGCCCTGAAGCAGGCGCCAGGACTGCTAGGTGGCTTGAGGAAGCCACAGGCAGGCTGAGCCAGACGGCACCCAGCCACTCTGATCCGAGCATGCGGCTCCTACACGGCAGACCACAGACGCCCACCCCACAGAGCAGCTGGAGGGCAGTGCCGAGAGCTCAGCCGCTGTCCGGTTCTCAAGTTGGAGATGAGATCCTGGTGGTGTATGTTTGTGAGCTGGGTAGAGTGCTTGTCTGAGTGGCAGGAGGGGTATTCCGCCCAGGGAGGGCACAGGGCACCCTGAATCACAGCACCTAGGAGATCCCAGTAACACCAAGGAAAACCGGATTCAGCTAGGGGGGGCTGGAAAAGTGACAGGAGATTCAGCCTCTGAATATTACCATATAAGTGAAACCAGCACTTGGGTTGGTAAAATGTTTGCAAAATGCCTTTTTTCTTAGAGATAGTATGAGCACGCTCCTGGATACCCCCAAAGTGTCCCCTTCTGCAGGATGTGCGGTCCATCCCGGCACAGAACATAGAGGATGCAGTCATCGCCCCAGGATGGACAGGAGTGAGGAGGCACCCACACTGCATACAAAACACGCTCACTAACAGTGTAAAAAGAGCTGGGTCTCGCAGAATATATTTGCTGACATTTAAAGTGCAGCAATTGATAGGCAAAATAAGCCAGTATTTCTGGCTTATTTCCTCCACGGGAAAAACACAGCAGCAACTCCTACCATTTCTCCCAGAGGTAAATAAAAAGAATCAAGCCTGTAAGCTGGCTTTCCTGGCCTTTGTCATAGAGAAGCGTGTGCCCATGTCCACACCCCGGTGATGAAAGGGAGGAAGGGACTCTCACATGGCTTCAGGTAGCAAAACCAAAACCAAGGCAGGACACATCTCCGTCAGGAACCAACACAAGTACGTTTCCTCCACCGACAAGTTTTGGGTTTTTCTCAACAGGAGTTGCAACAGTTTACAAATTAGTAATTTAAACAGCGTGCGAAACTACCACAGGATCTCATCAGATGTATCTTCAGACTCACAGGAACTTCCCTGGGTCAGTCCAGGTGCAGCAGCGGACAGGTCCAGTGCTGACTTGGACCGCACTGGTTGGCTGTATCCCAGAAAACCCTCTCTGATGCTTGGTCCCGCCTCCTCTTCCCTGCCTTGACCCTGGACCAAGCCTTGTTTAAAGTGGATGCAGCCAAGGAGCATCCTAAGAGGTCTCTATCCTCGGCCTGAGGGCTAGGCCCACTCTTCTGCCAGGCAAACTTGCATTGCTTTTCCCCCAGGCCACGGGCTTATGAGGAGACAGCTCCCAGGACCGAGTCCCAGCTGGACGGTACTGCTGCTCCCTCCTTAGTGCCTCAGGGATGGCTCTGCCCCAAAGGTGGCCACAGTTCCACCACTGAGGCATAGAGAGGTGCTCGTCTGGAGATTAAGAAAAGTGACCCGAAGGATGAACACCCACCAGGAAGAAAGGTTCGGGAGCTAGAGACGTGGGCCTGAGTGCCAAGCAGCTGTTCTCCAGGCCTTCACTGTCTTCCCTCACCAGCTGCACATGTCTGTGGTCCAGGGACATGGCCATTCCTTTGTCTGCTGCCTCAGGAGCCCTGGCACCAACCCTGGGCAACCAGTTCCTCTCTAGTGACCACGGTACACTGACCTGCCGGCCCCATGTGAATGCACAGCCTTGTGCTGGGGTGACAGACGTGGAAGAAAAGGCTGAGTTCCACTTGCTACCCTGGCCACCTGCTTTAAGTAGCAAACTTCGCAGACAGACGCCTCTGCCTACGGAGTGGGCTTGCAGTGCCGGTGTGCCAGGGCCCGGTGCACAGTGGCTGCTGCCCACAGCAGGGGAGGGTCCTGCCCGCACCTACACTCCAGCAGGCGTCCTTTGCTGTGGCCAGGCCAGGCCCCTGCAGAGCCGCAGCCTCTCATCTCCAGGGCCCACTGGGGACCCCAGGAGTCATCATGAGACCCCGAGACACTAGAGACTCGGCCTCAGGCCTGGTGCCCTCCGTCAGAATGCGTGCTCGACCCCGCTTCTGCCCCGTTGTCTGTGGGAAGGTGGTGACCAAGGGAGTGTCACTGAAGGGTGTGCAGGGTCTCGGGTGGAAGACGGGGTGCACACAGCCACCCTGTTCACAGGGGGGCACGTGGAAGCCGTTCTCTTTCCCCTCCCTTCCTCTGTGGGGGCCATGGAACAAAACCAAACCAAACCACAGACAGCTAGCCCTCAGCCTTGAGTGCGGGAAGCCACTGTCAGAGGACACTGAGGAGCAGGGCATCTTGCCAGGTGACAGTGGACTGCCTGTGGTCCCTCCATGTCCATGGGGAGTAGCTCCAGGGGCCGCAGATACCAAGTCCCTGGGTGCTGCGTCCCTTCTACAGAGCAGCGCAGCACCTCGTACACCCACACGCATGCTCCTGGATGCTTGGCCCTCTCTGGATTACTTATAGCCCCCAGCACAGTGTGAGTGCAGGATAAAAAGGTGTTAGGTGGATGACAAGCAACGAGAGACAGTGCAGGAGGCACAGACATCCACCCTGAACTGGCAGGACCTGGTGGGTTCTTTGGAGCTCACCCCCACGTTCCACCATCGCACTGGTGCAGCCCTGGGTCTGTGCTGGTCTCACAAGGACACAAGGAGGTCTGCAGCACGTGCACTGTCACCTTGGCTTCCAGCTCTTCCTGTGCTCACAGGGAGGGAGGGAGGAAGGAAGGGAGGGAGGGAGGGTCCGGAGCCGTGGCGGGGAGGTGAGGCACAGAGGCCAGACTGCCTGGCACAGGCGCATGATGAAGGAAAGCTGCTGGGGGTGGGCAGAGAGAGAAAGGAGGAGCTGGGGACAAGGACACAGCCTTCCAGGCCCCTCCTGCTCCTAGCTGCACATCTGCCAGGAACTCATCCACAGATGGACATGCTGACGAGTCCTGGATCCCCAGGAGCATTACCCCCAAAGCCCCTCCTCTGACACAAGAGACTGTGGGGACATCTCAGGTCTGAACCGTGACATCGACACTCTCAGGTGCTTAGGAGAAGCCAGGCCAGTCTTCCTGAAAACCAGCACTGTGGCAGGGGCTTGGGCAGGGACTTGGGCAGGGACTGGCAGGTGCAGAGAGAAGAGCCTGAGGGTGACCACCCCACAGCTCCAGGTAAATTAAATCAGTCTAACTCCGCCTCCAAATGCAAAACCCTTGGTGTGCAAGCTACTGCAACCTGATTTCAGACTGTACTTTCGGAACACGTAGCTGAGTGCCAGCCAATCACAGCAGCAGCTCATTCCAACCAATCACAGCAGCCAGGTTCCAGCCAATCAATCACAGCAGCTTGCTCTAACCAATCACAGCAGCCAGGTTCTAGCCAGCCACAAAAGCCAATCACCCCTGAACCAGTCATTGCTCAGACCACACATTCCTCTCACCCTGCTGGGCAGAGCTCTTGGACCTCTTTTGGTTCTGAGCTTGCCTGATTGACACATGGTTCTTTGCTCAGATAAACTGCTAACCTGGCTTTGCCTAAGGTTCTTCTTCGACACCAGTAAGGTGGTTGCTATAACTGAGGCCCGGTTACAGTGGGTGCTTTGAAGGTTCGCCTTACCCATGCCGCTGTGTGGAAGACAGAATCCACAGAACAAGTACAACCTGGAGCAAAATGATTTCTCCTTCTAGGGCGGGGAGCTGAGCAGCAGGAGGCCCCATGAGGCACTGACCGTGTGGTGCCTGAGGCTTCCTGGCCTGGCCCCTTCCCGCGCCCCTTCCACCGTCGTGCTGCACACTGGGCAGCCCGGGGAGTCCCGCCCGGCACTGTCTTCTGTCCTGAGCCCTCCCAGGACCAGCGGGTGCAGTGCCTGGGCAGGGAGGGTGCCCAGGGGCCAGCTACCCACATGGACCCCGACTGACGGACGAGCCTCCCACCATGGTGAATCCGTGTCGAGGGTCTGCCTGGCATGCCTGGGCTGCTCTTGCCGATACATTATAAAGAAAAGAAGAAGAAGGAAGGAAAGAAAGAAAGAAAGAAAGAAAGAAAGAAAGAAAGAAAGAAAGAAAGAAAGAAAGAAAGAAAGAACACTAAAGACAGACTCACTGCTCTCAGAAAGCTCCACCTTCGTTCCAACAGTCCCAGAGAGGCCAGCTGTCAGTGAGGCCTTCCTTCCTTCCTTCCTTCCCTCCTTCCTTCCACCCAGAGCACCTGAGGGAGGCACCTTCCCAGCGCCTGCCCTGGGCCACCTCCAGTACCTGGATTCTCAGGTCCTCCCCACTGCGAGCCAGGAAGGCGGCTCCGAGGGTCTGAAGCGTAAACACAAGTGGATGTTGGGCTTGACATGTCGTGAACATGCCCCTCTCCTGTGTCTGTGGAGAGCACAGAGCCTTCTGGGCCTCTCTGTACCCTGCTTCATTTTTAATGACTGTCCCTGAAAAGCAGGGACAGCAAGATGCTGTCACCTCGCCGTATTTCACCCCCATCAGACTCGGGCTGGCGGCTGGTCTGGCTCCCTGGCGGATTCCTCCCCAGCGCCCTCCCCAGCCCGGAGTCTTCCAGAGCGGTGCAGCCCCAGCTGCTGCCCTCTCTGAAGCTGTGAATGGAAAATAGGAGAGCCTGGGCCTCAGAAGAAAGCCTTCCATTGCAGATCACCCCTGCAGGGGGCAGCTGGGTGGGCTTGTGGCCGCCTATTTTCCCAGTTGAAGATCTGCAGCAGGTACTTGAACGGCCCTCTGTGGCACTAATCACAGCTGCTGTCCCAGGCCCGAGGATGCCTGTCAGGAGACTGAGGCGCCCCACAGACTCTGGGGCTCGCCGTGGGCCACAGCTCTCCTCTTGGAGGCCGGCGGCCAGGAGGGAGGCAGGGTCCCCGGGTGCCTGCTTCCTGCCCTGCGTGAGGACGAAGCTCCATGGCCCTCGACCTCCCAGGCGGCTGCAGTCGCTCGGCAGGGGCCTCAGGGCCTCAGTTTCTGGGGCAGCGCCGTCTCCCCCAGTCTTGGCCCTGTACAGCTCAAGGGTGATAAGATGCCGAGGGCACCGGGCTCAGGGGTTAGGGAGCCCTCAGGAGGGGGGGGGCGTCCATCTCCGTGAAGAGAGAGAAGCAGTCACACGTCTCTCCTCCAAGCAGCCGAGCCGTGGCTCAGTGTCCCTGTGTGGTCTGCAGACAAACTACCCCACTGAGCGTAAGTGAGGGCTGACCCACTGGGCCCCCTAGCTGTAAGAAAGAGGCCGGGGTCCAAACTTAGCATCCCTGAAATTGTCACTTTTTCCAAATCATCTTAAAGGCGAAATATTTAATCAAATAAAAATTGGTCCAACTCACCAAGCCAGGTGGGAGTGGAGCAGCTGGGCTCCTCTGGGTGGGGCCCCAGCTCAGGCCCTGGAGAAAGAGGGCAGGGGAGCCACAGGACACCCGCCCATCCCCTGGCCCAGAACTGCGCCCGGGGCCTGGATCCCGAAAGCGGAAGTGACTGTGCCCAGGACCTGCACAGGGATGTGCGGAGCTGCTTTGTCCATGAGAGCCGCAAACTGGGGTGGCACGGGTGACCTTTAGTGGCTGACCTCTAACTGGTCCACCCATCCCGTGGACACTGCTTACCCACGAGTGGGAATGGTCCATCAGGGACCATCCACACCGACTGCTGGCCAGATTTCTCAAGAGGACAGAGCACAGGGATGAGGAGCGTTGGGCATCACCAGGGTTAGGGCAGGGACAGGGAGGGGCAGTGAGCTCAGAGGTGGCTCTGGGGACTCTAGGATGTCACCGCTCTGCGCAGATTGTGTGGTGGAGAGAAGACTCTGCATGTGTGGTAAGACTGCCAGCACTAGTTGGGTGTGAGGGTGCACATCTGTCTTCCCAACATCCTGGGAAGCTGAGGCAGGAGGATTCAAAGTTCAAACTTAGTGACTTAGGGACACCCTGTGTCAAAATAAAGATTAAGATGGGCTAGGATGTAGCTCAGTGGGAAAGTCTTAGGTTCAACCCCCAGTACAGCCAAAGAGAACCCCACCAAAAACTAAATCCACACATGAGTACACACACGTGTGCACACTGACCACACCTGCACATGAAGGTGGCTGTAAACTGTGGGCTTGGAATCAGCTCAGTCATGGCAATGACCAGCCGGACAAAGTTGAGGGGCAGGCGGGGCCGGTACGGATCTTAAAACTGCACGGTTATTCAGTTATCTCAGGAAGAGACTTTAGTTTTATTAAAAGACAAATAATCATGGATTGAGTTAACATTAAATTCTTTAGGTGACTGTGTACATAACGTACGTACAAATCCAGAGCGTGCACACACATCATGCGGGCGTGTAGAATGAGCTGGTGGCCTCTGTTTCACCACGCTGTGCTACGTGTTTAGGAGAGGAATAGAGGCAACATAGCTGTTCATACCAAGCCAGCCCAGGGAACAGGTTGTCCCCGCAAGCCACAGCCACCCCCTGTGACACTGTAGGGTGCACAGTGCTGCCCGTGCCTGGCACCTGGTCCTCCCCACTGACACCATTCCGTCACCTCCCATCAGGTCTGAGCCGACAGTACACACCTCCCAGGCAATCGGGCGTAGGAAAGCATTTTCCACTTTATTTTTCTAAATTTCTTTCTTGAGTATAGGCCAAAATTGTTTTTTAGACACAATAAAATCAAACTGCTGTCTTGGATGGTCTTGCAGCCTTGGATCCTTGCCTCTCCCACGGCTGCAGTAAAATATCCTTCGTGCCCAGTGTGTGACAGCTAAAGCTTGGAAACAGCCCAAGTGCCCATCAACTGGAGACTGAATAAAGAAGATGTGGTTTTTCTATAAAATGGAGCACTACTCAGCTATAAAGAACGAGAAACTAGAGACATTTATAGTTAAGTGGATGCACACTGAGGCTGTACTCTTAAGTGAAATAAATAGGACATACATGTGTAAATACCAGATAATTTCTCTGGTGTGAGAAACTGAAATTGTAGATAAGGATCAAAACGTATAACTGATAATGTGAAACAGGAAGAAAAGGTCTAAAGGAGTTGGGGAAGTGGGAGGGATAGGGGAAAGGAAAGAAGGGAATGGAATTAATGAAAAGGAAAAGAAAAGGAAAAATGAAAATGGAGAAAAGGAAAAATGGAAACAAAGTCTCTGTAAATAGGGAAGGGAGGAGGGGGTGAAGGGAGGGCAAGGGAAGGGGGAAAAATATGAACCAAGATACATCACGTAAAGATACAAGTTCCCAACGATGAATGTAACTGTATTTATACCTAAAATGTCCCGATAAAGTTAATTAAAAAAATATCCTTTGTGCCACCAAGAGCCAGAGATCTGCCCAACAAGGTTTAGAGAAAGTCGGACTCCGAAGGATGGCACAGGAAGCCTCCCTGAAGCCCCGAAGCCGGCCTGGCTGCCGGTCCCTGGTTCCCACTCGCCGTGGACTCACTGGGGGCTGAGGCCGGCAGAATCCTGCACCTGCTGGGAAATGCTGCAGCCAACCAGGGGCCGGCTGTTCTCAGGACGCCTCCCCAGGCCTGGTGGGCAGAGTTTATGAGCCTGTGTCTCCGCAGATGCCAGGACCCACGGGCTCCTGCCCTCCTACCCTGGACCTCTCCGGAGATGCCTGACCCATTCCTGTTGCCGTCCATCCTCTGACAAGACTGCACAACCATGGTAGCAAAACTGATTCCCTGCTCGCACTGGATGTGGCTGCTGACTCGCCCTGGGGGAGCTCCCAGCACAGCACCTCCAATGCCCTTGGAACTTCGGTGAAGCCTGAAGTGGCCCCCAGCCCAGGAGCAAGGGCGTAGGAGCTCAGGGAGGGCTCCCCGTGGGCTCCCTCGAGCCCTGCCGCCTGGGCTCTCGCTTCCTTCTCTCCTCAGAAGAGGCCTCCCTCAGACAATCTGGACTCTGCACCCACTGCACCTACCGAGCACCAGGCTCCCATCCAGTGCCACATATGCCGTCCTCGGCGCACCAAGCCCTGTCCCCTGGGGACTCCGTTGCGGCAGGCACAGGGGCACCAGTGTGGCAGCACCAGCCTAGACCCCATCTCAGGCAGGGCCCCCAGCCTCCTCAGGGCTCCCTTGGGCCCACACATAGCTGCAGGCCGCTGCTTCGGGGGTGCTTCCCAGGCCCTGGGCTCCACCAGGAGGCTCCGCCATGGCAGGGCCACCCTCACTCCACAGCCACCCTGCATTCCTGAGGGTGCATGGCCTGGCTGCCCAGACTTCTCTGCCTGCCATGCCCCAGGCAGCTGGCGCTTGTGCGGCATTTCCATCCTGGCCCTGGAAATCTCCTTCCTCTGGCCTTGACCTGCGACCGTCTTCAACTCTGGCACAGTCCAGGGGCCTCAAGTTACCCAGCCAAGCTCCCTTCTCACCCTGCCCTTACTGCCTTCCCTCTGTCTCCTCCAGCTAAACAGAAACCAGAGGTGGCTGTGTCCACATGGGAGGAGTAAAGGCCAGGAGTGTGTGAAGCATCCTGTGACTCCCGGCTAAAAACCATATACCATCCTGTGCTCCATTTCTTTGTCATTAGGGCACAGCAGAAAAAAGACATTGTGGCCCTTGAAAATAGCACGAAGGCCACAAGGCTAATCCAAGATTAAGGAAAATGAGCTTTGAAGACAGATGGGAAAGCCCTTCGGCCATATGCTGAGAAGGAGCACAAAAGACAAGCAAATTGGGATGGGAGCTCGAGAGGCAGATACTGCTGTTTGCAGGTACTCTGCTCGCTGGAACCCTAGAGTGCATCCAGGGAGACAGACGGCTACAGAGAGGAAACCACACGGCCCCCGGGCCTTGCAGAGAGCTCGTGGTCACAGAGTCGGGCACATGGCTCCCGAGGGGCTCACCTGCCCGTGGTCCCGGCCTGTGACACTCCCTGGCCCACTTTTCCCGCAGGCCCTGTCTGCTGCCCATGTGGCCCAGGCAGGACCTCACCTGGGTGTCACTGGACAGCATAGGCTGGCCAGCTGTGACCCAGGGCCCAGCCTGAGTCTGTGGTCCTGCTCCATGAAGAGCCGCCACCTCCCCAGGAGAGCCACACACACCCGGATGCCAACTCCACAAGGGCAACACCGTGCCATGTTGCAGACTCCTTCCTCAGGTGCCTGGACCTGAGAGTCCTACTTTCCCCAGGGGGCAGCTGGGCTGGGCAGCTCAGAAACCAGGTCCCAGCTTCCCCATGGTCTGCCTCACAGAAGAATGTGCAGAGTGAGGGCCTGGGCACCCGGAGTCCCAGGATGGGGCAGACAGGATGCTGTCAGGGATCAGCCAGGGTGAGCTAGCGAGAAAGGCTCTCCCCATCCTGACTCCGGAGCCACTGTGGTGCATGTGACAGGCGTTGCTCACTGATGTCTTGTTTCCTTGGGTTCTACTGTTCAATAACGTATCCCCCGTTCTTCTGTACAGTGGCTAGAATCTGAAAAATTAAAGCCAGATATTATTTCAAATTTATACCTGCCTTGACTTTTTAATCCAAAAGGAACTGGTTCTTTCTTTTCTAAAAGGAAGGAGACCACATGTGTGCCTGGGTGGGAAATGCCGCATCACTCCACTGGCCATTGTCTCTTAGCTGGAACGTGACTCCGAGGCTAACGGTACTTTGTGGAAGAAAGCTGAATCAAGCTCCCACAAAACTAGCAAAATCTATTCATCTGTGCACCACCTACCTACCCACTCACACACTCACTGGTCCATCTGTCCTTCCAGACAGGCATCCACATATCCATCCACCCACCCACCCATCCACCCATTCAGCCAAAACTTCCACAAACCTCAGAACCGTGGCTTACCCACGACGAGCCCGTACCTGACCCTCGGTGAGTGGGTGCACACTTCACCGGAAGTGCAGGATGCTGCTTCCGAAGTGATGAGGACCACAGGAAAGCAGCAGAGGTGCCCAGATGCCCCTCCGGGTACTCAGAGGGCTCCGTCCTGCAGGGCAGGGCCCCTCCTCTGAGGCACAGCCAATGCTCGGGGTCAGGACGGTGGTTCTGTGCTGTGGCACAAAGAGGTTCCTGGAGGTGTGAGGTGCTATGGAGCCACAGGGGCCGCCTGCTGACCCTTCACAAATGCTCCGAGTGCCCGGGCCTGTCCTGGGCCCTGTGGCCCTTGTGTCTAATGAAATGCACTGCGCATTGACATGACCTTCGACATCCCGGTAATGAAGGCTATGACGCGCCCTGTTATTTCTGCCCATGAGGTTAAATGGAGGCTTCCGCTAAATAAATAAATAAGTAGCCGGCCGTCGAGGTCAATTACCTCCCCAGATCTCCGGAGCAGCGGGGAGAAGCCAGCTACTGAAATGAAAGCGGGAAGCCATTACTGGGACATCCTCCGGGGGATAACCGGGCCCCGTGCCGGGGTTCCCTCGGGCTCTCACCCTGCATAGTAGGACCCGGGAGGCCGCAAAACCCACCCGGCTCTCGGCCCTCAGCCTGGGTGGCTGCCACGGAGGCCCGGCTCCCAGCCCCCACTGGGGATGGTGCGGGCGGCGGGACCAGCGTGTAATTTAATTGGCTTCCCCTCCTCCCTCAGGTCTACATGCTGTACTATATTGAAAAGTCATGCAGTGAACGCAGAAAGCCACCCAGGTGCTGCCCGGGACGAGGGGCACAGATGTGCACTTCGGTCTTCCTCACGGACGACGCCTCCACCCTCTCGGGCGCACGACACGGTGCACACCCAAGGCTCGAGAGATGAGCTTGCTGTTGCTCCCCCCTTCCCCTTGCAAGCCAAGCTGAGTGGCCTCGTTGGCAATGATTGATTACCCAATATCTAATTAAACCTGATCCGATCACTTATTATGCAGAGTGGAACAAACAAACTGAAGGGCTGTCAGCGCGGTGATGGATGACGCGGCCAGCCCGGCTTTTGTGGCTCCTGATGCCCCTATGCTTGTTACAACCAGGCAAAGCTGCGCTGGGCCAAGCACCTGCCACTCCCCTGCCCACCGCCCACCGCCCACCGCCACCCCTTCCCTGCCTGAACTTTTGGGGAGAAGTGGACGGGAGCAGAGGGGGCACCCAGGGTCCGGGGGTGGCGAGGTTCTGTCTGAGGTGGCGAAACAATGAGACTCTGGCCTCCACTCCCAGGTCTCTGTCCTCAGTGGCTGTGCGTGCGGAGGGCTGCAGGTGAAGGAGGCGGCGCGTGTTCACGCCCCACCGTGTGAGTGTGCGGGCTGCACGTGTGCTGCACTGCTGTGAGCCTGACCCCAGGAGCCGCAGGCTGGCAGAGCTCTGGGAACCCCTCCAGGAGAGTGACAGATAGGACATTAAAGCAACCCTCACAGGGGGATCATTCCTTCTCTATTGTCTGCCAGCCGGGATTCTCTTAGCAGCTCTCATCTATAAATTTTTCAGTTTTAATGTTTTAATTATTTAAAATGCAAATAAGTTCAAGAAGAAAGCAGCAGAAAATTTAAATTCCCTAAACAGACTCCCCTCCTGAGGGTCCTTGGGAGGGGGCAGGGTGTGCAGGCCCCAGCTCCATTCTACCCGGTCCTGTCCAGAGACCTGAGGCCCCTGACGCGTGCAGAGGCTTTGAAAAGGCTCTCGGCTTGGGGAGGAGGGGCCTGGCTTCCAAAGACAGAAGACAAAGGCCAGGTACTGAGGACACGTGGGTTCAGAGGCCTTGCAAGTGTCTAGAACAACCCAGCCTTCGGGCAGGGTGGCGTCCTAGACCCTCGTGTCCTTCCATCCCGGCTGGCGACCTGGAACCAGCGTTAGGTCTGTCCCTGCCCGTGCCGCTCCTGGGGAGCTGCTCTGGAGTCACTGTGCCAGCCAGGCAGAGGTGTCCTGGTCCAGAGACCAACACGGAGGAGCCCAGGGCCAGCACCATCCACACCAGAGGGTCCCCCCTGCACCACAGCCAGCGTGTGCCGAGCCCGTGAGGAGCCCCAAGCCAGCGATTCCATCTGGGAAGACGTGGAGGAGGGCAGTGCTGCAGACAAGGCCGATAGTGGTTCAGCTCATGTCCTTGCCCCTTGGCCCTGCCCCGCACTCCTGCTGCGGTGAAAGCACAAAATGCAGAAGCACTTCGCAGGCAAGTGTGTTTCTCCTGGGGGGGAGGACTACAGCTCCATCAAGTTCCAAGCACTTGTGATGTTAACATGAAGCACTGCTTCCACATTTCCGAAGCAAATGCCCTAGCTGGGGGCAAAGAGACCCTCAGCAGCCTCCCGTCCCGCCCTGAGGCCAGCAGGTGCACAGAGCCTCTGCCCTGGCCCTTGAGACCCTGCTCTCTGGGGAGTGGAAAGGCTGTGGCTTGGAGCCCAGGCCCAGGCCCATGCCCCCTCTTCCCAACCATGGGGATCCTCTCGGCCGGGGTCTTCATCTGCAGGACGGCTGAGCCTAGCCTGGCAGAGCGAGGCCGACACCTGCAGGACCCTGCTCACTGGCATTCATGGGCCATGCTGCAGGGGGCGCGGGGAGGGGAGGGGCTCCAGCACAGTCCCTTCCTTCCTTCTAGTGGGCGGCAGCCCGGACTGGTGGACACAGGTGCTGCCCCCGCCTTCCTCCCTCTTCCAAAATGAACCGCTCTGCACAAGTGGCCGTCTAAGCTCTGCTGGGTGTTAAAAGACAAAGAATATATAAAATGTCTTATTTTTGTGGCCCCCGATTCCTACGCAGGGTCTCTTTGAGCAGATCCCAGTGCCCCTCAGCCCAGTGCCTGGCCTTCTCCCGGACCTGGGAATTTATCGTTTCCCACACTGGGGCCAAACTCCACACTGGGGCTGGAGGTTGGCTGCTTCAGCTTCCCCAGCGACCACTTTTCAGAGCTTGACAAAGACTGTACTGGAGGGCTGGGTGGGCTCATCAGAACCTCGATTACAGTTTGTCCCGCTGAACACAGCCCCAATGCCAGCCCCTCACCCTTCTCGAGGAGAAGCCTGCACTTCGCAGGCTTTGCAGAAGGCATAGGGCTCTGCTGTGCCATGGCCTGGCTCCTTAGGGCCAGGTCACCGACTGCCAAGTGCCTGGGAGCCCCAGGAGGCAGTGGCCTGTGAGCGGACACAGAGCCCCGGGGTCGGAGCCCACAGAGCCCGAGCCCTCTCCAACATCGAGGCCAGGCCGAGGCTCCCAGGACCCCGGTCTCTCCAACCCACCCAGTCCTCCGTCGCTCCTGCCTGGCAAGTGGCCTCTTGTGTCACAGTGATGGGGTGAAGACGGGAGGGCGAGTGTGGGTTTTAGAGCTGGGTCATGGGAATGTTCTGAAGGGCGGCCTTTCTCTCACCTACCTCGTCTTTGACTCCATGGGGACATGGAGGTGTGCAGAGACACTGAGGCCCTCGCCGTGGGCTCTGCAGAAGGGGCCCCAGCCTGAGCCTTGGGGCCTTGACTTCAGGCACATAGAGAAAGCCCCCACCCCTGACACCCACTGCTACACCCAGAGAGGATGGCGGGCCCCTCCTCTGGGCTGAGAAGGAGCCCCCAAAGCCTACCGGAACTGAACCCAACTTCCGAGGCCTGGCAAAGGAAGTGTAAACACGTGGAGGCCCGCACTCCGGAAGGAGCGAAATTCAGCCCAGAAAGGTCATCTCAGGCAGGACTGGTGCCTTCCTCTAAATTTTCACTTCCATTAGTCTCTGGAAATTTGATGTCTGATCCTTGTGACAATAGCCTCTGATCCCTTCAGAGTGACTGCTGAGGAAAAATTATCTGACACATATCAAACAAGCAAAAAATGACACTGGACAGCATTAATCAAAACTTTCTCATTTCCCAAAGAATTAAGCATTAAATAATTAATCCCAGCACTACAGGCAGCTGTAAAAGAGGCCTCCTGCCTCCCTGCTGGTAAGAATTTGTCCTTGTCTAAAAGACTAGATTGATATATTTATTATTTATCAGATTAATCATGGCCAGGAACATTATAGATTGGCAGCCAGGTCCAGCCAGCACTGGCGTCTGGCACAATCAGCAGCGCAAGGCACAGTGGGTGGAGGGAAGGAAGGGAGGGTGCTCAAACCGAAAAAGGAGGACGGCATAAGAGAGCAGAGGAGTCACGCTGCTCAGCGACGCGGCAGGAGCAGGTGGCTCCGCTCACTGGGGACCCTGGTGACCTGGCTGGAGGAGAGAGCATCACCCATGACCATCCAGCTTGGGGACCGCTGCCCATCCACCCTGGGCCACTCCTGGAAGCAACTTCTTCCCTCCCTCAAGCAGCAGTGTGTTGAGGTTGGGTCCCCAGAGAGCAGGCATAACCGTCTCAGGGATCAGGGAGTTCTGGGCATCACAGCAGATGTCCCTGGAGAGCCACTGGCTGAGGCTGGTGGCCCAGAGGCACAGGAACATTAGGCAGTGCCTGGCCCCCAAAATGAGACTGACCCAGACACCCAGGGACCTGGCCTCAGCGCTGAACCCTGAGCCCAGGTCAAGGAGAGAGCAGTGCTGCTGTTCTGCAGTCCTGCAGAGGGGTGTGAAGCCTTGGGCCTCACGGTTCACTCCCAGGCAGTCAGAAATGTGGGTGTTTCCTTCAGGACACGCAGTGTTTGCCAGTTGTGGGACAGTGGGTGTGCAGTGGGCAGCACTCCCCAGCTGGGCGCAGGGACACTGTGTGGTCACTGCCCGTGAATTGGCAGGCTCTGGTCTTCCTGCTCCTGGCCCCAACACCTCCATCCCCTGAGGTGGCCACCTGACTGAGAAGCAGCACATGGGCCCCTGAGTGAGAAGCCAGCTCTGAGATAGCGAATGACACACACATTGGCTGGGATGCGGGCACTCTCCTGGGGACCCAGCTGCAAGGAGGCCCAGCCACCATGTGGGCAAGGCCACCTCCCATTCTTGTCCTCTAAACTCATTGCAGAATGCAGCCGGCAAATGTAAATACAGAAGTGCGACAAATAACTACAAATGCTCCTTGAAAATCATGGAGGGCAATTCTGGCAGGGCCGACTTGATTCTCTTGGGACCAGAGCGTGACCTTGAGGCACTGCAGCAACAGCCTGGCAGCCCTGGGACATAGGTGTCACTGAGCATCCCCTACAGACAGGGCCACTGCTGACCACCAGTAATGAGGGGCGCCAGCAGGCACCCCCTGGACCGTGTCACCCCCTGGGCTGCGGGCCAGCATCGGCCCCCACCTGCACACCACCAGGGTCAGGCCCAGCAGGCTGTCTTCCCGGAGACACAGAGGCCTCTGGGAGCATCGGCGCCTTCAGGATGGGAGACCCGGCTATCCTCCAGCAGACGCCGCAGGTCTGGTGCGGGAGCTTGGCTGTCACAACAGTGAGGCTTGGTTAACAACTCAGGTAAAAGTTCCTGGTTTCCAGATGGAAAAACTAAGACACTGACAGCTGGATGTGACTCCCCAGTGCTGAGCCTTTGCCACACTTAACCACAAGTTCACAGCTTCCCCGGGGTAACATAACCGATGCAATAAGATCGCCACCTGTTTAAGGAATATGTTAAGACTCCACTGCTCCTCCAGGGACTGCGGAAACACCATCACCGGTGGGTTTAGGGAGCGGAGGCAAAGAGGATGAATAATTTAATTCCCATTGCCCAACAGATTTGCAAACCTTCTTAAGGCACCAGTGTTGTTTTCCTTTTAGTCTGATTAACTACACGTTGTTTTCATCCTTGTCAGCATCACGTCCTGAGCACCGGGGCATGCTGAGCCCTGCATACAGATGTCCCCTGCTGGCCCCTTGGGAGCTGCCCCCCCCACTGGCGGGGGTGAGCAGGGCCCAGCGGGTGCCAGAACAGACCAGACACAGATGGACCAAAGAGGACTGGCCAGTGGAAGCAAGCAGGCAAAGTGCGCCCTCAGGAAGCCCCTACAGGCGATCACAGCTGGAACACCCAACAAGGCGGGACAGGGCTGCCGAGCCAAGGCTTTTCACTAACTGGACCGTCACACAGGGCGTACACAGTGCCGGGGAGATCTTGCCTGCTGGGCTGCAGTAAAGCACAGTGAGTGCTCTGCTCAGTACAGCCAGCCAGGCACTGTAGTGGAGCTATGTGGTCAGACGTGGTGAACCCCCTGCAGTCCACAAACGCCTTCCCTCCCCTCCCTTTCTCTCCTGGTGGTACCTGGGATTGAACCCAGGACATTTTGAGCTCATACCCAGCAGCCTTTTCTTAAAATTTTTATTTTCAGACAGGGTGTAATACTCAGCTCTCCCATCCCTGCACACAAAACCCAGCACTCTTGACTTAAAGGAAGAGAGATTTATTTGGCTCAAGTTTTAATGGGATTCAGTCCATGGTCTGCTGCTCCAAGTCAGGAGCATCATGGTGGAAGCGCCTGGTGGAGCAAAGCTGCGCAGTTGATGGTGACTGGGAAGCAGAGCACGAGACAGTGCCAGAGAACAAGGAGTCGGGCCCTGATCTAGTGCCTGAGGTCATGCCTCGATGACCACCCAGACACGATGAAAGTGCGTTCCACCAATCCCCTGGGCGGATCCCAAGCCCATCAAGTCCACACAATGAAGCTGAGTGGTCACAGAGTCTGGTGAAGGAGCCCCACCCCGCCCACTTTACCCCTTGCTGCCTCAGCCTCTGAGTAGCTGGGATTACAGGGTTAGACCACAGACTCAGTCTCCTCTCCCAGGGCCAGTGGATGGGTCCTTCTGTCTCCCCATCTCAGCTCAACCCTGTAGGGCCTCCTTCCTCTCTTCTGCACGCAGTTCAGCCTAAGTCTCCTCTGGAGTGAGGAGGTTTGGAGCCCCCACGGCTCACCAGCTGAACCCCAAATCCACAGAGGTGGTGTTGGGAGGTGGAGCCTTTGGGGGGACAGGCCAGGAGTGCAGAGCCTCGTGATGGGTTTGTGCCCTAATAAAAGGGTCCCAAGTGGCCTCGCCCTCTGCCCTGTGGGGACACAGCCCAAAGCCCCATCTGTGACCTGGGAAGGGCTCCAGGTTCTAAGCACACCACCCCGGGCCCCAGCCTGCAGCGTGGTGGGACCCTGGCCTGCATGATTTGTCAGCACCCACCTCCTCCTCCGCTCTCTGCACCTCCCCAAATCTGCTGCCCCTTGAGCGTCTGGGTGTGTGTGGAGCTCATGTCACCCTCCCTATGCCCACACCTGCCCGGCACTGGCCCCGGCCTGTCAGCGAGTGTGCACGGAAGAGTCCCTGCTGGACTCCAGGACCCAGCTGCCCTCTGTCCTTGGAGAACTGGGCTGCTCACCGATGGCCAGTGCAAGGGGCTGCAGAGAAACCTTCCTAAAAACTATGTCATCACTGTCTTACGTCCAAAACCGAGCTGACGCCACGCCGCTGCCGCTGAGTCAGAACGGGGTCATAGACGGCCACAGAGCTGCCCCTCTACAGACCCGGAGGGACACAGCCAGAGACCTAGCCATCTCCACGGAGCCACAGGGCTGATGTCCACAGCCGGGAAGAGAGCTGGAATGACAAACTGAAGAACAGCAGCCCAGCTGGTAGCTTTCCGGTAAATGGGATGATGGATTCCAGACGACAAATCTTAAGATGATCGGTAATGATGAGCGGGACTTTTTAAGATATCGAATCTTTTCTGCAGTCATCGTCCTGTGGACAAGGTGGATATTTTTGTTGTTTTTATCAAACTTTCCAGAAACGTTTTACTCCACGGAGAGAGAACAGGAGACACCTTGAGCCTTAGTTATGAACACAGCTGCCAGCCAAGACAGCAGGCAGGTAGCATGCAGGACTTTTGCAAACCAGTTTGCTGAAAATGGCCATTATTAGAAACTGAACTATGTAAACTGAAAACTGGACAGATTGTATTTTTTAAAGATATACTAAAATCTTAACTGCTTCACTGCAATACATGCTCCCTCCCACACACATGGCTGGAAGGACCACACGGGGTCCTCTGTGATTCTCTTCCCACCACTCCCACCCCACCCCATGCCCACGCCCATGTCTCCGGATCCCCATTGTACACGCAGCAGCTGCCCAAGTGGGGATATTTACACCATGGACATTGGCAAATGCCAAAAGTCAGGACTTGGTCTAGGGTCTTGATTTGTAAATTGTCTGGACTCATAAAAGTGATGAAGAAAAAGTTAAAATTATACATTAAATTTTTAAATGTGTCATATCATTGTGAATAGCATGACAAATTGAAGATTCTTCCAGCTTTTGAAAAACCACTGCTCAACTGAGCAAAGAAGTAATTCACAGCCAAGATGTTCCAGCCACATCTTCTTGGGAGGTTTGGTCCCTTAGCATTGGAAACACTCACATCCACGTCATCTCATCCACACTGACACGGGAGTCAGGGGCAGCCGTAGTCACTAGAGACAGACAGTGGACCATGCCAGCGAACCATTCTGAGAATCCATTCCTTATGCAGCATCCACAACAAAGAGCATTGAATATTTTATTATTTCCTATTATGTGCTGCAATCCTTTATATCAGTAAAAATGTATTTTTAAAATTGTGCTGCATATTTATGATTTTCAAAGAGCTAAATATCTACCAGCACTCCCCTGAGTAACATACTACTGAATCAAAATCTAAATCAGCACTTCATCAAAGTCAAATCTGCCAAAATCAAAATATACATCAAAAACTAAGGTGGCTTAACTTAACAATACATCTATTAATATATTATGTCACATTAATAGGTTAAGTATTAGGAAGCTAGATATTGCAAAGGAAAACCCATTAATACTTTCAAATCTATTAATTATATAAGGGGATTATAATATCCATTGCAGTCATATGCATCATTCAATTTTAAAATCTGTTTAAGGTGTATAGTTAATCTGATGAGAAAAGTCTGCCTCCCCCAACAATTATCATCACTAATATCAAAATGCTGTGACATTTTCACTAACACCCTGGGGCCCACACCCTCCCCAAGCTTCGCTTTGGGCTAAGGAGAGCACCCTACAGCCGCCTTTGTGGCCTGTGGCGGGGAAGGCTCAGAGCAACTAAAAATGTCCGAGCAAACAGAACGCAGACTCTGGGCAGAGCCAGGTGTGCTCATTCAGGGCACTGACCCTCCCACAGAACTTCAGCGGCCACGAAGGACACAGGAGACCAACACGACACTTCCTCACATTGAGCAAGCACACAGCCAAGGAAGGAGCAGGACCCACATGAGGAAAAGAATTTTAAAAGTTGAGGGATACAAAAGAGTTTGAGTCAATGTTGAAATTGAAACTGTGCAGCTTGTTATTTACAAAGTGAGATGGAAGCATTATATGACAAAACATTTCTGCAAATTTATTCAAAGTAACATAATAACTGCAATAAACTTTCCTTTTCCTCCTTCTTTACCCTTTCTCTCCCTCTTCCCCTCACTTTTCTTTGTCTCCTTTGTTTATTCTTTTTAAAAGGTACTTAATCGAAGAGGTGGCAAAATCTATTGTAAAATTAGAGTTATTAGTCAAGTTTGGCTTTGATGGTAAAATACACAAATGAAGAAGAGTACAGATAGGGCACCCTGAAGGATAGGAATATTATCATTCAATGTACGATAAAGAAGTACTTCAAATAAGTGGATATTGGTAATTAGGATAACAAGACAGTTAAAAAAGCTAACTGTGGAAAAAATGGAAACACATGAAATACAACGGGAAACACATTGGCGGCCTTCTGGGTGCAAAAGACTCCATCTATGCAGGCTTTTGAGGGGATAGGCAAATGCGTGCTGTTTACAATGAACATATAAACAAGGAGCACATTTGCACATTTGAAAGCTAGAGCTAAGCAGGGAACAGACTGAGAATTGCAGCAGATATAAAGTGAGCGAGAAAACATAAAAAGACCTTCATCGAAGAGAGCACAAGACCACGCACACTAACGTGATGTATCCAGGAGACCAGCAGATTGGCAGGAAGTGAGCTGGCAAAGATAACCAACCAACCAGCAAATAATAATTATTTTTATCCATTTTGTGAGCTTTTAAAAAATGCAGACTCCAGTAGGGCCCACGGTATGTTAAGCTGGCCCCTTGGTTACCATCAGAAGTGCACAATCATCGAGTGCTTTCATACTACGTGTGGCTCAAACACACACACGCGTTTACACATATACACAGTGGGGGGGTTCATTTATGGAATGAATTCAAATCCATAACAGGAATTTTAAAAAGAGCATAAATCACAGGTGAGCTCATATTGTGTGTGTGTGTGTGTGTGTGTGTGTGTACTGTATACACAAGGATACTCATGTATCCTCAACAGGACACATGTATCCAACAGGTATACATGGAATTAGGTTTTACCTGTGTATGCACAAATAGGTTTCTACATGGAGATCATATGGAATTATATCATTGTACTATTGCCTTTTTTATTTAATGGCTACAATGACCATGGTCACTGTTCGTGGAATTATCATCAAAACACGCCTTTGATGGCATCGTGATTTCTTGCTTTGTGCACATGTTTTATCTCACTCTTCCATATCGGCATCCTGGATATTTTATTATTACAAGTTGCTCTGTGGAGAACAACTCTAAACACGCAACCCCTGGCCCATCCTGGGTCACTGGCTGTGTCAGCGAGTAACAGGATCTTCCCAGGGGCCCAGCCTTGCCACCGTGGGTCAGAAAACCGAGTGCACCATCCTGAGAGTGTGCCCAGGTCAGCGCCCCACCACGCTGTACCTGAGCTCTGGGCCATGCGACACCAGGGTGACACTGAGCTTCTTCCTGGCAATGGGTCCCCTCTGGGGCCGGGTCCCCTCCAAGGTCTCTCAGAGGTGGGCTCAGAACCATGAGGGGCACAGGACACTGCACTGGCTCCATTCATGTTGGATCTAACACATTTCCTGCCTGGATATTTGCTACTATAGATTTCACTTCACATAAACGAAACCCCAAAGCTTTATTATTGCTCCTTATTCAACTTGAGAAAGAACAGGAAAGACAAGAAACGCAGCTATAGGAATGAAGATAATAAAATTAGTCTTTCCATCCCCATGGAGGGGTGGCATCCTGCAGCCACTGCTGTGCTTGGATAATATGTTAAGAGTCTAATCTTATTTCAGTTTTTAAAAATAGGACATTCATCTTATTAAAAATAAATATTTTATACATGTTTTCATAATTTCCTTCATAACAGATTGCTGTTGGAATTGTTCGTTTGCTTCTCTTTCCATTTGAGTCTGGCTATGGAGTTGGATTACTTCTTCATTGAAGTTGTTTCATCCCACTGAGCATTAATACTTTGAATGTGTGTCATTAATTTCATACCTGACCCTGAGCTATATTTTTATTACATTAAAGAGCTCTTCAATAGATTGTGTTCATTTAGGAATAAGTATTGGGGAAAGAGGTCCAGCGAGAGGACAGAGGGCTCTTTCTGTTTTATCTGCCCTGCTCCTCCGTCCAGCCTGCTGGGCAGAGGCCAGACCCAATGTTTATGTAGGGAAGCCAAGGGGGCCCTGCCTTTTGGAGAGTGGGTCCCTTGGACTCAGAGCCACCTCAGCTGGTCCTCAGCCCAGCCCCACCCAGGATACAGGGCTCCCCGCACCTGGGTGGGGTCCTTCGGGTGGCAGAGGTGACCCTGGTGGGTCCAGAGCTGCCCTGCTCAGCAAGGGACAGGAACAAGAGGAGGCCAAGGGAGCAGGCAGGGCCAGAGAGGGCTCAGACGGTGTTGCTCTTCTCTCTACTCTCTACTCTTTCTAAACTGTGACTGCTGTTTATTAGCACGCATGTGCGATACACAATAATCCCATTCATTGCAGGGAAATGGGTGCACACACCTTTTCCATGGCAGCCATGTCTACCTCCCTCCCTCCCCCTCCCCAGGTCCCTTTCCCACCTCCACCTCCACTCATCCAGGGTCACTGCAAGGGAGCATGCCCTCCCCAAAAGGTCGACTTCCTGTCTAACCAGCGTGATAATGAGCGAGACCAGTGGTCATCGCAGAATCACAAAGGGGACTTCGATGTGGTCCTCACTGTCTCTGGAAATACCCCTGCTAGGGGACCCTGGGCTTGGGCCTTCATGACAACTCAAGTGTTTCCAGGCCACTGGGAGCCAATTAACCAGCCTCACCCACAGCGTCCACGCTGAGTCTGCTCCCCAGCGGCCCAGGGAGGTTCGCGGAGCAGCGAGTGAGGGCGGCAAGGAGAGCACTTCTGCCACTGCTCTGCCGAGACTCCGGGTCCTTCGGGAATCATCAGTGTGAGGATGCGGACGCAACAACAAAGACTCGGACCTGAGCGAGGGCCTTGCGAGGCCGTGCCACACAGAGCTGGGTCCTGGCTGGGTGGAGAAGTGCAGCCGGGTGATGTCTGGGCAGATGCCAGAGGCACACACAGCAGCCAGGCCACAGAGTGCTGCAGCTTCTCGCTGAGCATTATCAACTGCGTGTCTGTTAGAACTCAGCCCAGCCACTCTGCCTTGGCGAGGTTCTGAGTCCCTGCTGGCCTCTCTGTGAGCCCTGCAGACCAGGGATGAGCAAGAAAAGCAACTGCAAGAGTGTCCCATGTCAGTCAGGCACACCTGTGATCCCAGCACTGGGGAGGCTGAGGCAGGAGGATCACTGTGAGTTTGAAGCCAGCCTGGGCTACATAGTGAGTTCAAGGCCAGCCTGGACTACATAGTGAGACCTGTCTCAAAAAAAAAAAAAAAAATAGTGTCCCATGTCACAGGCCCACTTTCTGCTGGTGTCTCAGCTTTCAGAAGGCATGTTTATTGCTTCAGCCTTAGGAGGGATGCATTGCTAATGATTTCTCCTCGATGTGCTCTTCAAGTCTCTGTTCAGGGGTCCTTGCCACCCCACGTGCATCCTGCAGGGGGGCTTCTGGTTGTCACCCAAGCCTGCACACATGTGGAAGTGCGAGGCCCCACCCGGAAGCTGCTCTGCCCAGGACAGGGTGTGGGCGGCCAGCTCAATGTCCTCTGTTCAGCTCCACGTGCACCTGTGATCCAGAGGGGCACAGTGTGACGAGGGAGGGCCTGGAGGGCACAGCCCCTGAGCTCAGAGAGAATGGCACAGAGCCCTGTGCAGAAGGAAGATGCACACAGCAAACGGACATTTCCGGTTTCCTGGTGGGGACCTTGGGAAGAACCAGAGTCGCCCTTCATTCTACAATGCGGCCAGTGTCCCCGAAGTTGAGGCCAGGTCTGAGGATGGGGCCAGTGCTAAGCTGTGCACAGGAGACTGGGGGACCCCAACAAGGCCAGGTGCTGCCCACTGATCCCTGGCCACTAGCTCTCTCTCTTGGGATCCCAGCCTGGCCCTGGGCCCCCATGGGTCTTGGGGAGCACCCCCGTGTAGCTCAGTTACTCTCAGGGCACATTGCCCTGTCCTCGGGCACACGCAGGCTAGATCTGGTGGAGCCCAGGAGGAGATGTCAGCTGGGCCTGGCTCAGGCTTGCTCGCGTGCATCCAGGCCCCTCCAGAGGGGTGGGTATTCCTGCATGCTTCAAGCCAGGAGAAGCTGGGGAAGGACCACCTTCCCAGAGGAGAAAGCCCCGAGGGTGTTGTCCCTCGGCCTGCTGGGGCCCCTCAGAGCACCCCTGCCCAGTGTTCAGGCAGTGCCCCCAGGGGCTGGTTGACATTCATCCACCCACCAAGGCAGCCGCTCTGGGGACTCAGGTTGGAGCCCAGAGGATGCTGAAATGTGTGCGCTCAGCGGGGCAGGGCAGCTCCTGGCTGAGCCCCAGGCTGGGCCCTGGGCCTTGGTTGCATGCCCTCTGTCCACAGGACCACACATCCACAGCACCATGTGTCCACATGCCCCTTCCTTCACTCACCAGGCCAGCATCGGCCTGCAGGTCAGATGCTGCTGAGCACACGCAGGGGGGAAGGGCTGAGAGGGGCAGTAGGGGAAGGACCCACCATGGCTATGGGGTCACTAAGCTGAGGGACGGCAGGCAGTGAAGGGCGAGGAGGCTGAGAGGGGCCAGGAGGACCCCACATGGTGCCGTGAGCAGCACCCCACCCAGAGCAGGGGCACAAGTAGGAGGGGACGCAGCCCTGCTTGTGCAACGAGAAGGTGGCAGGCTGGCCGGAGACCAGCGGGTGCAGCGTGGGGGCCCAGCCCAGCCATCGGACATCAGTGAGGTGCCCTCTGGAAGCAAAGCAGCCCTGAGGGGCAGTGTCTCCTGACCCTTGTTCCACCTACATCCCACCAGGAGCTGCAGGACAAATCCAGGGCTCGACGCCTGTCCTTGCCCACAGCACAACAAAGTGATGGCTCAGCACGTGCTGTGCCCTCTGCCTCCACCACGTGAGGGGCTCCAGAATCTCACGAGGACCAAGGAGGGGAGAGGACCCAGACGCCTGCTCCCTGGGCACCTCTGTTCCCAGGCTCCTTCTTACCGCCTTCCACAGCCACACACACAGAGACATGCTCACACATGCACACACATGCAGACATACAGACACCAATGTGTGAAAACATGCAGACATGCACAGACACACATGTGTGGGCACATGCATGCAGGCACACAGAGAGACACATACATAGTCACACACATGCAGGCACACACACATAGAGTCACACTTGCAGTTACATTCACATGCAGTCAATACACACACCTGTGGTACACACCATACGCATCCATTCACACAGATACACCACAGCCATGGACAGCTTCAGGCTGATCAACTTCCTGTTACCCATACCACTTGGCAAATGCTCACCTCACACACACACACACGCACTCACACACACACACACACACACACAGAGCCCACTCTGTCACACACATGTGGGGCCCAAGCTGGTGTGTAGCTGGAGCCAGATGTCTTGCAAGCTTTTCCCTGAAATCCTCCTGCCTCTGTTGTGGATGCTGAAACACCACCGCCCACGTGCACACCCACACACACTCAATGTTTGTGCACATCACGCAGATGCACACTTTTGAGCATCTAACCCAGAAGGTCTGTCCCTTGAATCTCCGTTAGCGTTCTTGAAATTCGGTCCTTCCAGCGTAGGTAGAAATTGAACAGGCCAGTTCAGATGGCCCGTCTGCCATGCATGTTCTAAGAAAGCAGATGGGACTTTTTCAGAAATTAGTGCACTTGTCTGAAAGCGAGGGCTCCACACAGTACCTTCCGGGCTCTCGTTTCTGCAGAACTTGGTGAACAGAGCCTGAGTGCCACCTATGGAGGGAACCGAGCCGGGAGAGGAGCGGAAGGAGAGGCAGCTGGCCTTCTGTCCTCCGCCTTTTGAGATCATTTCCCTGCATAATGAGGGCTTGTAAGAGATTCGAATTCCATTACATTTCTTAATTTGTGTTATGAATTTAATTAAACTCGGTCTATGAAAACTCTAAGTATTTCTTAAAGAAAACAGGTATAAATAAATACAAATTTACAGTTGTAATATATGTTAGAGAACACACTTATAAAGACATTTATTCAGAGACAAGAGGGCCTTGTTTTACACTGTAGCCTGTGTGTCTGAGATTCAGCAAATTGAAATTACAGAGAAAGAAACTTCTGGTGGTTCCCAACCCTCCTCCCCGCACCAGTGAAACAAACAGAATTTCACTGCCTTTCACCTAATTTGTTTTCTTTGATCTTCCTAACGGCCTTGAGTCAAAGCTGTGAAGACGGAGCCGCTCTTCTGACTGCTTCCCGCAAGATTTCTCTCCTGTTCTGCTCTTCCCCGGCCTGGGCCTGAGCACGCATTTTCTTTTCACAATGAAAAGGGTTTTAATTGCAGGATGGGAGGGGAGGTGCAGCCCTCCATCTGCGTGCTCTCCACTGGTCAGAAGTCTTTAACTTGCAAGCATACCCTGCTTGTCCTCTAAATCGCAATTGTACTTTCTAGAGAAGAAGCTGGGGTAGAAAGCAGAAGGAGGCCAGCTTCCCATGCACACACACAGGGACAGGAAAAAGAGAAAAGGATGGACAATGGAAACATCTGCGTCTGCCTTTAAAGGAACCCATTTGTGATAGCACATGAAACATTTCCCATCTTGGGACGGGTCGGCTGCTTGGTTTTATTGCCAGCCATGCAAAGCAAGACCCCATCACAAGAGGAGCTGCACCGAGGTCCCTGCTTTCCATTAAAATAATTTTGAAAGGCTTTTTTTCTCTTGCTGAAAGAACCCATTTTGCAAGATGATTTAGCTCAAAATCTGCTGGGAGTAACCCTTGACATAAAGTCATATTGTGTTGGAGTTTAGTCCTAAATTCATACATCAATTATTTACTGTCAACGCCGATTGTATAAGTGTAGAAAATTACTAGGAATGATATTTTCTCTCAGGCAGAAAAAATGTGATACAGCAGATTCACCCCACCTAATGCGCGGCCTGGTGTCCCAGCCCAGAATTATTTATGCATTAGAAAACAGTGTGCAGGGGCAAAAGGGAAAAGGACAGGGGGAGAGCGACAGACACATTATTTTAAACCTCTCATAACACCCATAAATATTTCATAACAAATAAATAAAGAATGCCGGGCTTGTGTGGAGACAGCTGTAGAAGCACGGTTCAGTGCTCCGCAGAGCCCCGGGGACCCTGCGCTTACCCTCGGTTAAGCCCCCATTTCTTTTTAATCATCCACTTAGTGCATCATGGGTAAGGGCTCTCCAGGTGAGCGAGACATTGAAGGTTACGGGTGTAACTGGCACTTTCCAGCTCATCACGGGGCTTTGCTTCTCTGCTTATTTCTGTAGACAGGGGAGCCTCTCACAGTGCCCAGAATCTCAGCAACAGTCTCGTCTTGGTTTTCATCCTGACCCAGGTGCCTGGATAATCCTCCCCCAAATAAATCAGAACACTCTTACAGGGCACAGAGGCAGGGCTTGGGATCAGCAGGGTCTGAGGGCAGAGATTCTGCTCACTCACAGGCGCCCTGTGCTCCCCATCTGAGGCTTCAACTCTGCCCAGCTCTAGAGCAACAGCAGCCCTTCGTGGTGCAGCGAAGAGAGGAAAGGAAAAGAAGACAGAGTGAAGAAAACTGCAGCATGCCAGTGGGCCCGGTGCTGGGCCAAGGCCACGCCACCCAAGTGCAGGGCAGGGCAAGGCTTCCCAGCCATGGGAGCTCGGTGCCCTGAGCCTGGGCGTCTTGGCTTCTGGGGGTCATGGGAGGGTGGGGCAGAGAGCATGGCACAGCTCCTGTCCTCGCTGACCTCTGGGCCGGAAGGTGACCACATCCACCTCACATGTGGGGCCTCGAGCACTGCAGAGGCCCCCAGCACCAGACTGCCGGGGTGAACCGAGGGGTCAGCCCACAGGGCCCCCACCTCCTCGACCTGGCTGTTGACCTCCCTTTCCTCCTGCTGCAGAGGGGCGGCCCCCAAAGGGCTGTTCCTCAGGTCTCTGTGTCCCCCAAACCCCAAGGGTTAGAGGCGGGGCTTTTGAGGAGCAACTCGGCCAGCAGGGCAGAGCCAGGCTGGGGTTAGGCCTAAGCAGAAGCAGTCCACACACTGCCCAGCGGCAGGGAGAAGCCAGCCTCTGTGGCTGGGACAGGTGCCTTCTGGGCCCCGGCCTCACCCTCCAGCTCCCGGCCCGGGAAAGGACTCCTCGACTCGCCATCTGCCGTGTGCCTGTCTGCGAGGCGGCTCTGGGGTGACTGCAGACCTGCTCCGACTGGGCTCCGCGGCTGTCCCAGCCCCTGACTTCTCTTCTGCTAGCAGAGGCTGGGGCTCTGCTAACAGGGAAAAGCCCAGCGCCCTGGCGGATTCTGAGTCCCCTCCTGGCCCGGAGCCTGCTTGGGGCCTGCTCTGGGGCTACGGCTCCTCCAGGACCAGAGCCCTGCCTTGGAGTTCCAGGGGAGGCACCCAGGAACCCTCAGTGCTGAGACGTGGCTCACCGGTTTAATAAACTTCTCATTATCCTTTAAACATCGGAGGATACAACAAAGATCTCAACCTGCTAAATATTTATTTCATTAATACATAAGTACACATTTTTCTTTGCTAATTACTGCACATGGTGCTGAGTTTACTTGCCACGAGCTCATCAACAGTAACTTCAGGTAGGGGAAGGGAAGCCACAGCCTCCTATACCCCATGGCCTCGGTCTCTGACCCAGGACAGCACACCGTGGCTTCTCCAGCTGCTGTCACCAGCTGTGGAGTCCCCAAGACAGAGCCACTGTCTTATCCTGCCCACCATCAGGGCCCAGCGACTCTGGGCACTGGGCAGGGAACTGACAAGCTGTTGCCCCAAGAGCCATAATGGGTGACAGTAGAGCTCAGGACACCAGAACTGGGATGGTCACCCGACTCAGTGGCCAACAGGCTCTGGCCCCACTGCAGGGTTTGCACTGGAGTCAGCTGCATCCAGCGCCATTCCCTCCGGGACCAACTTGACTCAGACCCGTGTCTGGGCCTCGTGTTCCTGCTGCTTCCCTCAGCATCCCACACAGGTGCTGCTGTTTGTGCACAAAGCTTTTCCGAGCATTCATTGCAAACACGGTTCACAGAAAAGTGAGGGCATTGTTTATACTGCTTCATTGACGATGGTTTAATATTTCTCATTCTTCTTCCTTTCCTCTTCCTCCTGCTCCATTTTCACCAGGAGCCTTCTTTACAGAATGTTAACTCCAGTGAGTGCACTCTTGGGAAGTTGGCTGACCATACCCTTGGGATTCCTTAATTACTTCCCAGTGCATCGTGAAGTGGTTGTTAAATAGTTAAGGGGAAAACAGTGTATTTTATTGAAATGTGCAAGCCTATATGCAGGAAGTGTCTGGTGGCATCCACTGGGCCTTCTCGAGATGAATCTTCTGCAGAGTGGGCCAGTTTCCCAGTGCGAAGAGCCTCAGCCAGCAGAGTCCGATGCCAAGAAAGCCAAGGAGCCCAGTTTGGGGGCGATTCTGAGGCTGCAAGCTCTGACCTTTGCCCTCTGCTCTCCTCCAGCCAGGTTTGTCCAGTGGAGCCTCCTCCAGGGACTGAAAGAGCCTGAGCTTTGTGGACACATCTAGCGTCCACAGGTGAACTGTCCCAATGCCCCACAGAGAACTAGACACCTCAGGGCCCCATGGGGACACCTCGATGCTGTCCAGCAGCTGCTCATGGAGACCACAGGAAGCAGGCTCCCGGGCTCCAGGGATGACCTGAGTTGCCACAGCCTTGCCACCAGCCTGGGCACCAGCTTCCAGCCCAGCACCTCGGCTCACAGCTGGTGACACCATGCCAGCCAGTTCTGCTGCTACAGCCATGGTGCCTGTCACTAGCTCCTTGGTCACAGTGCTTCTCAGAGTCCTCCTCTCTAGTGGCCAGGATCACAAGGCTGACTCGGAAGCCTACAGGACAACTCTGGCACCAACCTCAAAGTTGTCTCCTAGACACTGGCCACTAGCTCTACTACTGGAGCTGGGACAGGGGCCTTGGAGAAGGTCACCTGAGTTCTCACAAACAGGACACCATCCCACCTATTCCGAGACAGGTGACAAGACCCCACTTGGGTCCTGATGTCTCAGAGCTCCTACTTGCCAAGAGCTACCCCACTCATTTTCATTCGCTATTGGCAGGGACTTAAGTGTAACCTACTTACTGGGGTTTCTGGTCCCTTCTGAGGTGCACATGTTGCCTCAGTTTCCTCTGGAGTTCCTCTTGTTCCAGCACACTTCTGCCTTCATGAAGATCAAGTCATCCATTTATAAAGCAGGTTGTTTCAAAGCTAGCTCTCACTGGTCACTGTCCACACTAGACACCAAGCTATGCACAGGCAGCAAATGCTGTCCCTGCCTTTTCAAGTGTCCAGGCACACTAGACGACTTGAAGAACCAGCAGGTGGAGATGGGCATCTAGGGAACAAGCTGGATGTAACTGCAACGATGAGGCGTGTTAGTGTTGCCAGCTCCACTGGTTCCAAGGAATTGATCTTCCAGCATCTTGTCTCCAGCTGGGTGGGATAAACACTCCCGCACCCTCCCGGGGAGCCCCACTGTTCTCCCAAGTGTCCCCCAGGGTAAAGATGATGCAGTACAGACTGTGAGGCAGGAGGGGCATTCTGTAAAGAAGCATGAGGGAATTCCCACGCCACCCTCAGCGCAGGACCCCAGAGCTGAATAAAGAACAGCATGGAGATTCATTCCCACAGGTGGCCTAGCATGGCGATTGTCCTAGTCACTTTCTTCATCCCTGGGACAAAATATCAACACCAGCAACTTAAAGGAGGAGAGGTGTATTTTGGCTCAAGTCTCAGCCTATGGTAGGCCGGCTCTGAGGCAGAACAACTTGGCAGAGGGTCCTGGCAGAGGAGAGCTGCTCACTGCATGGCAGGCAGGAAGCAGAGAGCAAAGAGAGGAGCCAGGGAGGGAGATGGACCTTCCAGACCACCCTCACAGTAACACCTCTTCCAACAGACTTCTCTTCCTAACAGCAAATCAGCCATGAGCCCCATAATCCAATCAGCTTCCAAGAACCTGAGGCTCCAGGGTCATTTTGGATCTAAGCCATATCAGTGATGAAGACCAGATAGAATTTTTCCTTTTGCAGCTGATGAAAATACATTGCTCCATATTCTAGGACTGAGCATTCACAGTTCATACAGCCAGAAAGTTCAACTAGCATAGCCCTCCACAGAAAACAACTGAAAACTGGATGGAGAGGTGCCAAGTTCAACAGCAACACATCGAGAGCTTGGCAGCCACCATTGTTGTCATTACCCAAGAGTGGGGCACATTGTAATCAGTGACTTTTCATGATCTATTAGAAAACTGAAGGTGTCCAGCAAACCACTGCTTTGAAATATGGAAACTCAGGGAAATCCGGCAGTCATAGCCAGCTCTGGTCACCAGTAGAGCCATGAGCAGACAGGGAGACTGGCAGGGCGACTGTGACAGTTTGCTGGGAAGCCGAGTGTTCACTAGAGTGAGCACAGGAGACCCTGGGCCCACATACGCAGGCTCCTCCTTCAGGACCTGCAGAGGCCTCAAGATGAAGACCTGAAGGAGAGGAAGGGGTCTTGTGGTGCTGTAAGGTGGGGACAGGAAGCAGTGGGCAGAGTCTGCTCAGAGGAGAGCAGCCCAGGCCCTGTCTCATTCCGACCTATGGGAGAGCCGTCCTCTGGTAGCCTTCCTCCCTCAACCAGGGGACAAGAGGAACCACAGGAGAGGAGCAGAGGTGATGGTGGCAGCCCAAGGCCACCAGTCCCCTGTGGGACTGAGATTCTGTCATGGGACTGTGACACCTTCCCCACCCACCACCCCAGTAATGCTCTGATATAACGACAGCAGATTCCAGCTGGAAGAGCTGTGAGGTCGATCTGCCAGACGAAGAGGAGGAAGAGAAGAAAACAGGGAGGAGGAGAAGGAAAAGGAGAAGCAAGAAAAGGAGGAGGAATGAAGAGGAGGAAGAGGAGAAAACAGGGAGGAGGAGAAGGAAAAGGAGAAGCAAGAAAAGGAGGAGGAACGAAGAGGAGGAAGAGGAGAAGAAAGAAGAAAAGCAGGAGGAAGAACAGAAGGAGGAAGAGGAGGACAAAGAGGAAGAAGGGAAGGAAGACCGGAAGAGCAGGAAGTCTCATAGAACCTCAAAATCAAGAGGGGGACAAAATGAGTCAAGAGAACCATATGAAGCCCTTGTACTCATAGCTAGAAAAAAGGAAAAAGAAACTTTAAACTAAGACCAACACCTAGTTATAGTAACATAACCATCTACATTGAAGGTCTATTTAACTTAGATCCAAAGTAGCACATCCAGCTTTAGACAAAACATCACAACATGTGTCAAAAGCAGAACGAGCCATCTCCAAGAGCAAGGCAAGTGTCAAAAAGCAAGTGTCCGGACTTCACGAAGCACTGGGGAGGGAAGTAGCAGGTAGGGAACTGAACCACAAATAACATGTCCAGCGCTCCCATGGGAGAGACAGAAAGCGGCAAGAATGGGTGGTTGAAGAGAGCAGAGGATGGGAACCCCAAGACTCAAAGATGACCCTGTACACTAGACCACAAAAGCAGGAATGAAGAGCATGCTCAACAGCTCCCCAGCTCACACAACACAACCCGGCAAAGAGCCAGGGAACAGTGACAGGCAGGAGCTACTTCCTGTCGTGACAGGAAGCGAAAGAAGAATGAAAGAGGGAGAAAGCACAGGAGACATCATGGTGTGCATGGAACTAGAGTCCTAGAAGGTGAAGAAAAGGGAAGCAGAGGGGACACACATGCAGGAATAATGGCCCCGAAGTTTCTTTTGTTAATGACAGACTCTGAGCCACAGACAGAGGCACTCAGAGGACCTGGAGAAGAGGAGAGAGGGCCAGGATAGAAACACAGAACACAAGCAAAATGTTCGAAAGCTCTAGAAAGCAGAGGCAAGAAGGAATTTTTGATCAGAGCTGCAGGGAAAAGACACCCACAGAAGGACAAGGGCGGGCTTCACAGCAGGTGTCTTGTGGGACATCAAGCAAGATGGAAATGAGCAGGGGAAATATCTACACTGTTAAAAAGAAAAAACTAGAATTCTATAACCAGTGAAATTAATCTCCGAAGACGAAGGAAAAGTAAAAATTTTCATAACCCACAAAAACTCCTCAAGATAATTTACCACCGACAGATCTGCCCTTCAAGAAATAATAAAAGAAATTTTCAAGAAGGAAGAGGATTCAGAATACATTAAGGTAAAAGTACTGATTGAAGTATGTGGGCAAATGAAGCGACAGCAACATACCCAAGTGTCATGGTTTGGATCTCAAATGTCCCCAAATCCTAATGTGTTTGAACATGAGGCTTTGGGAAGGTGATTGGATCATAGGGTGCTGTACTCTTTATAGGATTCAACCTCTGATGAGCTCATAGCCCATTGTGCTGTTCGGAGGTGGGGCCTGCTTGGAAGAGGTGGATCCCTAAAGGCTGACCTGGTCCTTTGCTCCTCCATTCTCTCTGTTTTCTGGCTGCCATGCCATTTCTGCCTGGGAATCAGCTGACCATGGACTGAACCATCTAAAACCGTGAGCCAAAGAAATCTCTATTTCTTTAAACTGCGGATATTGGCTGTTTTGTCCCAGTGATGGGAAAGCTGTCCTACACCAAGGATGAGAAGGATAACTTCAGGATTCTCTGCTCCAAGTTCCTGCACTACACGTGTAGTAGAAGAGTCTTGCTTGTAGGTGGGCATAGATAAGTTAAAATATATATTGTAAATTCCACAGCAAGCACTGTTTTTTTAAAAAAGTGTTTAATTAACATGTAGAGAGAGAAGACAAAATAGAATTATATAAAGTGCTCAGTTTAAACCACAGAAGTTAGATCTAAAAGCCTTTGGCAATGAATAGAAAACAGTTACACAAATGATTAATGTTAACTCAATTAGATCAATGACCATTTTAAATGTGAATGGTCTAAATATACCAAGTAAGAGAAAAAGATTATCAGAGTGCATCAGTGAGTTAAGAAAGCAAGACTCAACTCTATGCACTGAACTATAAAAAGTCCACTTTCACTATAGAGACGTGGATGGATGGCAGGTGAGGAGATGGAAAGATGTACCATGCACACACAGCCGACAGGAGCACTTTGTGGCTGTGTTAATTTCAGACAGAGGAGACTTCAGGGCAAGGACATTCATCAGGGAAAAATTAACAGCACTGCACAATGATAAAGGGGCCTATTTTCTAGGAAGACAGGACAGTTCTAGGAGAATGCACCCCTAACAGATGCCAAAGTGGGCAGGGCAAAACTGGAAGGAGTTGCAGGAGACATTTACAGACCCACCGTCGAAGGCAGAAATTCATAGAATAAGAAAACAGGAAATCAATAGGGATATAATCAGCCTGAACAATACTGTCAATTGACTTTATCTAATTAATATTTAGAAAATATTCCATCCATCAGCAGCAGAATACACATTCTTCTCAAGTTCAAATGGAACTTTCTCCAAGGTAGTGTTTGGGACCACATGAGACCTCCACAGACCTGAAAGACTTGTCATCATACAAAGAGTGTTCTTAGGTGTCAGTGGGATTAAAATGGAAATCAATAACAACTGAGTGCAGTAGCACACACCTATAATCCCAGCATTAGCATTTGGGAGGCTGAGGCAGGAGAATCACTGCAAGTTCAAGTCCAGCCTGAACTACGTAATGAGATCTTGTCTCAAAAATATGAAGTCAATAATAGAAACAGTTATAAATATTTAGAAATTAAACACTGAGCATCTAATAAACACGGGCCACAGAATTCTCAAGATAACTTTTTAAATATTTTGAACAAAATAAAAATGAAAGTACAACTTGCCAAAGTTGTGGGATATAGAAAGGCAGTGCTTAGAGGCAACTATAGCATTAGACATATAACATGAAAAAGGAGAAGCTAAAATCAATATTCTAAGCTTGCATTCAGGAGCCCAAAGAAAGAAGGGTAGCAGAAGCCCAGCCAGAGCCCGCAGCCCCAGAGCCACAGCCCCCAAGCAGGCTCCAGGCCAGGAGGGGACTCAGAATCCACCAGGAAGCTGCGCTTTTCCCTGTTAGCAGAGCCCCTAAAGGAAGCAGAAGAAAAGAAAATAGCGTAAAAGTTTATAAATTTGAAGATAGGAAAGTGGGGGAAATCCAAGCTGATCCTCTGAAAAGACCAGCAAAATGTGTTAATCCTAGCCAGATCTTGTTTAGATGAGGAAAAAAGAGAGAACATACAAATTATTACAATCCGAAGCAGAGAGGCTGTGCCACTCCTGACTTAGTGTATGCTAGAAGTGCAGTTCAGAGGTCACCTGTATGTCCACAGTTGTGTTTAGAGGGAGGGGTTCTTTGGAAAGGCGAAATCCACCACAATGTACACAGAGAGGAGCGGGTAGTGACCTGCGTACCTCTGGATTGACTACAGTAAAGGAATCAGGAATTGATAGACTGCCAAAGTAGAAGGCACAAGCCCTCGTTGATCTCACCAATGAGTCATTCCAAATACTTAAGGAAGAGTGATAGCCCTTCTCCACAACCTCTTCTAGAAAACAGAAACAGAAAGAACGTGTTAGAAAGTTTAGAGTTGGAACCCATTCAAGGGAGCCAGCATTTTCCTAACTCCAAAATCTAGCAGACACTTCAAGAAGGGAAAGCTATACACCAACACATGTCATGAGATAGGGGGAAAGTCCTACATAAAATATTAGCCCACCAAACCCAGCAGTGGGCAGAGGAACTGTGCACCACAACCGGGCAGAGTTTCTTCCAGGCCGTCATGTCTGGTTCATGATTTGCAAACCAATGGAACCCACCAGATCCATGAGCCAAGAAGGAAGATCCTACAACCACTTCCACTGGGACATAAAAACCATTTGGCAAAACCCTGTGCCGATTCATGGTAAGAACTCTTAACAAGCTAAGCATAGAGGAGAAACTTCCGCAGTAATTATTCCTTTTAAAAATTGATTTTAAAAGCCTGTTGACATCCTCATAATTAAATGACAGAAACTGTATGCTTTCCTTCCAAGGTAAGGAAAGAGCAAGATGTCCTCTGTCACCATGCTTATTAAGTGTCACACCAAACGTGCCCACTACTGCAGTGAGACCAAAAAAGGAAACAAGAAATACGTACACTGGAATAAAGAATAAATCTGTCTCTATTTGCAATGGCTTGGTTGCTTATTTAGGAAGCCTGCCCACCTAAAATTACATCCTATAATAAATGAATATAGCCATGGTGTAGAATACAGGATCGATAAACAGAATTCAGACACCGCCTCTGTATTCTAGTAATCAATAATTGAAATTTTTAAGCTTAAAGCAATACTATTTAAAATAGCACCAGACATAATGGCAATACTTAGTTATAAATCTAAAATATGTACAGGTCTTACATATGGAACACTTCAAAATTGACAAAAGAAAAATAATATCTGAATAAGTGGGGAGATGCTCTGTGTTCATGGATTAGAAAACTGAACTAGGTTAAACGACATTTTTTTATTTAACTTGATGTATAGATTCTACAAAATTCCAACCAAAAATTATTTTGTAGTTAGTATCAAACTGACTCTAAATTTATATGGAAAGGCAACAGTCCCAGAATAGCCAAATAACACTAAATAAGAACAACATTAGAGGATTCGCACCACCCAACTCTGAAAGTTAGATAGGACTACACAATCTAGACGTTGTGGTATCAGCAAGAGAAAAGACACAGACAACACGATAATGTAAAGTTTAAAATAGATACAAAGGTAGTCGGCTGAGATTTGACAAAGGAGCAAAAGCAACTCAATGGGGAATTATGAGCCCTTGGATTAAAATGAGGCGGGAAAAATTGGAGACCCATGTGAAAGAGAGAGACAAAGAAAGAAGAAGGGAGGGAGGGGAGGGAGACAGGAGGAAACTCGCCTCGGCATCCTCTTTAATCCTATCAAAGGGAATTAAGTCAGGCTGGATCCCACTCTTTACTGTGAAATCCATAATTATAAGACTTCAACTTCTTGATAAAAACATGGGATCTGAGGGTTGGTGGTTAGTTTTTAAGTGTAGCATTAATAACCCAATCCACAGAAAAACAGATACGCTGCAGTTTATTAAAATTAAACACCTGTACTCCATGAAAGACACTAAGAGAAGGAAAAGACAAACCACAGTCTATTTTCTTGGAGAAATAATTTGCACAACACATATCAGACAAAGATTTGTATCCAAAGCACACTGAAAATTTAAAATATCAATAAGAAATCAATGCACCTTACAAATGGAGAAAAGACTTGAATAGACACATCACTGTGGAAGACAATATAATCAGGAAATAAACGTATGCAAAGATATTCAGCCTTCCTGGTCACCAGAGGATCACAAACCAAACCGAAGTGGAACACCAGAGCATACACACTAGAATGACCAAAGAGTAAAAGCAAAAATAGGAAGTAGAAAACAAGAAGTCTCCTTCATCTCAGTGCCAGATGATACAGCCACTTAGAAGACAGTCTGGCAGTTTCCTACAAGTTAAACACACCCTTACCCTATCACCCAGCAATTGCAAAATAAACCCTAGTGTAACTGTGAAGTGGAATATTTTTCAGTGTACAGAACAAGCTGCTGAGGCATGCGGAGACCCAGACTGCAAAGTGAGGGCCCAGTCTGGGAAAGCCACACCCGCACAGTGTCAGGCACACGGCGCTCTGGAAGAGCCACACTAGAGATAGAAAAAGAGCGACGCTTACCTGGGCACAAGAAGCCGAGGGCTGAGTGCTGAAGGTGGAGCGGGTGAAGCACAGGGCTTCCCTGAGGGCACTGAAACTGTGATGGGTCACACCGTCGTGGTGAGTAGAGAACAGGGAGCATTTTGCAAAAACCCACGGAACTTCACAGAACAGAGTGAACCTTAACTAGTGCAAACAGAAAAACCTTAATTGGATGAAGATTATATTTTTCACCTAGGAGTTTCTCCAAAGCACCTATTATCTAGGTCTAAGGATGAGAAAAACATTAGGAAAATCTCAATTGAGCAGCATTCTGTAAATACTCGACCAGTGACCCAAACTTTTCTAAGTAACTGATACTGAAGCCAGGTGTCAACTTGATCGGTTGGGAGCCGCCTGGGGGCTGGTAGAGCTGACTTCTGGGTGTGTCCGGGTGGCCATGGGGGCCCCACCTTGGGGGTCCCTGGTCCCTGGCCCCTTCCCCTCTGCCACTGTCCCCTGCTCTACTTCCTGGCCTCCATGAAGGGAGCAGCTTTCCCCCACCGTGCCTCTGTACTGTGAAACCAGCCACCGCAAGCCAAAACTGACCTCTCACTGTCAGCTCTGTATGGGCTGTGTGGGCTCAGTGATGAGAAGCTAACTAAGCCAGCTATCAAGAAGAGAGGGGAAGAGGAGGAGGAGGAAACGAAATTATGTCACTCAGCTTTCCGTTACTGTAACAAAGCACCAGAGATAATCAACTTAGAAAGAGAAAAGGTTTATTTTAGCTCAGAGATTTGGAGGCCTCAGTCCATGATCAGATGAATCCATCGCTTGTGGGGTTTTGTGAGCAGGTGAAAGGAAGCCTGCTCACCTGATGACTGGAATGAACAAAAAGGGGAAGGAACTGGTTTCCCTTTAGGGTAGGCCCCCATGACCTAAGACCTCCCACTGGGTCCACTACTAGGGTTCCACCGACCACCCAACAGTTCCACGCCCTTAACACAGGGGCCTGTGGGAGATACTGAAGACTTAAACTCCATCAGGAAGGAAGGGAAGAGGAGAGGAAACTGTCATAACTAAAAGAAACCCAAGTGGAGTTCAGCCAACCTGACTGAATACTAAACAAATATAAATAACATAACAGAATTCTATCTCTAAAATTCATAGCAGGAACAATTAGCAATATCCATTATGCAATGCAAAATCAATAGATATTTGAAGAAAATAAATGGGACAATATAAGAAGCTGGCCCAATATGACTGTGTGTTGAAAAAGTCAAAGATTTAAAGACATAAATGAAAATACACTCCCAATAAATGAAAATATAGGAAAGTCTCAAGAACAAAAGGGAAACAGAAATTCTAGAGCTGAAAACACAATTTATTTAAAAAGTCATGTGATGGTGTTAACAACAGAGAGTTGATAATTGTAAACATAAGTCAATGCAGACTGCCAACTAAGAACAAAGAGAAAGAAACTGAACATGTCAAACCCTAACCAAGCCGTGAATGTGAAGATTCCTTGAAAGAAAACTACATAGAGGTTGATCACAGTCAGACTTCTAAAAACTCAGGTTAAAGAGATTTTAAAATCAGGTGGAGGCTCCACACAATGGCTCAACGCATAGCAGGACGTCTCCACAGTCTTGAAAGAGAAACAAAACTGTGAACCCAGCCTGCTTTGTTCAGAGAGAGCTTTCTTCAGGGAAAAGGCAAAACATAGTCTCAAAAAAGGAAAGGGGGAGAAGTGCTTAGCATCCAGGCTACACACACAGCACAGCAGCCTCTGGAAGGGAGGCATCACTGGAGACCAGCTCCTTGGTGGCTGCACCAGCAGGTGTGCACGGTGGCCACAGTTTCCTCTTTCCGATGGACAGGACCACACAGAGCGAGCCACAGCAGTGTCTCGTGGGCTCCGTGCAAGACAGAAGAGATCCACGTGGAAATTACACCATGAGGTGGGAGCGCGAAGGGTCGTGCATGGCTGCAGAGCTTCCACCCTCCCAGGAAGGGCCGAGATACAGCCCTAAGCAAAGGTCTTCCCAAATGTACAGTTAGCCCCAACTTCCGATGCCTCCACTTAGAAACTTTGTCTTTATGATGGAACAAAAGTGATACACATTCAGCAGGAATCATTCTTCAGATTTTGAATTTCTGCCTTTTCCTGGGCTAGCAACAAGCAGTGCAGTCCTCTCTTCTGGTGCAGGAGGGCAGAGAGCCCGCATAGCACCCAGTGGCAGCGTCCAGGGTGAAGGCCACCGTGCCAGGGCAGGCACAGCTGAGCCTGCTGTTCACTGCTCAGGTGGATCCCAATTATTCTCAACTCAGGATGTCTCACCTCACCAAGGAGTGGTCCAGACAACACCATCATGATGAGAAACATCTGCAGAGGATGAGTGTGGCCATCCCCATAGCAACCACAAAAGTGAAAACAGAAAGAGGTGGGGTTGGAAAGTGAATAGGTAAATTAAAATGGCATTCAATATATTCAACTAATCCAAAAAGTTTGGAGGAGAAAGGAGAGGCAGGGAAGAAGCCCTGAGTCGGAGGCCCAAGCACACCATGCCCGCTGTGTTAGCCGTTGGTGGGCACAAGCTGCAGCAGCCAAAAGTCACAGGCGAGGTCACCACACTGTGCGCGCGATGAGTGGGAGGTGGGAAGCACTCCCTGGACACCCTCAAGTGCACAGGGCTGCGGCGTCATGGACCAAGTGCCCGGGTCCACCTGCTCTCTCGGGCTCGGCAGACGGCTCCCCCGGGGATTTGAGATGCTGTGGAGGAGCTGGGAGGGAGGGACGGAAGAGGACAGGTAACAGGCGCTGTCCCCAGGGCGCCCCTGCAGGGCGGGAGCCTCTGGGCAGTCTGTGGAGGGCCAGCCCCGCCCCTGTGAAGACCCCTCTGTGAGTGGCAGGAGAGACTTGGGCAAAGCTGTTTTCCTGAGCATTTTGTGAAATCTTAGGAGTGTAAGACTCACTGAAAGCACCTGGCTGAAGCCCTAGAAAAGTTTCCCAGTTCTCTAGGTCGGGGCAGAATCTCCAAATCTGGGTGGTTCCAGCCTGGAAGGAGGGAAGGAGGCGGCCTTGAGATGCCGTGGCTACGGGTCCTGGTGGAGAGGGTGGCTCCTCAGTCCCTCTCCCAACCGCCCCGCAGCCAGCACCCGGGCACCCAGGCCAGCCCAGACCAGGGCCTCAGGCTCTGCACCACCAATGGAGGCCCACCGGCCCCTCCGCCGCTTCACCGGGAGGCACCAGCGCTGAAGAGCACCCAGGGAACCCCCGAACACGAGGAGGACGCTGGGCGGGGTGCAGACCCACCCTGGGGTGAGTCCGAAGCAGCTTCCCCAGGGAGGTCGGAGCTCACTCCACTCCAGGGACTGGCTCTGAATGATGGTTCATTACGGCGCTTACACTGCGCATGTGCTCAGCGATTGACAGAGCTGACACAGTCTTCTGTCAATAATCACATCTATTTTAGTGTGTTTTTCCTTCTGGCAAAGTAAGTAACTCCCAAACAGCCCATTTTAGTCACTTATGGAAATGGACATGGCTCTTACTAGGTTACGAGCAGGGTGCAAACGGCACCTTGGACAGTTCCAGTCCGACCTGTCCAATCCTGGAACCACGTGAGAAAAGACACAAAACCAGGAATGTTTACACAGCCCTGGGAATTGATTGATTATGTCGATAAACAATACCATCCACTGAAAACAGGCCAGCAAGCTGCTCATGGTGCTGCATACCTGTAATCCCAGCACTCCTGAGGCTGAAGCAGGAGGATCATGAGGTCAAGTCCAACCTGGGCAATTGAGCAATTTACCAAGACCCTGTCTGGTAATAAAAAAATAAAAAAGAGCTGGGGGTGTAGCTCAATGCAAAGGTGCCAAGTTCAATCCCCAGTACCAGAAATTTAAAAAGCTCTCCTGAAATCAGATCCTCTGTCCTTGGCATCAACAGGAAGTGAAGACCCTCTGCCCTGTGGCTCTTCAATCTGCCCCCTGTGCCCAGGGTCCCAGAAGCTGGAGTGGCAGCGGGGGGCACCTCTGTACCCCGCCGCTGCTCTGTGTGGTCCTCACCCTGGCTATGTCCTCTCAGATTTGTCCCTGCAGGTGGCACAGACCAGCTAGGGGGGCTGGGGTCAGGTGCATCCCTCCCCAGGCAGGTCCTGGTGGCACAGCCCTGAGGGTGGCCCTTCTGCAAAGGACGGACGCTCCACTGGTTGCAGGTTAGTGATTCCCCACTCCCAAGACAGTAGGAGGGGATCTTTCTGGTCATCACTGTGAGTGCTGGGGAGCTCCTGGAAGCTCCATCCACAGAAGCAGGGATCCCAGAGCCAGGCCAAGGGCTCTCATCTCTGAATCGAGCATGCCGAGCTCCAGCCACTGGCCATGTGCAGCTCGGGATTTTCCTGGCCTGCCTGGGGCCTGGCGGAGGCCTCTGCCCCTTAGGGCTAGGTCACTGATTGCTTCCTGCATTATATAGCCTGGCATTCAGATCAGCAGCACCGATCTGCTTGAATTCAACTGGATGCAAGAGACAGGTGATATCTACCCCACACCCCAGGCTCCCTCATTACAGGAGGCCCACCTGCAAGAAGTGTCCTGGGTGTGTCATGTCCAGGTCCCCAGTTACACAGGAGCACCTGCACGAGCTTGGAGCCGGGGCCCAGAGAGACAGAGATGCAAGTGGCAGGGGCTTCTCATCATTTTTCCTTGCACTCTATTTTCCACATTTTCCCCAGTGAGCCACTTAGAAGGTGGCACTGCAGCTTTTTCCTTTGAGGAATGACCTGGCGCTGCATGTGAAGCAAAGCTCCAGGACCCCAGGGCGTGCTCTCCAACCTCTGTGCTCAGAGGGCTCCGCAGGGCTGGCTCAGGCATGGCTGCTTCCCCACCATGGCTCGGCCTCCTCCCGTTTTGGTCTGCCTGAGCTTTAGAAGTCAGGCCGGGTGAGAGCAGCAGCATGATCCACCCTCAGTGAACAAGGTCACCGGCAGCAGCGATCTCAGAAAGTCACCTGCTCACTGTGGTCACCATGCACCCGCCTCCATAGGGAGTGCCAGAAATCCCTTTCCTTTCCAGAAATACCTTTCCAGAAAAAGGGCTCTGCTTGACCCAAGCTCTAGGGACTTTCTCCAGCCCGGGGCTCTGGGGGTGTGGATGGCGCAGATGGCACTGTGGACCTCCACATCATGAGCCACACAGGGACAGGAAATGCTGCAGGGCCTTCATCTGGAAGTCAGTCGGGGGTGGGGACCCTCCACTCAGCTTTGGCAGCCTTGGCCCCCAGGTCCTAGGGCGGATTGGGGGTCCCAGCGAGATGCCCAGTGCTTAACACAGACCAGAGTGAGAAACTGAGGCACAGGAGCAGTGAAGACAGCTGGAGATGGCGATCACCAGGCTCGATTCCCCCTCTACAGAGCACCCTAGTATGATCTCAAGCTGAGTTACTATCATTCACCTCATGTGTGTCCTGGCGCGATTACATGCAAATGATCAAGGAAAGTATCCACTTCCTATGCTTCCGTACTGCTCATGATCATCATGCATTTCAGTTCATGATTGTTGGAGAAAATACTTTTGTCAGGTAGAGAACGGGGTGTTAAAAACTTTCTGCTCCAGGATTCAGGAAAGCTGGGAGTGCCCAGTATCTGCCCCACTGGGGCTGGGCTGGCCACAGAGTGCTGGGCTGCCTGGCCGGCCTGACACATGCTCAGGGCTGGGCTGGGCTGGGGAAGGAAGAGGAGGCCTGCAGGTGAGGACCAGCGCTGGCACCACATGCGTGATGGTGTGCGACCCGGCCACTTCCAGGTGTGGAGGGAACTTTCACCCACAGCAGTGGCACTGAGACATGGCAGCAGACTTCCCAGAGAACGAGCAACAGAAAAAGGACTTTACAGGTAGCAAGGACAGGACAGAAGGCTTCAGAGCTTCTCCCAAAGGACACCAAGGGCTCTGAGTGTGGAGAGGGCAGGAGGAAGCGCCTGCCCCTGCCCCAGGCCAGTGACAGGCCTGGGGCTGCTGGGGAGCATCCAGGAGCCGGGGCGCCTGTGATCACAGGTCCCAGGGTCAGAAGGGCCCGCAGCTGTCTCTTAACTGGGCTGACAGACTGGTCACATTAATGAACAGGACAGCAGAGAGGCTGCTGAAGGGGAGCAAGTGCCTGGTGACCCCAGGGTCCCGGGTGGGCCACAGCCCCAGTGTGGGCAGGGAGGGTTGGGCCTCAGGAGGGCGAGCAACCACTGGCACCAGAGACTGGTCCTGCCTGCCTCTGGGTTCCGAGGCCTGGAAGAAGGTGGAAGGCACCACCAGAGGTGGCCTGTCCCTGGGCCAAGGGCCAGAAAGGAAAGCTGCCACTGTTCTGATCTAAAATGTTCCCCCACATCTCACGTGTGTGGGCGGTGACTGGATCTTGGGGTGCTGTGCTCATTGCTGGATCCATCTGTGGATGGGCTCATGGCTCACTGCGCTGTAGGAGGTGAGGCCTGGTCGGAGGTGCTCAATGGGGCCTGGCCTGGAGGGTGGATTCTTGTCCTCAGCTCCTGCTCTCTCTCTGCTTCCTGGCTGCCCTGAGGTGAGCAGCTGTCCTCCTCCAGACCTGTCCACCATGATGCTTCTGCCTTGGGGCCAGCCGACCATGGACTGAATCCTTAGAAACCATGAGCCGAATAAACCTCTCCTCCACTAAGTTGTGGGTGTCAAGTAGGTAAGGTGTCCCAGAGACAAGAAAGTGACGAAAGGCTCATGGGCTCACCGGAGAAAAAGCCAGGAGTTTCTGTCCCCTGCCAGGCTGTGGAGAGCAAAAGCAGCGCCATGGTTTGCATCCGGAGAGGGCCTTCCTGTGCTGCCCTGGCCACCACCAGGGCTCTGGAGGGCAGCAGGTGGCAGGGATTGTGGCCGAGCGAAGGTGTGTCCCCCCACCCACTCTCACGGAGCCCAGCAGCCGTCCCTGGGCTGGGGGCCCAGGCAGGGGAGTCATGGACTTCTCCCTTTGTTTATGGAGCAATGCTCCCCTGTCACCGGGGGGGAGTTACTGGGTTTGTTCTTTTCCTCACTGAGCCGCAACTGCATTACAGGCTGGAAGCATGGCAGGGTTTTTCACAGACACGGCTGAGCGAAAAAGGAGACGGGGCTCCGCCTGGGCGTCCGCCACAGGCAGGCAGCCGGGCGCCCAGGCGTGACTTCAGTCCCCACCCCGCCCCTTCCTGCTTCCACCCCTGAGTTCTGCCCATCTCTGGGGCAGGCGCAGCCTGGGTCCCAGATGGAAAAAGTCAGACCCTGACTCCCACACTCCTTTCTGCACATCTCTGTGGCCAGAGGTGTCGCTGTCACAAGGCTCGGGTCAAGCTGGGAGGAAGCTGCTCCTCCTCCTCAGGCTGTGGGCTTTGCGGCCCCCATCACTGCACTTGTGGGGATCTCGAGGGCTCCTGGGGTGCAAAGCTGCAAGAGCAGAGACAAATCTGTGCTCAGGTGGGAGTGGGGCTGCTCCTCCAGGCAAAGCCTTCACCCTCCGGCAGCTGAACAAGACTCCTGCAGAAGGCAGCACAGTGGTCCAGGACGGGCGTGCTGCATGTTGCCTTGCAGTCACCCACCGAGGGGGCACAGGAACCACTGATTCTCTGACCATCTCCTGCTTCCCACTGAGACCCTAGGTGTGAAGGAGACAAGAATCTGCAGGCACCAGTGCCCCTCGGGGCTGGGCCCTGGGAAGAAGCCCTCGGCCAGCTCACCCAGGCCACGAGGCAGGCACGGTCAGCATCATAGTGTCCTGCTGCCATGGCCTTGGGTGTCTCCCTTCTTAAACAGAGACAGGCTGGGCTGCTGCAGACCCCAGGCCACGGGCAGAAGAAAACCCAGAGCTCTTTGGGAATAGCAAATCTTTGTCCTCATTGGAAAATGCTTACGTAAGTTTACTGACAAGCACTGGGTCACTCCGTGACAGAAGCCAGCACCAAGCAAGCAGGAGAACAGAAAGCCACAAAAGAAACACACAAGAGACGGGAGCAGGAGAGAGCCGGATGGCCAGGATTTTCACACTCAACAACCATACCAAAGTTGTAAGAAAAGTAAATGACATTAAAATATTCTGGGATCTTTATAATCTGGAAGAAAAATAAGAGTATTCATTAACTCTATTTTGGCTATGTGAAATATGGCTGAAAGATTTTCTAAAATAGAAGAATAAAAATTGCCTAAATAAAATAGTAGAAAGAATGTGCAGAAAGTAAAATGACAAAATACACCATTATATTCCCAAGAGTGTGGGGACAAACGGTACAAACGGATGGATGTAAATAAAACAATGAGCTTGCCCAGACCGCTTGATGCTCTTATCAAAGGAATGGTTTCCAAAAGGAACCGGAAGCCCTGGAGGAGCACCCCTCTTAAGTGCCGTCTTAGTCACTTCCTTTTCACTAGGGCACAGTGCCCGGCGCACTTCATGAAGGAGAGGGCTGAGCCGGGGAGCAGCGTCAGAAGCCTCAGTCCTTGCGCGGTCCCGGGCTCCAGGCAGAACAGCAAGCGCGGTGGCCAGGAGCAGAGAGGAGGGCAAGAATCAGGCAGGGAGATGCCCAGGGAGCCCCTTCGCGGAAGGGAGCCCGGCGGTGGACAGGCCAGCTCTGTGACCGGGGGACACAGCGCTGGCCTGCAGGGAAGCAGCTGAGTCCCGTGGGCTCCTCGGTGCCCTGCGGTGTCCCCAGGCCATTTCCCTGGTGCCCTGAGCTCTTCCGCACTCAGACTCAGTCCTCCAAACCAAGCTGGGCCTCCCTGCTTTACTTCCAGATGTGCTCATAGTCTTGTTTTACACTGATTTTAAGTTTTCTCTTTTTAAATTATAAAATAATTACTTGATGTATTTTTGGTAGAAAGGTTGGAAAACCTAGAAAAAAGATAATGCAGAAGATAAAAATCGACCTTGCCAAGAGGACACACCAAGGTTTCTGCTCTTGTTTCTTCTCTGCTTTCCCCAGTAACCGGAACCTGATGTTCAAGACTCAGAGGCGCAGCCGCCTCCCGGGCGGAGGTCACCGCAACCCAGCACCCCGTCCTTCGTGTTCCCAAGGTGTCCCCGTGTAGCCCAGAATGTACACAGAGCGAATTATTAAAAGATAAAAACCCACAGTGCTTCAGCCGAGCGTGACCCGCACCTGGGTTTATGGAGCCCCAAGCTAAGAGTGACTTTCACATTCTTGAAGAGTTGGGACCAAAGTCGGGAGATTCAGATGTCAGCATCCACGGCAGGCTTCCCGGCCAGGTCCTCTCACTCTGGGTGCAGCCTGAAGCTGTGACAGCTGGGACCCTGAGCTGGGCACAGGGCTCGTCCTTCTCTGGGCACTTGAGGAGGGGGCGTGGAGGAAGGACCCGCGCGCAAGGAGAGTCTGCACACGGGCAGAGTCGGGGTCCTGCTCGCCTGACACCCCCACTGCTCCCAGGACCACTGCCTTGGGTACTTTCTCGGCACGGAGGCACAGTACCCACACCCCCAGCCCTGAGAGGAGCCGCCCGGCTGGGACCCATCGCAGTTTAGCAGGGTGAGCTGTGCCCACTATGGAGCTTGTGTCTCCTGTGAGTCGCCAGTGAGACAGGGTATGGCTTCGGGGTGTTTTTCTGCTCTTTTCGTTAGTTGCCTATTAATGTTTCTGTCGTATGTTTTATTGTTTTATCACCTTTTAAATCTATACACAAAAGCAGCTTCCCTCTCCCCTCAAGTTTCACATGTGCACATTCTTGTACGCACAGTCTTGGCCGTGCACCATGGAGCTGTTTCACAGTGTGGCTCTTTTCAGTCTTACTGTGCAAACTGTCTCCCGCTCTATGCAGTGTGTGCTGGGGCAGGCAATTTGCATGTGCCCAGAACACCCAATCCTTCGCTGCCCAGCGGCTCCCCTTCCTCCTCCTTCCATCCCTTTACTCCCCACTGCATCTCAAGCCAGGGCGAAATCCAGCAGACATAAACACTGGGCCAGAGGGGGTCCGGACTTGGCCCAGCACCTTCCCCGGGCGGGGCTCCTGGCTTCAATCGTGTGGCCCCCTCTGCCCCCTGCCAGGAGACCTGCCCCAGGTGGCTCCTCAGGAAGGAGGGGGGCTAGCATCATGCAATAACCCTGCACACCAGCAAGAGGGCCTAGTGGTGGCTGAGGTAGCGCTGATCTGAGACAGCATGCTGGCTCTGTGAAGCCATGATCCAGAATCCAACGGCTGGAGCCCCATGGCTCTTGTCCCTTCCCTGAGCTTGGCCCGCTGCTGGGACTGCCCTGCCTGCATCCTGACTGTGTGGGCACCGACCAGCCTCTCCCTCTGTGGTGAGCACAGTGCGGGAGTGTGTAGTGAACACCAGAAGCACAATTGTGTGCAGCCAGCCAGAGCTGTGGCCTGACGGGGCAGCTGCACCCCACCTGGGTGTCTGAGCTCCATCCTCGTCCCCACTGGAAATTCGCCCTTTCATCCGGCTCTGCATCTGCCTGGGGTGTGGGCTGCAGGGACAGCATGTGGAACACTGCAGAGAGGGGGTCGGCACTGCAGGCTCAGGAGAGGCGAGGTCAGGCTGCAGGCCAGCTCACAGCTTACAGGAAGGGTTGGGGCGCACTCACTGGAGCCCTACGGCCACTCAGAATGCAGGAAGAATGCCTGTTAGGCTCAGAGGTGGAGGCATCACTCTTCTACCGGGCAATGTGCCCACGCTTCCTCCAGCTTCTTCTATTCTTAGTGTTAAGGACATCTGTGCTGACACCCCCCTCTCCTGTTTGGAAACCCCGAGTCCCCCGCTGCTCCCGCCCTCCTGAGGCACGCCCTTGTTCTGCTCCCAGCCTGCACGACACTTTCCTGAGCATGTGCTATAACTCTCTGCCCTTTTCTTTATCTCCTTGTTCCTACAAGTTGGCCTGAATAAAGGAGTCATTATCAGCAGCCCCACAATGGGTCCCGACATCCTCAGTCAAGATGTTCTGCAGATGAAATATTGATCAGCCCACAGTGGGCAACAGCGCTCCCATGAAAGAGCACAGAAGTTAATGGGTCTGGCCGCGCAGGTCCAGACGAGGCACTCAGCCGCGCAAGAGGCCAGGCCCTCGCATTATAATTACACCCTACAACAATAAACGTCACACTGCCTGTATTTATGGGCCACAACCAATGGTCGTCTGTGGGCTACACATTCAGAATTCATTTTACAAACCAGTGCCTGGTGGGATTGTTCACTTCCTCCAGGGACTGCTGAGCATTAACCCTGAAGCAGCCGGACCCAGGGCACTGGGCATCCTGCAGCAGAGGCCAGGCTGGACAGTCCCCTGCCTCGTGCACTGGCACAAGAGCTCTGGAGGGGTGTCTGGGCTTGTGGCACAGGTGCAACCTCGAGGGCCAGCAATGCGGAGCCTGTTACAGGCAGCCAGCAGTCAGTGTGCACTGGAACCACACAGGGCTGGCCGGCCAGGGCTGAGCTACAGACACTGGGAGCTGGGTTTGGACCTGTGGCCATAGCAGCTCAGTCTCCGCAGGCGCTGGTACCCCTTGTGTCTAGCAAGCTGGGAATAATGGGGCTCTGGTTTGTCTCTGTTACTTGATTCTGATGCTAACAGACCCAGACCCTCTGATCAGGGTGTTCCAAGTGCCAGTGCCGAGAGACGCACACCCCACCCGGAACCATGTGCTCCACAGAGACCACCGCACCCATTAGCACACACGGCCAAGGGGACCCCCGATGGGGCTGGGGGCTGAGTGTCCCGGCCCCGTGGCTCAGAGCCTGTAAGCCGTGGCCAGTGGAAGCCCCTTGGGTCCTCGGAGACAGTGGTGCCTCATGCCTTCTCTTTGCTCCTGGCTCAGGCTGTGCTCCCACACGGGCTCCCAGATGATGGGCCCCCATCACATACCTGCACCAGAGCCCAAACCAGTGGTGCCCTGGCCCTGGACTTTGAGCCTCCGGAGCTGTGCCGACAAAGCGCTCTGTCCTTCACAAGGAGTCTGGGCCGGGTGCTGCTGAGTCACACAGCCCTGTGGGAAACTGGCAGGGCCATGTTCCAGAGCCCACAGAAGGGGCTCCCGCCCCCGAAAATGGACAGAATGGGAAGACTGCAACTGTCCTGATGTCCCACCTCTCTGGACAGATGATCCGTGGTGCCCAGCTCAGGGACAGTTACCATATGCTGGGGCTGCTCTGGAGCTGGTGGCGTTGTTCAAATGGCTAATCTAGGACCAACCTGAGTCACCCGCCCATCACAGGAGGAAATGGGGAGCCGGGGCCAGAGTGGCTACATGAGGGGCAGCCCCTGGGGGCCTGGGAGGCCCTGATGCAGAGTGGAGGCTGGGAGGAGCTGCCCAGAGGCCCTGGAGGCACGGGGTGCAGAAGAGCCCTGGAAAGCGGCCCACTTGCCCTGTGTGTGTTGAAATCCTCAGTGTGGTTTTGCTGCCCACCTCTACCTGGCCTCCCAACGCTGCTGCGTCTCCAGCTTCACGCACTGAAGCATGACCTTCCAGAGCACTGAGGCCGCCTCTCATCTCCCGGGGCGCCCGGGCAGATGCACCAAGCTCAGGTGGAGAACCTGACCCCGTTTCAGGTCCAAGTCACATTTCCATCCCAGGACCCAGGGCCCATCAGGATTAGTCTGGTCCCACTGTGGACAGGGTGGTCAGTGAGGCTGATGGCAGAGATGAGTGGACACCAGGGGCCTCGTGAGGATGCCTGCATTTTCCACCAGAGTTGGAGGTCCCAGAGAGAAATACCCCAGGTTCTCTGTGGAGTCTTCTAGACCAGGGTCCCCAGGCCCGGTGTGGAGGTGTGAGAGCTCTTCCAGAGCGGCCCCTAAAGGGTATGATCTAGGGTCGTATAGACTGAATCTGGCCCCAGCACAGGACCTACGCTTAGTTAGGTCATTCACGTGGGCCCCCACTGAATATCACTGGTCCCCATAAAACACCAAGCAGTGAGGACACTGACACCCCAGATAAAGGCAGAAAGGAAAGATGAGTCCTCAGAACAAAGTGTGAGCCCCAGAACAGGGTTCCTTCATACCTCAGAAGGATCCAGCACCCATCCACAAAAACAGCCAATTCTTAGAGCAAGAACCTTGCAACAGAAACACATGTGATGCAGCCAAATAAAAGCTGCATGCTCCCGGGTAACCTGGAGTGACAGAGACATGGGCTGTCCCCGCGCTTGGACACCAGGTGGACTGACAGCTGGGAGACACTGGTGAGGCCAGCAGTGATGAGAGGAGTGGCATTCTGGAGGTCACTGTCCCCATTGTGGTTTATATCTGGATGTCCCCAGGAGCCTCATGAGCTCATAAGGAGGGTTTGGGGAAGCAGATTGGATCATGGGGGTACTACACCTAAATGTGATCTTAGGAGGTAGGGCCTAGTCGGAAGACTGGGAATGTGACCTGGTAGAGTGCATCTCCCTCCTCTGTTCCTCCCCTCTGCTGCACGACTGCCATGATGTGAGCAGCTTTTCCACCACCCACGTTCTTTTCCCATGTCACTTTTTCCCTGGAGCTAGCTAACTACGACTGAAACCTCTGAAAAATGTAAGCTAAAACAAACCTCTCCTCCTTAATTTGTTGATGTCAGGTACTGAGTCTCAGCAATGAGAAAGTGCCTAAGGCAGGTTTGGCACCAAGAGTGGGGTCACAGCTATGATGCTAACTGACCATGTGTCTCAGAAGCCTTTGGAACTGTTTTGCAGGAGGAGTTTGGAAAGTTTGGTACTTGCTGGCTGGAAAAGCAGCTATAGAATGCTGTGATCTGAGCTTGATGGAGATCTGCTCAGAAGACCAGAATGCACATAGAAGTGTAGACTCTAAGGACCAGACTCAGGAAGTTTCAGGTCGGAAAAAGGACTCTATGTGAAGTTGGACTATGTGTTATAGTTTAACAGAAAATATATCTACATTGTGCTAATGTCCTGAGATTTTGACAGAAATCAAGATTAAGGGTAGCATATTAATTAATTAGTCAGAGGAAATTTCAAGATAGCCCAATGTTCATGCTGTATCCTGGATACCACTTGTTGCTTTTAGCCAGGCTTATACTGAAATCCAGGAGCAAAAATCCTATTTGAAAAGTTCTGTTTCCCAAGAAAGGAAGGGCTTGCAAAGATTTTATCAAGTAGAGCTCGGTTTCTGAAAATATTAGCATTGAAAAGAAGCCAAATATTTAGCATCAAGACAATATAAAAGATGCCTTGAGAGCATTGAGGAGTTAGCAAGACCCTTCACTTCACAGCCTCATGGGTACAACAACTCAAAGCTTCCATTTGAGAAGAGTTCCAAGGCATCTAATCCATAAAGGGCACCTAAGGCATTGAATTTGGTTCAGTGTTCAACCATCCAGGCACACTGAGGGAACTACAGCCATGGTCCAAGGGGCCTGGCTACTGCTTCAGCTGGCATCAGACCTTAGCTTCATCCATGTGATGCCAATTTCACAGGATGTAGAATGCAAGAGTCAGGAAAGCTTCCACCCAGATTTCACAAGAAGGCCTGAGAGGCCAGGGAGTGTGGCTTTGAAAGGAAAGTGCAGGACAGTGTGAGAGTGAAACTGAAATTTCAGTGGAGGCCCCAGGAAGTTGGAAAAGCTGGGAATGCGGAATATCCGCTGAAGAAAGCTGTCGGCAGTAAACAAGGCCACCAAGAGAGAAGCCAGTAATGCTATGGTTGCAGGGCCACCCAGGCTGTTTGAATTGACATCTCTGGTGTGGGAATGATGCTACAGGATGAATGTTTGCCCTGCTGAGGACTGGTCTCCTTCTGGACCAATTCCTTTCCATCTCCATATCTCTTTTGGTATGGGAATGTTTACCCTATGCCACTATACGTTGAAAGTGCTTAGCTTTCTTTTGATTTGTACAGGGAAATTGAGTCAGAAACTTCAAGTCTCAGAGGAGACTCGGGACTTGGATTTTTTTTTTTTTTTTTGGCAGTGCTGGAACTGTTAGGCCTTTGGCCACTCTTAGAGATGGACTAGATATGTTTTTCCTAAGCAGATGTGCATGAATCTCTTGAAGACAGGGGCAGAATGTTCTGGTTTATATCTAGATGCCGCCCCCACAAGACCCTTATTTGCTCATAGGCAGGGTGTTTGAAAGAGGATTGGATTGGACCGTGGGGGCCATGTTCTGCTAGGAGGTGGGGCCTGGTCAGAAGAGAAGGGTCACTGGGGGTGACCTGGGGGGGGTGCATCTCCCTCCTCGGCTCCCCCTCCCCTCTGCATCCTGGCCACAGAGAGGTGAGCGGCTTTCCTCCAGCAAGGCCCTTCCCTTCCCCCTGCTGCCTCTGTCCTGGAGCCAGCAACTATGGACTGAAAACGAAAAATCATGAGCCAATATAAACCTCTCCTCCTTAATTTGCTGGTGTCAGGCACTGATTCCAAGTATTGACAAAGTGATGAAGATACCCCTAATCTCTACAGGACCCTTAGGAGGACACTGAGTGTCTCGTGTCACTGTCCCCCGATCTCCATAGTACCCTCAGGAAAGATGCTGTGGGCCCTACACCCTGCCCTGTACCCTGTCCTGCCCATTCCTTTGGCTTCAGTTACCTTCTCCCCCCACCCAGTTCCTGCTCTCTCCATGACTGATGGGGTCCCATTTGAAGAGGCAGCTGGCCCAGGTGACCTGTCCCCCATCCTCCGCAGCCCTGTCCTCTCCTGCAGGCCCTGTGTCCCCACTGGGAGGGGAAGGGAGGTAGGTGCTTCCAGGCCACGCCCCAGGGACCACCTCCCCCGCCTCCCAGCCTCACACCAGCTATAGCCGTCAGTGGTCACACCCAGGCCCCACTCAGCTGCCCCAAGCCCCACGCGTGAGCGCATGAGGCTTTGGGGGTGTCCAGACATAACCTGCAACCCCAAATTGCAACGAGAGTGTCCAAGGTGCATCCCATCACAGGGACACGTGTCCAAAGCAGACGGTGACATTCCCTGGGGTCCCCTGCGCTCCTCTGTGACCTTCCTTTTCCACCCCTGTAGGCGGAGCCTGGGGCGCGTCTCCCCAGTGGTGCAGCACGGATTGTGCCATGCTCCAGGAGATGCGGAGCAGCTCCTGTGGGGCCTATGGAGACATCTCCCAGGACGACGTCCCTGCCGACGTGTGCAGCCCCCTGCAGCCAAGGAGGCCTCCCCCAGCCTGTCCTGCCCTCTGCAGTGACCAGACCCTTGGTCATCTTAACACCAGAAAACCTCAGAGAAAGGATGGAAAAGCTTTCGCTGTTGTTTTGTGGTCTGTGGTAATAACTTAATGTCACTGTGGTGAGGAGAGAGAACCCCAGGCAGGGGCTGCCAGTTGCCACGGTGAAAGGCCCATTTCCCAGGCTTTTGCATCCATACAGCGAGCAGAGCCTTCCGGTCTCTGCTGCTGTAATTTCCAACTTGGACACACACCTCTACTGCACATCTCAAGAGCGGGCCATTTTTAAATTAATTTTTAATAATGTGTAATAATCAGAGTGGCCTGGTCTGTGTGCAGAATTAGAATTCCTCCGATAGAAAGAGAAATATTTGTGCAGAGTTTTATGAGCAAAGTTGCCCTTAGGCTTCCTGAGGCTGACTGAGAAATTGCAGGCAGCCTGGCCGCTTAACCCTTCCCTGTGTGGCTCCGGCCCCACGGCGGCAGAGAGAAGCGTCAAGTCACCATGCTTCACGGCACAGACAACGGCCCAGGAAGGGAGCTTCGGGACTGGCCGCAGGCTGGATCCAAGTGTGCTCAGAGGCCACGTGGCCGCAGGTGGACAGAACCCCTGCCTGGCTGTGGGGCTCCGTGACAGGTCACCTGGCCGCCGGAAGCGTCCTGACCTTGGTGAGCAGGAGGCTGGGGCTCTGCTTCCTCCCGAAGGTATGGGGACTGCAGGGTTCCGCAAGGGCTGCAGAGAACCTTCTCTGGCACGGTGCAGAGCGTGGTCAGGTTAAGACACATGGCCACGGGCTCCCACTAGCCCACGACCGCCCAGCAGCAGGTGACCCCAGCCCACATTGGCACCGTCAGCCCTGCAGGCCTGGAGGCCACAGAACACCCTAGAGTTCAGGGACCCTGCACTACCCTGCCCAGCAGCTGCTGTTGAGCAGGGTTTAGGAAGGATTCCCAGGGACTCAGAAACCAGACTGCAGGGCAGGGTGTGGCTCAGCACCAGACCACTTCCCTGGAGAGCTGGAGGGCCCAGGGTCCCCCCCCAGCACCCCCAAATACTGAATCTGTGGTTAACAAGTGTTTTCCCAGAACCAGGTTGAAAAGAAACCCATCTCCAGCCCCCGTCCCCAGGGGGAAGCTGTGAGGTCGGGAGGTGGGAATGCGGCTTCGGAGGAGACTGGTCCCTGCTCTCTTCCCGTCAGCTGCAGACCCGCAGGAAGGCAGAGCCCTTGTGTAGCGAGAACGACTTGCACCTCCCCATGCAGTCAGGCTGGCACCTGCTTTACAGAGAAGGACACAAAAGTCTGGCAAAAGTCTGAGACAAAATACAGCCCAGGCCCAGGCCCAGGCCTTCAGATGCATCAGCTAATTTTAATCTGTGCTTGGCAGCAGACTCCAGGCAGTCTGTCAGTGAGCGACAACACAGGGCAGCTCTGCTGTGTCACAATCCAGCCTGAGGTGACCTGTGACTTCACCCAGCACCCGAAATAAAATACGAACTACAGGAACGGTGTGCTCGGCTCGCCGCAGGAGGAGCTGGGAGGGACGCGGAGCTGCCGATGTCGCGGGTCACCTCCTCTGGCCCTTGCTGTGCCTCAGAGTCCTTCCCACTTTTATTCAACAGGTCACCTGGCCCTGAACCGTGGAAGTAGCTGGACTGCGCTCTGCAGTGACCTGCAGGGAGAGGCTCTGCGGTCCCAGTGGCCGCTCCGTCCTGCTCAGCATCTCCAGGCCGTACCAGGTTGAGCCCCGAGTGCGCTTCTGAGCCTCACCCAGGACAGCAGCCACAGGAGGAGCAGGAGAGCGCTCAGCTCTGCCAGGCAACAGTGATGATGCCTCCCTGCATGGGCCCTGCAGGCCGGTGAGGCTTCCCGTGAGCTGTCTCCAGTCCCCTCCGTCCTCCCCTGTGACCACCCTGAAGTCAAAGCTGGTCCCCAGCTTGGGGTCTTGAAACTCTCCTCCCATGAGCCACACCCAAAAGATCGAGCCCCAGAGCTCGGCCCTTCCAGGCTGCAGACCTAGAAACCTCTGTGCAGGCCCTTGTGTGGACAAGCCCGACTCTCATTTCTTGGCTCCAAAGTCCCTAGCAGAGTCTGGCCTGACCTGAGCGGGAGGTGGCACAGCCTTGGGGCAGATGCCTGTGACCTGGGAGTCCGCCTGCCACAAACGCCTCCACCACCCCGGTGAGGACGGGGCTGCAGGAGGAAAGGCAGGACCAGCACCTGGCCCTTCTCTCCTCCTGCCTGTCGTTGGACCTGACCGGAAGTCAGGTTAGGGAGGCCCGGCCAAAGCAGCCTCTGCTGGTGCTTGACGGGCCAGGAGAGAGAGGAGGAGGGGGCGGGGCTGTGGACAGAGACACAGCCACCTGGGACCTGGCGGGAGCCACCTAGTCACTTTCAGGGTGTTCATAAAGGCTTCTGAAATCTCTAAAAGGTTCTATGATTGAAAACACAACAAAGGTAAATGTTACATGTAACAAAGTAAAATGTAACAGATTCAACAAAGATCATTCATAGTGCTCTCAAACATTTCAGTGTGTTTTCATCTTGGTGACTGTGTATCTGCAGTGGGACTTACCTTCTTTGAAGTGCTGTGGATTCTAAGGCCAAATACATTCTATAAATGATTTTAGGACTACATGCAATTTGGGATCACCTGAATCACAGCTCTTTAATGTTGACGCTGGTAACTGAGCATTATCATGTAACTTGCCTACTGTTTTTAATCTATATTATACTAACTAGATTATAAAGTACCTAAGGCCAGAGATCTCTGTTTTGTGCCTGAATTTCAGTGTGTCTAATAAAAGTCCATGCACATTATAGACACTCAATAAATTTTACTTAAATTGAAAAAAAAAAAAATGTAACAGACTCACAGTCCTGAGGTGAGGGAGAAAGACCAGTGCTGCATAAATAGCAGGGTGTGCAGAACAAGTGAAAGCAGGTCTCAGGACCCCTAGCTCTCAAGGCTCTCCTCCACCAGCCTGTGCACCCCGAAACCCCAGGTCCCACATAGTGCAAGCCAAAGCTGTCAGGCTCTGCAGAGATGAGCTGTCTCGAAGCCTCTCTTCCAGCAGGTTCCACGGTGACACCTAACACTGCCCTGGGAGGGACTTACTTTAAGCCCCTTTGCAAACACCAGCTAAAAGTAAGGGAGCCTCACAGAGCTTGTCTAAGGCACTGGAGGGAAGCCACACCTCACGGCTGACCTCCTTGCCGTTTCGGAGGCTCACTGTCTCGACAGTAGCCTTCGTGCAAGGCACTGGACTAGCTTCTGGGTCTGAATCCTGTGGTGTGGACCGAGCCAGCCGCTCCTCAGCCCCAGCTGCAGATCACTCCCACCTATGTCAGTGCAGCATGGCCTGGTTCTCCTCAGAGCAACCCCAAGACAAAGTGAGGGCATGGGCGCATGTTCTAACATGTGATTTACCTTATGGAAGTATGAGTTTTTAAGACAGAATTTATCTAAATACTATAACAACTATTCAACTGAAATTTTATTGCACATAAATGTTCACATATAGCACCACACTATCGTTTACAAAGAGGAAGAAGCCCTTGTTGCGACACTTACTCCTAACCCTGCAGGACTTCGGGCAAGCACACAAAGGACGCAGGTAGGTGGCTCCCTTCAGGTCTGCAGCGGATGCAGTTCTCGCAGGAAGGCGAAAGCCACCCCTAAAAGCTGCCCCGACGCATCCCTGCCACCCCTGACCTGGCAGCTGCTGTCTCCCCACCTGCCAGGGAGCAGGAAGGCTTCAGCAGGCCCCTCGGCTCTGGGCCCAACCCCGGGCCCGGGAGGACAGCGCTTCTGGGCGGCGTCTGCCCCTAAACAGTTTGGTCCCCAGGTACACTCTCCACCTGGCCTGCCCGGCTCTCTCTTCCCCAGCAAAGACACAGAGGAGCCCTTTTTCCTACCGCCCCACCCCCTGGGGGCCAGGAGACCCGGAAACCCTGTGGGGACTATGGCTGTGCAGGCTAGGGTGTGAAACAGAGCCACCTGCTGGCTGGGCTGGGCCGGTGCCTGCCCTCTGGGGGCTCAGGTGGGGGGAGTTTACCATGAGGAAGCTGTGAAATCAGGCAGGCGTTTTTTTTCTGAAGCTGCAGGAGTCAACAAGTGGCCCATCCTTGGGGACCAGGGCTCCAGCAGCAGCGGAATTTGTTCAGGAGGGATGAGGTCTTTCCAGGCCACCCCAACGTGTGTGCACATGTGTGTGTTACGCACTTCTGTGTGTTCAGTCTGTGCACTTAAAATAAAACATGGGTAGCGGCCACTAAGGTGCCCTCGAAACTGTTTTGCAAGTATAGACCCAGCCTGTGCCCTGGAAACTTGCAGCAGGAGCTCCACCCACGGGCTCAAAGTGGTGTGGGCTGGAGTCCACCTTGTTGTGGGGGGTCAGTGTCCCAGGCCTCCCTCGTGACGCTGTGTCACACCCGGCCTGCAGATGCAGGATGGGGTGGCGCTCAGACTGCACCCTTGAAGCCATGCACCCGGATCTCAACAAAGCTGTCAACTCCAGAAGCAAACCTGCTAGGAGGCTCCAGCAGGGCTGGTTGCCTCTGCTGTCTGCCTGTCACCCAACTGCCTGTGTTTCCCACTTGGATCCTGTTTAGCTCCTGGCATGGTGCACACGCAACCTGCTGAGACCCCAGAGTGCAGGGGTGGCCACAGACCGAGCTTGGCTGGTCTTCTGGGCTGAATCCCCGGTGACCTGGGCCACAGGAGCGCAGCCCGGAAATGATGGCCGGATGGCCTGCAGTCTGCCCCTCTGGGGGGCGTTCACTGGGAGCTTCCCAAGACCGGCTCCCGGGGTCCTAGAGGAGGTCCGGGGTTCGGGGAGAGAAGGGGCTCCGCTTCAGGTGCTGGCCTGGTCGCCGGGAGCTGCAGCTCAGGAGGGACTGTGGTCCCCAAGGCGGGAGGCTGTCTACAGGACCCAGTCCCTGCCCCGCCCAGGACTGAGTCTGAGCTGGGCCTGGGCCTTTAAATAGGGCCGCTGGAGTCAGGACTCGGCGCCCTCTAATTGTTGGAATGGATTCTTAGATCATATTAAACAATGGCTCCCAGGGAAAATTTGAAAAACAAGCTCCCCCCAGGTGCTGAGTGCTGAGAAGAGGGCTGCAGGAGAGGCCCTGAATAGACTTGTTAAATACCGTGGCTGCCCGGGCGGGCGGCTTGGGCGGAGGCCGGCCAGCTGAGCGGAGCGCGCTTCCCTTCCCGGGCAGCATTGGAGGTGCACGCAGAGCCAACTCGCCCCCGCCTGGATTTTTTTTTCCATTTCTGCCAAGCAAAGATAATCAGGTTTATGTAAAGTATGTGTGCTCTTTTGACAGCCCTGTCCCTCATTAATTCAATCACACCCAACCCCATTGTTCCCCAGTGTTTGAAATGCGGATGGGGACCCTGCTTTTCTAATCCTGTCAATCACTGTTAGCATTTTCCAGCAGTTGCCATGGCTGGGGTCAAAGTTCATGAAAACACAGAATGGGAGCCCACAAAACAAGAATAAAGACTTATTTGAGACACTCTTTTTAAAGGACATCTACCATGCACAAAACATGGGAAGTGAATGTAGACAAGTTGGGACACTCTGCTCGCGGAGAGGAAAGAGGGAAAAAAGAGAATTTGAAAATCAAATAGGCCTATAAAAACTTGACCCGAGAGGCTCTGGGAAAAATCCAATGAATTGCTCCCTCGTAGAACAATGTCCTTTCTTTCGTGTGTTCTTAGGGGCACAATGCCTCGCATATTATAACACATGCCACTGGGGTCTTACGCCGTTGTAAGCCAGCTCAGACCGCGGAATACTGATCGCCCGAGACGAGAGACTGCCCGCCAGCAGCTCACCCGGCACAGGCACTGGGAAAACTCCACACACAGAGCCCGCCAAAGCCGAGGCGGAGATTTGCGATGTCACACCGCGATACCACGTGACACCCTCAAAGCCCGGGACTGCGCCCATTCACCCCAACACTGCTGAATTCCCATTTCATCTGCAGGGGTGGACCGGCCGCCAAGTCGCCTCAGCCTTGTGCCTGCTGAGGCCGAGTTGGGGAGGCCACATGGACAAGGGGGACACAGAGAGCATGCGGGCAGTGCAGGGAGGGCCTGGCCTGATTTCCGGTCCCAAAAGCATCTGGCTCTGGCTCGGGCCTGTCCTTCCCTGCACCTCAGAAGCTCCCTGGGGCCCTGTCATTAAGCAGACATGAGGCCACGGCCGCCTTCCTGTTGGCCTCAGCTGGGGCTGAGCTCCCCTTGCGCTGCACCTTTCATCTGCACCTCTGCCACCCCACTCTGTCTCCACCTAGCCCTCCTCACCTGCTCCCCAGACACCTCCGGCCTCTGGCACTCATGGGTCATCCTGTAGGACTCCGGACACCAGGCCTCGGCCGCCTCTGTCTCCCTCCGTCCGCTGTCTGCACCCCAAGGCCCCCAGAGGCCCTCCTGACCCTGCTGTCCAGCATCAGCCACCTCTGTCCCAGAGCCTGCGCCCTTACAGGGTCACAGGGGGCCCAGGTCCCAGCCCCTCCCCGATGTCTCCCCTCTTTCCCAGGGTCATGCCGGTCCCTCTGCCCTCTCCCCTAGACTCTCTCCAAAGTTGCACCCCACCCCACCATCTCCCTGCCACTGCCCGCTTCTCTGCTTCCACATGGATACCCGGTCACCAGCGCCCTCACTTCCACCTCTTTCTCGGTGGGCAGCTCTCCTTCCTGCCCCTCACCTGGTGAGGTGTGGCCCTGCCAGCAGCCACGGGAGCTCCAGAGCCCCCCAGAGATGTGGTGTGGCCGCGTCGGCCCTGGGCTCCGCTGAGGGGAAGCTTGGCGCATGCGGCGCTCCCTGGCCACTTGCTGTCTCCTCCCCCATGGGCTGTGCTTTCTTCTCTTTCCACTGTGTCCCCCCGTGCCCACCACTCCTGATTCGGATCAGACTCGGGGTAGGCATACAGTCCTCAATCATTCCTGTGAGGAAAATAATCCCACACGTGTTTGGCTTAGGAACAAGACAAATCTCCAAGTTAAGAAATATTATTTAGGGCCAGGGGTTTATCTCGGTGGTTCCTCCACTTGTCTCATAAGCACAAAGACCTGAGTTCTATCTCCAGTACCAAAAGAAAAGAAATATTATTTTTTGCTTTTTTCGTGTGTGTGTTTTTTTTGGTACCGGGGATCGAATTTGGGTCCTTGCGCTTGCAAGGCAGGTGGTGAAACCACTGAGCTAAATCCCTGACCCAAAGTGTTGATTCTTCATTTTTTTTTTATGTCTATCAAGCATCTTTTTTGGGGGTACCGGGGATCAAACTCGGGTCCTTGCACTTGCACAGCAGGCGGTGAAACCACTGAGCTAAATCCCTGACCCAAAGTGTTGATTCTTCATTTTTTTTTTATGTCTATCAAGCATCTTTTTTGGTGGTACCGGGGATCAAACTCGGGTCCTTGCACTTGCATAGCAGGCGGTGAAACCACTGAGCTAAATCCCTGGCCCAAAGAAATATTATTTTAAGAAATACCAAACAGGGCTGGGGTTTTGGCTCAGTGGCTCTGTGCCTGCCTGGCAAGTACAAGGTCCTGAGTTCAATCCCCAGTACTGCAAAAACAAAGAGCAACAACAAAGAAATACCAAATAATTGCCCGCGCCCTCTTTTCTCCCTATTATCTTCTGCTCTGCACTCTGACTCCATCTGGAGGGTGCGCTCTGGTTCTCCGCTGCAGTCCATCGACCTTTCTTACGCACTGCTTCCTGAGGTGTCCTTCTTGCTGTCTGAGGACCTTTCCCCGGCGTGTGCAGGCAGCCTGCATCCCCCCGAGCTGGCAGTGCGGCCCTTGGTCCTGGGGACGGCGCGCCCGAGGGTCTCAGGGACAGCCGCCCCAGCACACCTGATTGCAGACGTTTCCTTTACTCTTTTTCCTGTTGAACAACTTTGAAAACAAGAATACTAACTCAGCTAATTCCTGAGTATTTTTACTGACTTCATCATTCTTATTAAAGCTTACATAGTTCACTTTTTAATCAAAGGGTATATTAGTTTAATAAAAAAGCTCCTATTCATTCTCACCCTCCAGCCCAACACTGCATTTTTTTAAGGACTTATATTTCTTCCTTTCTACTTTGTAGGACTCCTTATAATAGATTCTCTGAGTGCATTCATAATTAATTACTTTCTGCAGCGCTAATGGCTCTGCGCGCCCGGTCTTCAGGCCAGGCGACTCCTGACCCAGGCTGTGAAGCCTGCACCTCCTCGCCCTTCCCTCTGGGGAAGTTCAGCCCACGCTCAATTTTTCATGAACGTGGGAGGAAGGGAATGTTTCAATCATCTCAAACCAGACTGGAGCTCAAATATTTAATATTTGGTCTTGCAATGAAGTTGAATGTAAAACCACTCTAATTAAGACCTCAGTGTTTAATAATTTTGAAAGAGATTGTGCAGGGGATTCCACACTTTCCCAGCCTCTTGGGGGACAGGCTGTGTGTTGGGAAATCACATTCCCTGTGGAGGGGTCGAGCATCCAGCTCCACGGCGGGGAGGAGGTCGTCAAGGTGACACCCAGGGGCCCTTCAAGTGTAAGACGTTTGAAAATGAAATCATGGATGTACATGAAAACACTTTCTATGTCAAGGACTGAGCTGCCGGACACGGGGTTTCCACAAAATACATGGAGGGGCCAGTTCACGGCGTGGGCTGGCCTTCCTGACCAGTTCGAAGGTTAGGCCGACTTCCTTAAACACAGACCGAGCCGCCCAAGCTTGCCTGGGTTATGGCCCTGAACCCTGTAAACTGCAAATGCTGTGAGTCAGAAAGGCATTTAATACACGAGCATTCGGCCCAGCCTGGCCGACCTTAAATGTACCCGGGACGTTGGCACCAGCCCCCAGTTGGCAAAATCATCTGACACGGAGCCTGTTTATGGTAAAGTGTGGAACTGCTCCATACACACAGGGGCCATTTTGCAGACATGATGGGATTCGAAAACACAACACAGAATGTCCCCACAGGCTGGCGGCAGTGCGTGGCCAAGCAAGGGCCGCTTCCTGAGATGGGGTGCGGGCTGATGGGGTGGCGCTTGCTGCCACCACCTGCTGTCCTGGGGAACAGTGGTCCCAGGGCACATGGCAAGCCCAGAGGAGATGAAACTCTATTGAATGTGCACTGCACAGCCATAAAGCTGGGCTTTCGTTACAGGGTGAGTGAAGGCTGTCCATGCATGCTGAGCACTGGTCCCTGCCCTGCTTCCATCCTCGGGAACCTGGGTCAGAATGGAGGAGCCACAGGAAGGGCATGGGGGTTGCCCCTCCTTTCACCCTACTTCCCCCAGAGGGGCAATCCAGAGACCCTGGCCATTACACCCTCCAGCCTGTTGTCTGGAACACTTCCCCTGCAGCTCAGGCCCTTCCTCATGCTGGTTGAGTCCAGGAAAGGCAGCACACAGCGTCCCCTGCACCTTCTGCACATGCAGACCGTATGCAAAAGCAGCCAGCAGCCAGCAGACACGAGTTCAAATCAATGAGAAATTTTCAGACCTGTTTATAGTTGTAATCTCATACATAAGGTGAGAAAAAAAGTGATTAAAGTCTGTTGAAAACAGCAACAGCAAACTGTCGAGGAATGTGTCTCAAATGATGGAGAAAATCAGCAAAAGGTGTGAGGGCTTTGAGTCTGGGCTCCACCTGCATCTCAGGGTCCCGGCTTCCATCTCACTATCTCCATGGGGTGATGCAGCGCCCGAGTCTGGGCCTTCCCTTTCGAGGGAGAAGCAGCCGCGTCTTCACAGGGCCAGGAGGCCACCTCTGAGTCCTTCCCCACTTCGTCACGACACGACAGGAGCCTGGCTCTGCCTCTGTGGCCCCAGCCAGAGGTGAGATGGGCTGACTCAGAGTTCTGCTCTCTCCCTAGAGTGGCCCCCAAAGCAGTGCCAGAGACACAGCTCTGCGAAGAGATGCCACTGGGAACACTGACTCCGGGGGCATTATGTGCAGTCCAGCGGGACAGGCTCTTCCAGCAGCTGCCAAATGTGTGGACTGGTGCTGGAACCAAGAGCCCAACTGCCACAGATGCTCAGTGTGACCCCAGAGGACCCAAGAGCCTGGGGTTGTGTGCCTCCTGGTGCCTCCAACAGATGGGCAGCAGGGAGTCCAGCAAAGCCCACAGAGCCAGACAGGGGCTGCGGGGCTGCTCTCTGGCACACCTGCGGCCACACCGCCTGCCACCTCTCCAGTGAGCCAGCAGTGTCCTCACAGAGCAGAGCAGGCTGAAAACCCTACAGCAGCCACCCCAGGGCGAAGGTGGGCAGCAGGCTCCAGGGCCGCCCTGCTGGCTCAAAACCCCACACTGGTGCAGAGGGTCCATCCCATCCTCGGCTCTCCATGAAAAGCTGGCACCGTGGCCACTCCCATATTTCCAGGCGGGAGCATCCGGAGGTGACTTGTTCCCTCCGCCGAGGGAGTGAGAGAGCTCTGGGGTGTCCTCATGGGTATTGGCCAGGACAGAGCCTCACAGACAGAGGTGTCCTAGAGCCACGTGGTCTGAGGAGGAATGCAGTCTGCCCAGATGTCCCCGGGGCTCTGTGGAGTCTGCTCCCTCCTGAGGACGGCAACCCCACCTGGCCAGCCCCACTATCTGGGACCCAGCAGTATCTGCACAGGCAGCAGGGATGCGCTGTGGAGCAGGCTGCTGGGGCAGAGCAGGTGCTGGGTGTCGGGGAGACCGTCTGCCCCGGCCCGCACACCCCCAGTGCCCTGCCACCTGCTCCAGCCACCAGCTGTCTCCAGGACTGCAGGACAGAGAGTGCTCTGTGCCACAGAGCACAAAAGAGGAAGAGGCATTTTTGTACACCCTGGGACTGGACGGCACCTGTAGCAACCAAAGCTTATTCAGAAGACGAAAAGCGAAATTTCCATCATTTCTTGAGGGGTACAGGTGTAGATGAGAATAGAATCTGCCTCAGGCCTCTGCCCATCCCAGGATCTCCATGAGGCTCATAGCCACCAAGGGCCAGGAGTGCAGGGCCCCGGGAGGCGTAAGGTCTAGGTGACACCTTGGTGGCTGCTAGAAAGTCGGTCTTTACAATGTTCTCCCTCCTGGAACAGTGAGCTCCTGGTAGCAATAAATAACCTCTTGGATCGCATGTTTCTTCTAATACTGAGGAGAAAAGACAGCCAACTTCTGATGCTTTGTGTTGCTGAGGGAGAGTACTGAGATGTTTTTGTGAAATCCCTAGGCATTCCCCAAATTCTTTTTTAATAAATATTGGCTAAAACGTCAAATATTTCCACAGGAGGGCCATGGCAGGGCATCACAGAGCTTGGCACTCAGAGGGGAGATGCTCGTTGGTCTTTGCGTTTCGGGAGTGATCTCTAGAGGCATAGACGGAAGGCCTGTGCTCAGTGACAATCAGGCCTGGAGAAGTGAAAGGAAACTCACCCGTTATTCCCAGTGCACGGTAAGAATTGCTTCTCTAGCCAAATTCACCAGCCTCCTCTCTGCTAATTCAGAATCTCTGAAAATATGAGTGCACCCTCAACTCTGCCAGCTCTGCAGTGTAGGGTAGGAGGGAAGGGTGATAAGTAGAATTTGCAGGACACCGTTCAGGTTTTCTTCACAGACTGCGTACTTCTTGAGTTCTCCTGAGCACTGGAAAAAGGTTTGCTTTTGTGGGCATGGCCCAGAGCTGAACCCCAAGCCAGCCTGGTCTGAGAGCCGCGAGCATCACCTCCACTCAAAGCTCTTCGAACTCGGGGCCAGGTCCGTTCCCCCTGGGTTCCTGGGGCCGGCGACAATAGCCCAGGACAAAGTGGGGTCCCATCCACCGGCCAGGGCCCCCACATTCCCTGCCCCCACTCTGCTCTCAGCACCCCTCGCTGCCCACACCCGCAGAGCCAGATCCGAGCTCAGAGACTGTGCTCGGCCCATGTGCTCGGCCATGCATGGAGCTGCGACACACCTGACGCTCGTGTGGAGGTACGGACGGCTCCCGACGGTGCTGGGGCTCCCAGTGGCCCCTCTTTCTGGGGAGAACCCTGTGAGAGAGGAGCAGACCCCACCCGGCCGAGGGACCCGTTCCCTCCTCCTTGCACCTTGCCGCCTGGGTCACAGTGAGGAAACTGGGGGCTTCCCGCCCCAGGGCCAGCTGAGCCCACAGGGAAGCCGATTTGGGTCAGTGAGCCGCGCACGCCGGCCTTCAGGGGCCCGGGCTCCATTCCGCTGAGTCGGAGTATGAAAAGCGGGGACATTGTGTGGGACTGTTCATTTTCATCACCTGCCCTTGATGAATCCCGTCCTAAAAGGCATCTGTAGACCCTGAAATCTCATACTACTTAATTAAATTAGTGACACGTTTGTCTCCTCCGTTTTCTATCAAAGGGCTGTGCTCGGGAGAAATAAAACCTTTGTTCCCCGCTCTGCCGTATAATTTACACTCTTTTCTCCCTGTTCCTCATCCAGCTCCTGGCTCAGATGCTAAATTGGAGCTGGTAATAGGGAGCTATTAGGGTTAGCCAAGCATGTCGGCCAGGCGGCTGGCGGAAGGCCTGCTGGAGGCCCGTGGCGCCCACGCGCAGCGGGGCCAGGGCTCAAGGGAGGCCGCCCGAATCTGTGCCTGGCCACACTCTGAAGCAAGACACCAGGCTCTGTGGGGAGCGGAAGAGAGCGGCTCTCAGTGGGGAGGTGGAGGCCACGGCACACAGCCCTCCCTCCCACCAGCCCAGAGGGAGGGGCCCCAGGCAGAAGCAGAGCCTCGAGGCTACACCGGGCCCCTGGGACCCACCAAGCTCGGTCTCCGCCCACAGTGAGGACCCATGGGTGCCTCCTGAGCTGCCCAGTCCTGTGGGGTGTTAGACCCTCTGCATGGTCCACAGAGACCGATGGCCCTGCGATGCCTCTGGGCTCCCTTGGCTGGGCAGGTCCACTATGGTACAAGCAGGCCAGGTGCCTCGGCCTCTGAGTCCTGTGCTGGCACACGCAGCCCGGGCACGGCCACCCGGGAGTCACCGCCTGCCCAGGCTTCAGGGCCAGCCCAGATTCTCTTCTTTATAAGCACCACCAGTGGCTCCTCCAGACTGTCACCTCTGGGTGCTGAGTGTCCCACAGAGGCCTGGCCCTGGCAGTGCTGCCTCTGGGAAGCACTGGACATGAGGAGATGGGAAGAACACAAGGTCTCAGGCCATCGGACAGTGTCCCTGAGGGACATGGTGCGGCCCTGTTCTCTCCACCTCCCCTTTGTTTCCTGTCTCAGGAAGGGCAGGTCCCCCAGCACATGCTGCCATGATTGTGGCATCTCCCTGGGACCATCAGCATGGGCCGGACCTCCCGGACTCTGCGAGGAAGAGAACCCTCTCAGGGCTGTCACAGTGATGGGCACGGAATAAACATGCCCGTGACCGGGCCCATGCCTTACCCGATGTGTAAGATGCTGAGAACTTGGTCCCTCCAACCCACGCTGCCTGCATGTTTGTGACATTCTGTGCACAGTGGGAAGTGAGGCTAAGGAGCACTACACCCAGACACCAGTGGAATCAAAAACACAGGAGATCGCTGAAGAAAGCCAAGGGGAAAAAATTAGACAAAAAAGTATAGAACAGAACACCCTAGAGGTGAGAGATTTCCCCAGTAGATGCTCAATACCTAAAACCAAAATCGAAAACAGAAAAAAGCGAAACAAAGCCAGAGGCCAAAGAAGAGCTCAAAAGCACACAGCTGGGTTGGCAGGAAGCTGGAAGCAGAAGCCAGAGGGCTGGCGCCCTGGAGGAGGAACTCTCTGCTCAGTCGGAAGGAAGGGTCACGTGGACTCGTGGGCTGGACCATGTCGGCCAGGACCAGGCATAGCCTGGTGCAGTCGGGTTTCTAGGAGTAACAGACTGTCAGCCCCCAGAGAGCAGAGAAGGCTGCGTGTCTACCCGGAAACACAAACAAGGCAGGCTTGGCCTTTGCTCCGGGATCCTGGCCGTGGGAAGGGAGTGCTGTCCTGCATGCTGTGACCAGAAGGGAACCTGGACAAGATGGCGAGTCTTAGATCCCAGCAGATCCCTGAGAAACGAAGTCACAACCCTCTGTGCACGCCATCGTCATTGTTGTTCGCTTTGCTTTCAGCACCGGGGACTGAACACGGGGCCTTCGCACTTAGCGACAGCCCCAGTCCTTTCCTGGTTTCCGTTTTGATACAAGGTCTTGCTCTGTTGCCCAGGGTGGGCTCCAACTTTCAGTCCTCCTCCTCGGCCTCCCAGAGTGCTGGGCTTTCAGGTCTGCACCACCACATCCTTCCTTTGTGTCTGTTGACTGGTGTTTCCCAAGAGCCAGGGAGGGCTCAGTCAATATGTTTCAACACCTGAAGCACTGGTGTAGGCTCGCAATTCAGGAAGCGTATTCAAATAAGAAAGCGCAGGACTCTGTACACACTGAACAGGTACCGGAGGCCCTAACGTACACAGCCGTGTGACACAGAAGTCTTGCCTGTTTCCAGGTCGGGCCCAGCGGAGGGCCAGGAGCCCCGCCGGTCCTCCTCGAGGTGAGGCGCGCGTCTCTGTGGACGGCCCTAAGAAGCCACTGCGGAACTACGTGTGCTACGGATTCCGAGGGCGGCCCCAGGAGGAGCGGAAACAGGCCGTGTCGCCTCTAAATCAGCAGGGAAGGAGACCCAGCCACGAATAGGACCGCGGCAAAGAGGAGAAATGACCACATCAGCGTGGCCACTGAGGAGGAGGGAGCGCGATGCCTCAGCTGAGTGTGTGCAGCCTCTGTGCGCATCGCACACCCTCCTGCCTTTTCTCTCTGCCTGAAGAGCGCATCGATTTAATCTTCTCAGCCCATGCTGTCTCAGCTGTGATATGGTGAGGAGTTCTCAGTATCACAAAACACTCTTAGCCCGAGCTTGGAGGCACGCGCTGTGACCCCAGCACTCTGGGAGGCTGAGGCAGGATCATCACCTTCAAGCCTAGGCCTGAGGGCCAGGGTGCTGCCACACGCCCTCCCCACAGAGCACTGCTTTTGTCTTGGAGGACTTCGTCCCATTCTGCTAGTCTTGCTTTCTGACAAGAGGGGACATTTAAAACGTGGCTTAAGCCTGGCTACTCTGCCCTCTGTGAAGCCGCCCGGTCCACGTTCCCCTGGTGCTGCCCGGGGCTCCTTTGGAAGCCAGCTCCACCTGGAGCCCAGCAGGCTTCTCAACACCTGCATCAGAATCCAAAGCGTCCTCTCTGGCTGCCCCCAGTCCGGCTGCAGTGCCCACGCAGCCACGGAGGCCCTGGCCACCCTGCCCCTCCTCCCTCCCCTCGCCCACCTGCACCCATGCCAGTGCCCCAGGCGGACAAGCCGCCATGCTGTCTGTGGACACAGCCTCCCTCCCGGGACACTGGGAAGCCGCTCTGCGTCACCCTCACAGGAGGGCCGCTCCCCCCCGGCCTGCAGGACTCCGAGTCCTCCCTGCCGCTGCCTCAGCGAGGCAGGTGCTCGGGCGCCCGGCTGCACTGGGCACCTCCCGCCACCTCTGCCACCTGCTGCCTCGCCGCACCCTGCCCGGGCACCACAGGACCGTGCGCCCGGCCCTTCCTGGCTCTGAGGGTGTCCCTTACCCCGGTGGCCCGCAGCCTGTGCAGGGCCAAGGCTGGGCATGTGTGTGTGTGTGGTGAACGCAAGTGCACTGCTTGTGTGTGGCACAGGTGTGTTAGATGCATGTGTGCCTGTGTGCATAGGGTGTGCGTGTCTCTATGTGCACGTGACGGTGTGTCCGTCCCTGCGAGTTTGTACACTGTCCCTGCTGAGTGCTGGACCCAAGAGAGGCCACAGCTCCTGTCACAGTGTCAGGGACCCGGGACTGAGTAGGTTTGTGTCCCCCGCAGACACTTGTGCCTCAAACTTCCATGTTGTGTGCGCTTTTGCCCCTCGCAGAGGGAGCCCTCCCTACGTCCTACTTCCAGTGGCATCCAAGCTCCCTGAGAGACCCTTGCCCTTCCCCTGCCTCCGTGTCCCCAGAGGACGTCTGTGGCTCCAACAGAACCAGAGCCCGAGTGCTAGGTTCTGACCCCATCCCCTCAGGACCCAGCCATCCCCACCTCGGTCTCCTTCTGACTTTTCATTTGAGTCCCAAGTTCTTCCCGGGGAAGCGCCAAGGAGGGAGGCCTCAGCCCCCACCCAAGCCAGGTGGCTCCCCCAGGAAGCGGCCCCAGGCCCAGCCAGGCAGGCAAGCACCTGGGTCTCCAGCCAGGCCTGTCCCATGCGCCTCTGCCTTTTGTCCCCTCATGTGGAAGGGGGGTCGGAAGCCCCCACGGGCCAGCTCAACTCACTTTACTCCTAAAAGGGCAGTGGGCTATGATGGGACTCAGACTTTCAAAGGACGCCGTAAAGGGAAAGCTCGAAGCCATGTAAGATTGCTCTGACTGCCACGGCGGTGAGGGTGGCGACCATCGTGGTGCTGATGGCGCCGGGTGGCGGTGGTGGGTGTCGTTGCAGGTGGTGGCAATGCGCGCCTACTCCTGGTGACCATGCACAGGTGAAGGCATAGTCTGCTGTGATGACAGCCAACGCCTGACCTGTTCACACCACATGTGCGCCTGGCGTGTGATGGGCACAGATCTAAGGCTTCGCCTTCACATGTTCCTCAATCCTCCAGATATCCTAGGAGGCCGGGACTGCTGGGCATCCCACTTTGTGCAGAGAATTCTGATACTTGGAGGGTGGCAATGCTCCAGCGGGCTCTGCTCTCTGCTCCTGCACACGGCGTTGGTCAGAGAGCAGGTGCCAAGGAGGCCGACGTCACCGAGGTGGTCGCTCAGGTTCTTGGCCCAACAGGGACCACCGTCCTCACCCTCCTGGCTCACTGTGACTCACAGGGGCCAGCACAGAGGGGTGTGAGCATGCGCGTGGGCTCCGGGCTCAGCTGCCCCGTCCCGCCAGATGCCTGCTGTCCAGGAAACCGCGCTGGGATCACATCCTCATGCCTATCCGGCACAGCCTCCCTTCAGGACAGAGGCAGGGAGACCCTTCCCAGCACTAACCAAGGAGTGAAGAGCAGAGTTTTCTGTCTGATGCCCGTTTGTACAAACAGCCGGAGCACCCTGCGTCCTTGCCTGGCCCTGGCGGGCCGCCTGCTCACCTCTTGGGAATGCTGGGCACCCAGGCGATGTTCACGTCCGCTCCCTCCCGCAGCCCGGGGTCACAGCTGCCACCGCTCATGTCGCTCATCTGTTTTACCCCGCAGGCCGAGGCCCTCTCCCAGCTCGCTGTCCTCCCACAGGGCTGGTCACCGCCAGGCCAGGTGTGAACTGCACCTCGCTCCTGCGCTTCAGCTCACCCACACCCGCCGGAGTCCGAGCTCCGCATGGGAAGCGATCTTTGTCACGTGGCCGCACTGCAGCCCCAGTATCGAGCAACACAGGGCACACACGGAGCAGGGGAGTGGGGCTCTCGCTCCCGCCTGAGGCAATTGAAGATGATGAATGTGTGAGGGGTCATTTTCAGATGGGGCGGCAGGGGCACGACCCACTGAGCCCCGACAGTGCACCTAGGAACCCGGAGACTCCTCAAACACGGCCCCGGCTGAGTGAGAATGCAGACCCCAGCAGGTGACCCAGGAGGGAAACTGAGGCAAAACCAGTGTGAAATCTGCGTTGCGGTGACGCGCTGGGGATTCGGGATCTGGAGGCTGCAGGAGCCGCGGACAGAGCTTGGGAAAGGGCAGGTCTGAGGAGAGAGGTCAAGACCCAGGGACCCCTGCTGGACAGGGGCCGAGCACCAGAGCGGCATGGGCCTGGGTCTCAGAACAGGGCTCTCCGTACTGGGGCAGAGTGGCCCCCGGGCAGTGGGCACCCTGGGACCTCGGACAGAGCCACGGCAGGCAGGACATGGCCACGCCTCCCACACCATTCAGCTATAATCCAGAAAACGACCAGGAGTGGTTATAAGGCCACAAAAATATCCAGCACCCGAGGAACACTGCCTAGCATCCTTCAGAAGCTACCTTCCGTGCAAGAAGACGGAAACCGTGACTCCTGCTGCGGGAGAAAGGGACTCAGGGGGCAGAGAGGGTGGGGAGGACAGGTGTAGCCAGCAGGAACATCACCTCGAGGCAGCTGCACCGCGACAGCCCTCAGGCTCGGAGTGGGACCCATGGGAGGTGCCGAGCAGCCCTCGATCGGACGTCCAGGGAGCTGACACGGGACCCCAGGATGTGGAACGCCGTGCACAACGGCACAGGTCCGGCCTTGGCCAGGAGGAGGGGAAGCCTCAGACTTCAGCACGGGGGGGCACCTGGAGGTGGGGGTAGCGGAGGCAGAGGGAGATGGGGGTCGAAACGGGCTGAAAACTGCAGGACCCCAGCTCAGCAGTGGGAAGGGAGAAGAGAAGTACACAGCCAGGGACCTGCATCCCAGTAAACGCGGGACGGGGGGCTGGGGAGGAAGGGAAGGCATCGGACGGAAACGGAGGCAGAATAAGGGCCTGGAGATCACTGTGAGGCTTAAGTGTAGACAGCAGTTTTTCTGTTGAAAGTGTTTCGAGAAATAATTGACTATTGAAGGAAAAAAGAGTATTGAAAGGTTTATAGCATGTCTAGAACATAACAGATGTCAGGAGCAGCAGAGATCAAAGGAGAATTGGTCGGGTGCTCTCAGAGCTTCTTAGGAGACCGTAAAGTGATACAGATCACTTGTGGAGGAACAGTTAGAATATAACATAAAGCAGCCACTAAAAAGTATTTATAGGGCCAGGGATTTACCTCAGTGGTTTTGCCGTCTGCTGCGTAAGCACAAGGACCCGAGTTCGATCCCCAGTACCAAAAAAAAAAAAAAAAGGATTTATAGCCAATAGGCCAAAAGAAAGTGCAGAGTGGGGTCACAGATACTCTACCCAAAACAAGGTACCAAAAACAAAGAAAGAAAACATGAAATAAAGAGGAAACAGCAAGACAATGCGTTCTAACCGATCAGGTCAGCAGTAACAGAGAGTGCGTGGCTGGTTACCCCCATTTCAGAGCAAAACGGATGTTTTTTAAAAAGCAAGACCCAGACTCCACCCTCAGAATCCCACATTAGACACAGAGAATAGAGAAGGCAGCAGGCTACCCAAATAGGAAGGTAAGACCAAGCATCAGGCCGGAGGAGGCCAAGTGTGGAGCAGATACTTGCCATCACCGTCTGTGGAGAAGCCACACAACTCCGGGCAGCCAAGCAGCAGCAACACCCCCATCCCCAGCCTCGAGGACTGAGCCTGCGTGCAGCACCGTGCAGGTGTGGGACGCACCTCAAGCTGCCTCCAGAGTGACCCTTTGTTTCTGAGGCACAGAACGCAGTGAGCAAGCCACCAGTCCACGGCCGAGCCTGTGATGGGTGCCTGGGGTATAAGCGGAGGGGATTCAGAGGTTGCATCCGAGGTCCTCGGCCGCAGTGCTCTGTGCCCGTGGTGAGGCGGACAGCAGGGCAGACACCGCGACAGGAGGAGCCTCCCTCATGGCAACGGGGAGGCTGGCAGCTGGGGTCCACTGTCCCTGCAAGGCTCGTCTGTGGCCTCACTCCTCTCACGGGCCCGGCCACCTGGCACCACAGGCTGTGACCACGCCTGTTTCTCTCAGACCATAGAGGGAGGGTGGGGATTAAGAAGGGAACACGCTGCATTATGTACGTGTACCCACTCCTCAGGACGACTGTAAAACGCGTGCACTGCAAGTGTGTACCAAGGCAATAAAATGTAAAAATAAACACCAGTCTCTCCTCCGAGCACAGTGGGACTGCAGCAGGCAGCAGCGGAGGGGCGCTGTGTCCACCCGGGCCACCCCTCCACCTCGGCCCGCGCCCACAGCCAGCAGGACCGGGTGAGCACCTGCACTTGCACCCCAGGCAGCTCTCAGGGACTGCCCAGGCCGGCACACTCACTGCGGACCCACAGAAGAGCCGGGACCGCTGCTCGGGACAGTGACCTCCACCAGCCTTGATTAGATCAGGGGGACGAGGTGGCAGCTGTGTCCCCCACCTGCTCCCCAAAGAGAAGAGTTGGCCCTGTAGTGAAATCCAGAGGCTCCCAGGTGCCCCCGCCGAGTATCAGCTCCGCCCTCAGCCGCACTCCAGCACTGGCCTCCAGCTGCCGCCCTAGGAGCCCAGCCCACGGGGATGCTGCTGCCCCACTGCTCCAGGGCCGATTCTCAGTGTGCAGTGTGCAGATGTGTACTGTAGGACACAGTGTGTGATGTATGCATGTGGGGCGTGGACAGGAAGTGTGTTCATATGTGCTTCCAGAAGGACCGGCATTATTTACAGCACAGCCACCATGAAACAGAAGAGGAAGCTGAAGAAGATGCACCTGAGCCACAGCAGGACAGGCAGAGGGTGAGCATGGACACAGCTGAAGCCTCGCTAGAGCAGCCGACTGCGCTCAACACCTTGTGCTGGAATCCACTCTTGGGCAAAGGCAAAGGAAGCAGCCATTCGCACAGCTGCCCTGGAAGAAGCAGGCCTCTCAGGAGCATGTGTCTGTCGGCTCTGCAGGACGCCAAAGGGGTGCGGCTGGACCTCGTGCAACCTGTGGTCCCACTGAGGACCCGGCCACGGGCCCTGGAGCTGGCCCAGCAGTCACCTGTCCTCCCTCTGGTCCTCCATCTTGGCCCGCCCATGTTCCCCCTGGTGGACTGCGGGCTTGCCAGCCCTGGGACCATGGGCTCCCTCTTTGGACCCAGCTCCATCGGTTATCCCCATGGTCCTGGCACCCAGAGGGGCTCTCTGCTGCAAGTGCCACTGTTTCGCCTATGGAGGGACTCGATCCCCAGGGCCACCACTGCACCCTCAGGAGCCCCTTCAAGGGACATCTGGGGAGGCTTGTGAGCTTCAGGGTAGCTCTAGGGTGGGGGACAAGGTCCCAGCCCCTGCTGCGCTGGGTGGGGGTCGAGACACTGTGGCGAGCTCCTCGCTCAGTCCCGAGTGCTGTGCCACCCTCTGTCCAGGTGATGCCTCACAGGAACTGGGAACACTGCAGGTGCTGACCTAGGCCAGTGGGAGCCCCAGTACTGGGCGGCCCAATGGGGTCAAGGCTAAACTCGTAGGCAGTTCCACCCTGCCTGCTGGAGTGAGTTTGCAAATACAGCCTGGAAGTGCTGAGTTCCCACGTCACCACACAGATGCATGCAGCCACTCTTGAACCCTCCCCATAGAGCTCTCCAAAGTCCTCCGAATCCATACGAGTGTGAACGTGCGCATGGGACATCCACGTCTGTCCCTTGGTCGCTTGTCCCTTCTGCTGGGTACGACTGGACTCCATTCCCTGTGCCCTGAGTCTTCAGCACGATGTCGTGGCCGAAGCATTTACCCTGAGGTAATGCTCCGATTGCAGTCCTAACCCTAACCCCAAAGTTGGCCTGAAATACTTTGCTTTTGTTACTATTTTCGCACTGCTGCAAGGTGATCGTTAACCAATTGTGTCAACTTGAGTACGAAATGCCCAAGTAAACTGGCTCAGTATGGTTCTGCGTATGGAAGACCCGCCCTGGGGAAGACTGTGGCCAGAATGGTGTGAAAGGAAACGGCTCCCGTCCTCGGAGGAGCTCCGGTCGTCTTCACCTTGGACGTCGTCTCCCGGCTCCTGGCTCCCGGCGCAGAGCCTTCAGCCTCGTCATGCTGACCCACACGGGACTCTGCACGGAGCTCCGGGCCTTCGCCTGGGTCCTTTGGTCTCAGCGCGCAGACCGACCCTCTGCACCCTCCACACCCGACTCTGGCTGGCCACTGTAAGCCGATCTGTAAATCCTTATATATTTGTATATTTTGCATTAAATCTCTTCTCTAGTAAGCACTGATGCCATGGTATAGTGAGACTCTGGAAATAAAAGCTGTCCTTCTGGAGGTAGCATTCTGCCCGTAGCAGTGACTCTTCCATCACAGAACATAAACCTTCTCCATCACTGACGATGGCGTGCACACTGGCCACAAGCCATGCTGCTTTTCCTGAGCAGGAAGTGGGTGAAACTCGTCACAGCTCTGTGCTGCTCTCCTCTGTGAAGGGCGGCGTGTCACACGCTCAGGCTGGCCAGCGTCCTGTGGGTCCAGCCACACCTGTCTCTGGGTTCAGGGTGTCTGGGTCCCCCTGGTGACAGGCGTGGAAGGCGGACTGGAGGGGACCGGTCCCAGGACGCCCTGCGGCTCCTTCCTGCCCTCTCACCACTCCATCCCTACTGAGGCTGCCCCTTGCGCAGGCGTGGCTGAGGCTGGGACTCCAAATAGAAACTCAGCCCTGCTGCAGCCACAGCCACACTCCGGGTGTGGAGGTGGCCCTGTCAGGACAGGCTGCCTCCCCCAGGATGAAAGGATAAGCCCGGCACCTGTGGGGTGCGTTCTTCTCCCCGGCCACGTCCTCAGTTTACAGGTGCCACCCCCGCAGCCATCTGGGGCTCTGGGGGCCGACTGTGGAAAGCATCGCTTGAAGCCACATTTCGTCCACCCTCAGATGCAGGGATTCGGAGCAAGTTTAACTTTGCACAAAGCAGATGACGCATGTGCTCTGAGTCACAGTAGTGAGGTGAGGGAAACACCAGGCCCGGGTAAAAGCAAGTCGGACACTGTCCCAGCAAGCGATCCAAAGGTAAACTGGAGGGAGCACTGTTATCTGGACCCATCCGCAGCCCCGGGTGCTGGGCCGGGTGCACAGACGCCAGATGACCTGCACGGCGCACTCCAGCACAAGTCAGGACATCAGGTCCCACTGCTTTCATTTGCTGCCAAGTTCGGCTCCTGTTCCCAGGAACAAAGGAAGGTGCTGGTTCCCGTGCCGGCCCTCCGTGGCCCGCAGAGCTCTCGACGGCTTTCGGGGTTCCTCCGGGTCTCCATCAAGGCCTCTGGCCCCAGAGTCACCAGGAAGGCAGTGGCAGTGTCCAGCTGGCACACAGGAAGGCGGACAGCAGAGCACGCTTCCCGGGCCAGCACCTGCGTCCCCAGGAACCTGCTATAAACCTAGTCCCCCCCTCTTGACCCGAGGAGTCCAAACTTTGGGGATCAGGGTCCTGAGAACTGGGTCTACAGGCCGCTGGGAGACCCCAGGGACCCCGAGGATTCACCTTGTCCACTCCCCACCCCTGGTCCCAAGGAACTCAGGGTCCCGGGGTGCAGTGCTGCGTATGTTGGCCAGGCTGCATGTCCAGTGCTTCCTCCTCATCCTCCTCCACAGGCAAAGCCACAGCCGGGCAAGACCAGCTGGAGGAGGCCACTGCCCTGGACTGGGGTCTCCAAGCTATGTCTACAAAGCCAGGGGTGGTGGTGGTGGGATGAGAGCCAGAGGACAGGACTCCGGGAGTTCTTCCTGCCCAGGGCCACCCGCATCACATTCCCAAGGGCGTGAGTTTGTGCCGGAAATGCAGAAGTCCGGGCCAGCCTGCTGGTCAGGCCTCTCTAACCCAGTCAGAGGAAGGCTGCAGAGACCAGGCGCGGGGGAGCAGGCGGGGCCAGAGGGCAAGCTCAGTCATCCAGACGCCATCACCTCTCACGTTACCTCAGACTTCTCAGCCGTCCGTAATTAGTGCATTAATAATAAATGCACACAATTATATAAATATTAATACAACGATTAGAGAAATCCACAGCAAGCAGGAGCCATAAGCCCCGTAAAGGTGCTTGTAGGTCCAGTTCTGGAAGGAGAATCGTGCCAGTCACAGAACACTTGGAATCCAAGGCAGTGACTTTGGACTGACACAGAGGGGGAGCCACGCCCCCTCCCGGCCTACAGGAAGTCCCCCTTCCCTACAGGAAGTCCCTCTGCCTACTCCCACCCCACGAGGGCACCGCGGGCACTGACGCACTGGAGGAGGACATTGGCACCAGGCCCAGCGAGGACGGAGCCACAGAGCAGCGCACAATGGGCCCGGACACCAGCACCTGGTGCCGAAGCTCCTTCCAGAGAACTCGAGGGTTAAACACTGGGAAAATACCCTGAAGATTCATGGGATCCCAGGACGGAGGGAACACTTCGGGCCTGACACCAAATGCAGAAACTGCCCGAAAGCCAGTGATGGATTTGCCTGAAACTGAGGCTACAGCACATGGAAAAGCAGCACCATGAACAAAAACACACTTTCGTGACACATGGCAGGCGAAGTGCTGGCACCCTTGTTATTCATTTCGGGGACAGCAGAAGAACGGGCCCCCAGATCCCAGCAAGGGTAGACAAAACCGCTGCTAGAATGTATTGGACAATACTGATAGCCTTATACTGGGACATGCCACCCACACCACCCAGACCCCACAGGGGAAGGGTACAGCTGGGCGGGTGCCGGCCCGCTAGAGGACAGGCTGAGGTGGCCCAGGGCACAGCCCAGCCTCAGGCACCAGCCAGGCCCACGCCAGGGCCGAGGGAAGAAGCCGGAAGACACCATGTCCTTCCTGAAAGGGCAGGGGTGAAATCGGACCTGACATTCACATCCGCAGAGCGGGGCCGCAGGAGATCACAGGGGTGAGGCCCGTGTGACACGTGTGGGTGGTAAGACACACACGCCTGGTTCCCTAAAATGCAGCCTTCGGCCTAACTTCAATCCAACAACAGATGACGTTTTAGAGTCACCGGATTACATTTATGGGTAGAAAACTTGAGAGGATGAAAGACGTCACCTCCAGAGGTCGCATTTGTTTCTCCCTTCAGAGGATGCTGGTGCCATAAACGCAGCTCACACCTCGAGGAGCCCAGGAAAGCCCTGCACACTAGGCCTGCTGCTTGCACACCTGGCCTTCATCCCAGACCCCACAGGGCCTAAGTGGGGGAACAGTGCAGAATCAATGAGCCTGGGCCGCCGGCCGCCAAGAGGGGCTGGGACGCACCTTGCCGCATTGCTGCATTCCCGCGAGAGCCCAGTGTGATGGGCTCTCACTGTGGCTCCGGGAATTCGGGCCCATCTGCTTTCCCATCCTGTGTTCCTCCTCTCTCAGTCCACGGACACAGCCTCGGCCCCACCAAGCCCGGGCCCCTTGGAGATGGCATGTCTGCCAGAGCGTGCCTTCGTGGCCATCTAAATCTTCCCCGTCAGGACGCTGTCTGCACCATAAATAACCCAGACGTCAGCTCTGTGCCGCCCATAATTCTCCCACTCGCCCCAGGAATGAGCAAAGAACCAGGAAAGCCATCCACAGAGGCCCAGCGCGGCCAGGACTCAATGCCGATGCAATGAATCATGGCCTGCGCAGCCCTGCGCCTGCCCAGCCCTCTGTGCGGGTCCAGAGAGAGCCGGTGCAGTTGCCAACAGGCTCCATAGAAATGAAAACATCATTTTCCTTCCGTCCATTCCGGGCAGTCTGCAACTGCCTCTGATAATTAATCCACAGAGAGAAATCAATACTACAACTGCTTGAAGAAGAATCAACCCGTAGCAAAATAAACTTTCCACCGATGCAGTGGCCGGTCCTGCAGGCACCAGCATCTCTGCAGATGTGGATCTAAACAAACGCTGCTTTCTCTGTGCACCAACCCGCCAGGCGGGAGTCAATTACCCTGAACGCGCCGCGGACAGCTGTGGTTATAATGCAGCCTTTGTTCTCCAGAGGTGACTGGTGGGTTTGGGTGCAGAGAACAGACCTGATGGTGGGGAGAGATGGGAAGAAATCGCTGCAGATGCGGGTGACTGGGGAACGATGACGATAATTCAGGTTTGTCCTGCAGCCCGCGGGGAGAGCCAGGGGGTTTGCGGTTTTCCTTCTGTCTTGGCTTTGGTTTGGGGTTTTGGTTGGTTTGTTGCTATTATTAGCATTTATCTCTCCCTGACAAGCCCAGGCCAGCCCTCGCCTCAGCTGATGTCACCCACCGTGCATGCTGGGACAGGCTGAGGATACGGATACGTGTTCACCAGGAGCAAGGCAGGGCCCACGCGCCCCACGAAGACTGAACCACCAGTGAGACCAGTGAGACCAAAGTCGCAGATCCAGGCTCACGCGGGACCCCCAGACAAGGGTCACAGCCCACGTGGCAGGGATTCTCACGCACGTCCTGGGAGCTCCATGCCTGCAGGTGGGTGGCATGAGCCTGGGTCTCTGTCGCAGACCCAGGCAGCAGCCTGTGCGGGAGCCCTGCATTTGCTCCCCGAGGAGTCAGGCTGCCCAGCTCCCAGTCCTGCCCCGGCCCCTGCTCCGCTGTGCAGCTAGGCAAGCTGCTTGCCCTCTCTGTCCTCGCCCCCTTGCTTAAGGGCGGCAGCCCCCTTGTGGGACGCCCTGGAGGACAATAAGCATGAGGGGCAGGAGCCAAAGAGACGAACTCCTCGCTCTGCGCCCTGCAGGACTCTCGCTTCACAGGGCAGAGGCAGGGCAGAGCTGGCCTGTGCCCCTGGACTGCAGGAGTGGGAAGAGGAAGAGCGGCAGCCCGAGGGCAAGCTGGGCCTACAGCCCGCACATGAGGCAGGAGAGGCTTTGAAGGCTGAGCGCAGGGCAGTCAGAAGGAGAGGCCAATGTGCAAGCTCTCATCTCTGGTCCCCAGCTGCTCCTCCATCCATGGGGAAGCTGGAGATCCACAGACAATATGTCCAGTTTTTCATCCTGAGAATCAACACCCACTCTGTTAAAACTTGGGGGGAAATGGAAAATGGGGAGAAGTGTGTCTGCAGTCCTCACTGAAAAGGCCGCTGCAGGGGACCTGCTTTGGCCCTGACCTGGGCTCATGGCTGTCACTGAGGTAGAGCAAGGTGACAGAGGCTCTTGAGCCAAGGTCACATGTGATTCTGAGCTAAGGTTCTATTCTGTTGGCCTCAAGACCAGCCGCAAGGGGCCGGGTGTTGGCTCAGTGGTAGAGCGCTGCCCAGCACGCTCAAAACCCGGGCTTTAGGCCCAGCACCACAAACAACAACAAAAATGGCATAAAAACCAGATGCAAAGCTGGGCGTGGTGATGCAGGCCTGGAACCCCAGCTCTCTCACAGGCTGAGGCAGGACAATGGCAGTTTGGAGCCCAGCCTGTGCAGCTTAGCAACTTAGTGAGATTCTGTCTCAAAAAGTAGAAAAGGCTGGGGGTGTAGGTCAGTGGGGAGACCCTGGGTTCAATCCCCAGGACAATAAATTAACTAATTAATTAAAAATAAAACATCACAGACACAGAAAATGAAAGCTCAGCTCAGCTGGGGAGAAAGGAATTCCGTGCATGGGGTGCGGACCCATCTTCCCCTTGGTAGATTTCTGCTCAGACCCTGCACGAAAACATCCTTGCATAAGCCACTGTCCAGCCTGTGCCTGTATCCCAGCACCCAGCTCTGGAGTAGCACCCCCCCACCCACTGGCTGCCTCCCCCAGAGTGTGGCTTCAGAGGCCCCCAGTCCCCCAGCAGGGAAGGCCAGACCCCAGAGACGTCTGTCCCCCAAGGTGTCCTTCCTGCCCCACGTAGCTCCAGGAGGAGCTTCCTTCCACTTGGGACCAGGGCTCCATTAATTACCAGGAGGTACAGGGCCTTCTCGATCTCCCCTCCGCCTGAGGGCGCTGACGTGCCCTGGAGTGAGTGTAGATTGGATGGATCCTGGGATCTGCCCCAGGGAGGCGCGAGCTCTTTCTTGGTGGAAGACATTTCCACTATCAGTCCATCCCCACTCCAACTGGGTACAGCGGGTACTTGGAACTCAGCAGCACCAGCTCTAGTTATAATCATCAACTCAACAAAGCTGCACCCACAGAAGAACAGTGCCAGGCTCACCGGTGCCCTGGGCACCCAGGGAGGTATACAAGTGAGGCCGGTGGGCACAGGGCCTAGGGCCCGGTCCTGTCTGCAGCCCACTTGCTGCTCAGGAGAGCAGAGGGACTGACAGGAGCAGGCGAGACCTGGACAGGGAGCTCAGCCAGACTGGATCACAAAGCCCGCGCTCAGAGCAGCCAGGTCACAGGCGACAGCAAGGCCTGGCTGGTCACCCAGATGGTCACAGTCATGGCCCGACCGCAGCAGCAGCATACAGAGTACTGGGGGCCGACCTCAGCCTGGCCTTGAGCCAGCCTGGCTCCTGGGCCAGAGCACATCACCTCCCACTCACCCCTTGCTCTCTGCCTGCCGTGGGAGCTGCCCCAAGCCCAGCCGGGCCTCGTATCAGCACTGGGTGGACTCGGAGCTGATGGATGTGCTGCCCGGAAGCTGTCTCAATTACCGACATGCAAAGCCGCTATTCTCCTGCGACAAGTGGCAGTCATGTCTGAGTGGCCCGATTTGCCAGGCTTTGGCCTGCCTTGTCCACTTAAAAGATCATTAATCACCACCCAGTTTATAAATCAAGGAGGCCAGCACGCTGCACGCCACGATGAGGTGGAACTGCCCAGAAGTACTTAGCCAATTCCCAGATCCGGCCGTGCTCCGTCCTCTCCGCCTGCAGCCGCCCGGCCATCCATCATCCCGCACTGCCAAGGCGGAATGCGACTGACAGGGCCCACAGCCCAACAATGCGAGCCGCCAGGATGCGGCCCGGGAGCTCTTTAAAATTTCCACCCAGTTCCTTAGCCCTTTGTGTTAACAAAACCTATTCATTTCAGGAGCTGGCAGTTCAAATTATTTCAGACAAGACCCCAAGACAAATGGCTGTATGATAGAGTCACACAGGCGCACGAGTGGCAGCGTCAGGGGCCGGAGCTGCTGTGACGCCAGCCGGAGGGTGGATGGGCAGGGCCCAGAGTCCTGCAGGCGTCGCTGGCCAAGGACCGCAAGCCAGGCCGTCCAGAGCCCACAGGCCCCTGCGCCTCCCGAGAGTCCGCAGGCCGTGAAGAGCTGGAGCAGAGGCTTACGAAGCCTCATCTGCCCCGTCTGCAAGGCCACTTTCGCACCTCTCAGACGCGTGTTTGGCCTTCTCCTGCAAAGAGCACACAGTCTATCGCCTGTGGAGAAGGAAGTGGCGAACTGGGCTGAGCCGGGACCCGTGGTTCCCATTCCACACCCTCTGGGTGAATGATGCCAAGGCCGGGACGGAGCAGGGTCCTGAGGTGGCCACCGGGCTGGCACTGTGGGCACCATGCCCTTGCGCATGGGCTCTGGGAAGAGCAGGAGGAGCAAGGAGGCGGGTGCCTCAGGAACTGCTGCAGGCGGAGCCTAAGGGACAGGCGGCCAGAGTGGTGAGAGGGCCGGGGTGCACGGAGCGCTCAGCGACTTGGGGTCCAGCGTGGGAGGAGCTCAGAGCGGGACAGCGGGGACCTCAAAAGCGGCGCCTTCACAGAAGAAGCATCCACTCTGCTCGTGCAGCGGCTGGGTGAGGAGCAGGCCCCGGGCGCCCTACGGAGTGGAGTCTGAGGGGCGGGACTGTCCGCCCTGGACTCCGACAAGAGGCGCACAGGTCCCTGCACTGTCCCCTCCTCTCCTCCCCTCCCCAGTGAGCACAGATGCCGTGAGTTTACTATGCACGAACTTGGTTACTTTGTCGTCCTGGGAAACCACCCAGGAGCACTGTTTGCCCACCTCTCCGTCTACACAGCCCCAAGGGACAGAGTCCCAGGGGCCCCGGGCCACCCCAGCCAGGAGAGGACCCAGGAGGGGACCCAGATGCCTCCGGATCCTTCTCAGTCCCCGGACCCCCGGGCCAGGACCCCATGTGCCGCTGGGGAGGGAGGCGCAGGCCCCAGCCCCTTCCTTCTCTGCTCTGCTCTGAAAGCAGCTCCTAAGAGTTTGTCCTGCAGCGTCCTGGTAGGGTCCTCACTGCCCCGCAGATAGGTCTGGGCAGGACAGGTTCAGTTCTGCTCTGCAGCCCGCGGAGGCAGCCTGAGCTGCTGTGTGGAGTGTGCGTGACGGCCCACAATGAACAGCGACTGGTTACACGCCTAAATTCACCTCCCCTAGCCTGGCAGGCAGCACGGACAGCGCACACGGCTCCCCTCAGGCTGCCCCGGGCCATCCCGGTCTCCACGTGCCCACCTGCAGTCAGCCAGGCTCCCGCCCTGACCCAGGACAGGGACCGAGTGCAGCTCTGTGGGATCCATGTGACCAGAAGTCACCAAGCTGCTGACCTGTCACTAGCACACGGACGAGCCCTTTATGTTCATGGGAGAAACATGAGAGTGTGAGATTTCCACATCCCGCGTTGGAAGGCTTTTGTGGTTGCTGTTGCTGAGCCATAAATCACCAAGCAGCAGCTGCACTCCAAAGCCCAGCCCCGTGGCCCTTGGTCCTCTGTGCAGGGTCCCCCGTCCCCATCTGAGGCCAGAGAGGGAGGCCAGGGTCCAGGCTTGCTCCCCGGCAGGACTCTTGACTGCGGCCCCCTCCCTGCTGTCACCAGGCTCTGCACGGGGCACCAAGCTGGAGGCCTCCTCAGTCCTTGGCCATGGGAGCCACCCCACGTGGCTGCTGCTTGGCTCACAAGGAGCGTCTGTCTCCAGGACACAAGGATGTTTGACCACAGAGGGGCCTGTGCCCCCTTGCCACTGCCCACCTCCTGGAAAGCAGTGGCGGTCAGCAGGGGACGGGACGGGGCAGCTTCCACACATCTGCCCTGTGTTTGGGAGGACATGGGGTTTCTAGGGTCAGATGCTCCTCCTCACCTGAGGGGACCCTGCCCAGGGGTCACTCAGACGACTGACCCCTCCCATGAGCCCACGCGGCCAACAGGAAGCTCGCAGCTTCGTGTCCAGAAGCTGAGCTGTGGGGGCCACGGCTCCATCAGAAACAGACCTGGTGACAGAGCACAGGCCCCGCCAGGCAGCCGGGGGTGCAGCGCATGGGCAGCCGTCCCAGCCCGTCTCCTGTGTCCTGGCTGCACCCCCGCCAGGCGGCCACCCACGGGGTCTGACCGAGTCCCCGGCTGTCCTGCTCCTCATCTCTGCCTCCCTGGCCATGGCTGGCTGGTCATGGGGTTTCTCTTGGTCACAGTGGTGCCAGGGGCTCCCAGGCCCATGGGGGCCTCACCCATCCTCCTGGCCGTCAGGCGCCCGCTTGAGGAGCCCAGGTGTGCCTGTCTCATGCTGGACCAGACACAGCCTGGGAACAGATCCCTCAGCCACTTCCCCCACTCGGGCGCTCTGCGATGTCTCCTCTGTCAGCCTCGCACAGCCGCTGCCCCCACTGCAGTCCTCACTGGACTGTGCCCTCCCCAGGCTCCCCTCGCCTCCGCAGGCCATGTGACCGGGCAGTGTGGAATGCTGTTTGTCCCCATGCCCACCCTGCACCTACCCACTCTCACTGCCGTCCAAACCGTCAGCCCCGGAGCAAGCGCTCTTCCGACAGAGTCCCGGTTCTGCTCGTTGCTCACTGGGCTCCCACTGCTGAGGGGCTCCTGCCCTGTGCCCACCTGCCTGTGGAAAGCAGGGCAAGTAGAGGGACCCGCCTCTGCCCTGGCCAGGACCTCACCAGTAGCAGCCAGCGAAGCTCCTTGCCCACATCCATAGCACTGGCCACTGCCAGTCAGTCAGGCACTGTCACCACAGCGCAGGCCACTGCAGGTCTAGGAGGCCCTGGGCGCGCAGTGCCCGCAGGCTGACGCTTCTCCCTGGGAAGGGGGGCAATGCAGACATGGGCACACACTGTCCACACTGTGTCCTGGGGCTGGCACCCCACCCTCCCCAGCCCCACAGCCTGTGACAGTGCAGCGCCCCGTCAGTCCCTTCATGTCCTGGGAACAGCACACCCTTCTCCCCAGAGAGCCGGACACAGTCCTGTCCCCGGAGCCAACCGTGGAGCTTCCAGGTGCCCTGCGTCACACAGGCCTCTGAGAAGCGAGTCTGCATGCCTCCAGGGCCTGCTCTGTCCTGGGCAGCTGTGACCCTAAGGGCCCTGGTGGGGCTCTTGCAAGGGGCACGGAAGGAACGCTTTCCACTCGCAGATCCTGGGTGCCTCCACCCGGGGTCACTGCTGGCCAGCTCCCGGGACTCAGCAGGCAGGTGTGTGTGCACAGGGGTGGACTGCAGGGTGTGAGAAGGTGGGGGGGCGGTGTGTGGGACTCGGGTATTTGGGTGTGCGTGAGTGTGTGCACTGTGTAGCTGTGCGTGTGTCACGTGGGTGTGAGTGCAAGTGTTTCTGAGGAGGAGCTGCTCCTCCTGGCAGTGTGAGCCGTGGCTCTCCAGGCACACTCTCGTGCACGGGTTTGGAGAGCAGGGGCCTCTCCATGCCATACCTACTACCTCTGAAGAATTTGTTGAAATAAATTCTCTTATGTCTTTATTTTACTGGCACTTGATATTTTCTGGTATTGCATTATTATTGGACATCCCTTTGTGAAAAAATTATAGGCCAAGGAAAAGCAATTATACCCAGAGCATAATTATGAAACTATAAAGCAAGTGTCAGAGACGTGATTATAGGGCAGCGAGGGTGGCGTCACCTCCCTTCCTACACTGCAAGTGAGGCGGTCCATTGGTCTCTACTGAAAGGTCTGTTTAATCTTTGTACGAACAAACGGCAGCCGGCTTGCTGTCTTGTCACTTAACCTGCAGTCTTGGCTGCTGGCCACTCAGGAACGGAGGTCAGCAGGGGTGGCCAGGCCTCTGGGCTGGGACAGCAGCAGGCTGCCCTTCCCCCAGGGCGAGGGGCAGCTCCAGCCCAGGTCCCCTTCCTGCTGGGCCTCACGGAGCCCCAGATGGGTCAGGCCTGGCTGATGTCAGGACAAGGGGCCCCTCCATGTTGTCCCTCGCTGGACAAACAGCTTCCATTGGTCCCGGGCATGGGAGCCGAGAGGACACAGCCCACCCAGGAGGAGTGTCTGGAGCCGAGGTCATTCAAGGTGGCAGCCACACAGGAACGGAGAATGGGACAGGAGGGCAGTGTGGCCGCACTCACTGAGCACAGCCACCCACCCCCGAGATGCCCTGGGGGCGCCAGTCCTCACAGCCAGGAAAACGGGATGCCTGCGGGGTGGGGAGGCCTTCTGAGGACAAGCTGGGCCACCGAGCAAGGGCAGCAGGGCCGTCCAGGGGACTTGCAGACCAAGGGCAGGGTGGGGATTCCCTGCTGTCCGTGCCAGGCTCCCGGAGGGCTCAGTGGCAGGCAATGTGAGCCACGGGTTAAAGACTCACCCGCTGCTGCATGCCGGTGGAGAGGATGACCCCGAGCAGGAAGAGGAGCAGGTGCAAGCGCCCCATGCCAGGACAGACGCAGAGCCTGCCCTGGCCCATGGCCTTGGCTTACAGATGAGGTGGTAAGAGTCAGGGACACCGAAAGCTCTGTGGTCAGCCCTGCAGACGTTGGGTGACTCTGGCCAAGCCTGGTGCTCTTGACCCGAGTGTGGCCATGGAGGACAGAAGCCCCCAGCACCAAAGGACACCTCAGCCACCTCAAAGAGCCTGCTTGCCCCTGCCCCTGGACACACCACAAAGCTGCAGGACCAAGGCTGAAGGCATCCTTCGCAGATGGGCTTTCTAAGTCAGATCGGAGTTCACCTATCTGAACACCCTGCGTTTCTTCAGCACGGCTATTTAATAACTTACTGTCTTTTCACCATTTCTGTTTAATAAGATAGAAAGTGCCAACACCCAGGCCCCAGCCAGTAAAGGGAAAAGGGACCCTGCACCAACCTTGCCCTTTCTCAGCTGTGGCCACTCATGCCCACAGATCCGAGACTCCTCCCCTCCAGCCCCTCTCAGACCTGCCAGCTGCCCAGCCTCAGCCCAGGAAACGCAACACACAGAGAAGACTAGCTGCCAGCCGGGGCATCCCTCCCCGGGGAGCTCTCACACCCTCAAGCCGACCCTGACCTCAGTGTCCCCCTGGCACCCCTTTGAGGAGGGGCTCCGGATTTGAAGATGAGCAGTCTCAGGGTGGAAGACAGTTTGTCCCAGTCACAAAGCAAGGACATGGCAGAGTCAGAGAGAGGAGAAAGTGATCCCTCTTGTAGATTCCATGATCCTATGCCTGGAAAACAGAAAGTAGCAAAAATACAAAAACAACTAGAAAGTTCCATGAATGGCTCATTCCCACTTTAGTGTACAAAATGAATGCTTTTCCTATTGAAAAATAATAACCATTTATAAATACAAAGGAAGAAAACAGTTCAGCTCACAAAAAGAATTATAAAGCATCTAGAAATAAATAAGAAAAATATGGACACTGTATTTTTTAAAATATTAAACATTAGGTAAAGACATAAAAGGATATTTGAATAAATCACAACTCTTGTTCTTGATAAAAATGCCCAACTAAAAGGTACTACAGACTCCTGTAGTTAGGTTTCAGGCCCTGCCCAGTATATAACTTAGCCCTGAGCTATAAAACTAAGAGACAGAAGTAAGGGAGAAAGCAGGGTGCCAGGATGATCAATGCCAGTGCAACCAACAAAGGCACTGGCTAGTCCTAGGCACTGACTTTCATTGGCATCAACCGGGGTATAGGTGAGCTATGTGTGAGAGTAGAGCTATGTGCAGTTTCTATGGAAATTAATGTAAACAAGGCTCCTAAAGGACAAGACAAAGCATTCTCAAATTAGGAAGAGAACAGACAAAATACATGGTTGTAATTAGAACACTGTCCTTCTAGTCTGAAGGTTTTAGCTGTGGGAAAGGAATCTGGGTGCTAGTTACCTCAACACATAGGCTTCGGCCAGACTCACTTCTATAAACAAGCCAGTCGTGGGGTTAACTCTTCCCAGCCTGCTTTGGGCATAATCAGTATTATGGTCCCCTACATCTCCCCCTTCTCTGTTTGGAAATGGCAGCTGCATCAGTGTGAGCTGTGATTGTCCTTGGGGCTGTTTGCTCCTGGCCTTCATTGGGGCTGGTGATCTTTGCAGGTCTGAGGGCCATCTCATGCAAGGAGAGTCGCTCAGATGAAGCCTTTGCATGGCTCTCAGCAGGGGCGTCACATGGTGCTGCTTGCAGTGAATCCATCATCTTGGGCCATGGTCGTATGTTCTGGGATAATGGCCACGACATCTTTTTATTTTCTGCTGAAAAATAAGCATACTCTGTCCCCTATGTTATTAATTGTATTGAGCCATTTACCTTTTAGTTAGGACATACTTTGCAACACTAGTGTCTAGGACATGTCTACACATCTATCTTTGCTTCAGTGGAGCTTCAATGGAGTATATTTACCTTCCATAAGTGGATTTTAAAAATTTAAAATGAAAGTACCAAGATCTAATTGAGCTTGTAGAGGTAGCTGCAACCCCCCTTTTTGTTTATGTAATTATGCTTTTAGGGAAAGGTGAGCATATATAAAAGTGGCTTGTCCCTGTGGGCTATCCAATGGGCATATGTTATAAGGACCTATAACGTGTCTAACTGACTTAGCTGTCTATAATATATTCTCTATAAAGAGCATCTCCAACTGCGGTTATGGAAGAAAGGGCATAGTTTTAATCCAACTGCTTCAAGCTGAGAAGAGTCGATGTAGGGAAGACAGCAGTTAGGGGCTCACTTCACAGAGTTAATTTAATAGGCCTTAAATAAAAATCATATTGGACCACAACTGTTTTGTTTGACCTCAACAATTTTTTTCCTTTTCCTTTTTAGGTTTTATTTCTCAGGCCTGTGGATGGATGGATGGATGGATGGATGGGAAGGTAGGTGGATAGATGAATGGAAAGGTAGGTGAGTAGATGGGTGGATGAGTGAATGTACAAAAATGTATGTAATCAGCCGTCCATTGCTGTGATAAAATACCTGAGAAAACGAACTTAAAGAGGACAGATTTACCATGCCTTACAGTTGCAAAGGTTTCAGTCCATGGTTGCATAGGCTCATCCTTATGGGCCATGGTGAGGCAGAGCATCATGTTGGGAACACTTGGTAGAGCTAAGCTGCTCACTTCACAGTGGCCAGGAAAAAGAGAGAGAGGAAGGAGCTGAGGCCAAAATGTGCCCTCCACTGGGGGAGACTACAACATTGATTATGGCCAAAGCATGCTGTGAGGAGTTAACCCCACAACCTGCTTGTTTAGAGAAATAAGTCAGCCAAACCCTACATGCCAAAGTCAGAGTAACTCGCACCCGAATTCCTTCCCACAATTCAAACCTTCTTAGCTAGAAGGCCAAGGTTCTAATTACAACCATGTATTTTGTCTGTTCTGTTCCTAATCCAAGAGTATTTTGTCTTGTCCTTTACAAGCCTGGCTGCCTTTAGCTTCCATAGAAACTGCACGATTACACACCCTTCCACATGGTCCCACCCTCACACGTAGCTCGCCTTTACCCCAATTGATTACTAATAAAAATCAATAGCTTGGACAGACCAGTGCCTTTGCTCACACTTGCATTGGCCGTCCTGGCTCTCTCGTATATTCATCTCTCTTCTGTCTTTTAGCTTTTTTCTCAGGTTTGCAGGAGCAGGAGACTGGAGCCTACTCCAGAGGTTTCCAGTAATGTTTCAGGGGTTTCCAGTATGCCAGGGCACATCCATCTCATCCAACCAGGCCCCACCTTCTACCTTATCCACCAGCATCCAGCAGCTCATTAAGCTGTGGGTCCATCTGTAGATTAGTCCACTGGCAAGGTTAAGAGCCCTCAGGATACAGCCACATCCTGTCTCAGCATGGCTGCACGAGGACCAGGCCTTTAATGTGTCAGCCTATGGAGAACATTTAAGGTCCAGCCATAACAAGACACATCACATGCAACCCCACTCTGATACATACAGGGCACACACACAGAGGTGGCTGGGACCCACACCCTGGAACAGGAAGGCAGGAGAGTAGGATGTGCCACCATGCTCCAGGACCTATCCAGGTTTAAAGTCTCCTGAAAGCCCCTAAGCCCACCTCTCTGCCACCCCACACCCAGCTGGTGGTAAGGAAGCCTTGGTGCTCCCCTTGGGCACCCGTGGGAGATTCAAGCCATGGAGCCCCTCCATGCCCCAAGCCCCAGTCCTGTGAGCCCCAGCACCAGCCCCCTTTACTGGCACTGAAGCATCTTCAGGGCCCCATGAGTCTCTGCTCTGCCCCCCAGGCCCCTCACAGCTCTTGTGCATGGTGCAGTCAGTGTGGACACAGAGCCACGCCTGGGAGGGCCGGGAAAGAGTGGCGGCTCAGGCCACCTGCTGCACCTTTGCCAGCGCTGACTTTCCCTAGCATGGGTGAGCACTGCTCACCAGAGGGACAGGGATGACAAAGCCGGAGCGGGACTGTCCTGCACGTCCGTCGTGCCCGATGTGGCCTCGGGGTGCAGCGGGCCTCACTCCTGAGTGGCCCTGAGTTGGGCTGTACCCCACAGCCAGTGCCACCACCCCCATGCGCTCTGCCCTGGACCTTTCCTGGAAAGCAGTGCCTGGCTCTGTGCAGGCTGCAGAGCTGCACTGAGTGTGTTCGGCGTCTGATCCACGTCCAAGCCCCGGGCACCATGGCTGTGTAACAAGTGTGCGAATGACTTCTGCACACAGACAAATTACTGGAGCTCAATTATTCATGCCGGCCCTGATGACTTCCTTCCGACCTCCCTACCTGTCAGATCTGCTCCTGCGTTCAGACAGACACCGGGCTAGGACTCAGACAGCCCAGGGTGAGGATTAATATTTCACGACAGTGGAGGATAATTGCGTGATAACTTTATTGACCGGGCTCTGTCACAAGGCACGGAGAGAGGTGAATCCTCCAAGGGAGAGGGCTCTCACGTGCTGCAGCTATGACCCCCCAGTCCACCGAGGAGGCACAGGGTCCTGTGCACCCAGAAGCCGCTGGGGAGAGGTGGGACCCCTCTCTGGGCTCTCAGTGGCTGGGAGTCGCCATTCCCATGCTGCTCCCATCTGCACAGCAAGGAAAGCCACAAGCTGGGTCCTGGAGTGGGTGCTGAGTGCAGAGTACCCTTTGCACCCTGACAACACCACGAATCATCTGCAGGCCTCTGCGGGACTAGCCATGCAGCCTTGCCTGCAGCATGCTCTTCATCCGTCCGCCTGGAACACGTATTTGGCCCAGAGGGGTGCGTGGCTGAGATGGAGGCCCAACTTCCACCCCAATCTGGGAGCCCTCAGATGGGGAGTCACGCCCTCTGAAGGTCTCGTGTGCAGTAAGGGCACTGTGAGGGAGGTCTGCACCCCGGGCAGACTCGGGGTGCACAGGACCCCAGGCCCCGGAACAGACTGCGGTCTGGGAGACGCAGAGAGGACAAGGCCCTCCATAGCAGAGGGGAGGCGCCCTTATGCACCCTCTGCTGAGTTCAGGCCTCCAGGGACGGGGTGACACCACCCACATGGGAGAGGGCTGCTTATCTGGGCCCACAGACCCTGAGCAGACCTCCACCAGAAGCTCCCTCCAGCCCCAGGATGACGTCTCCAGCTGCCTGGAGTCCCCTGGCCGTCACAGCGATGCAGGAAGTCAGGCAGCACCCAGGCACAACACTGCCGGGGCGCTGTCCTACCCGAGCCCACGCCACACAGCTCCGCAGGCACACAGCCGGACTCGGCCACAAGCAAGCGGGGGCAAGCGCAGGCGGCAGGCACAGGAGTGAGGGAGAGCAGGACTGGTGGAGGGAGGACGCTGTCAGCCACAGGTCCTCCTGCAGAGCCTGGCTGGGCTAGGCTCGGGCCCCTGGGAGAAGGTGCGGTCTGAACTGGGACCCCAAGGTCACCCACGGCCATTGGAGGGTGGCGTGCAGCGGCTGGAGACACAGGAGAGTGGAAACACCTGCTGGACAGCACTGAGAGCCTGGGGACCAGGAAGTCTCTGCAGGGCAGTGCTATGGGCTGAGGGACAGCGAGGGTGAGGCCACCTTTGTTCAGCACAGCTTCACCAGGGCCAAGCACTCAGCCCAGGGCCCCTGGCTCCTCTGGGACCGGGTGGTGTGCAGCCATCCGAGCCTCCAGCACCTGAGGGCTGGGAAGCACAGCCAAGGTCTGCAACGTGCTGTGGCCGGCCTGCCTGCCCTCCTTGTGCAGCTCGCTCTCCTGACCAAGCACAGCCAGCCACCAGGCAGCCCTGTCTGAGCTCGGGGAAGCCAGAGGCTCCTGGACACCACCGCACCTCAGGCAGGGCCGGGAGGCCCCTGGCTTCCTCATCTCGAGGCAGGGACACCCGGCACCTCCAGGGGTCAGCTATCACCCTCCCTGCTGCAGGGCCTGAGGAGACCGGGAGGTGAGGGGAGTTGCAGCCACACGTGTCACACTCGGAGACCGTCTTGGGGAGTAGGGGAAGGTGCTTCTCCCATCTGAGACCTGAGCCGCTGCCCTGTGGAGGCCGACAGGTGTCCAGGTGGGGGACTTTGCAGGCAAGGCCTGGGAGTTGAGGGAGTCCCCAGCGGCCAGCAAGAAATAGGCCGGGTGGCTCTGCCACTATGGCCCAGGCCCTGACCCGAGAGGCTGCAAGGCAGCCTCCTCACCGGCCAGTGGGCACCGCATAGAGTGGGGCCGGGCTGAGTTAGAAGCTCGCAGGACGAAAGCGTCTGGGGAGGTCACCCGAGGTACAGACAGTAGCAGAAAGCATTTCCGTGGGACAGCACCAACCCAAAGCGCAGCGGCTGTCCTCATCCTCGCCCGGAAGCTCAGCGCTCCTCCCAGAAAAGCGCTCTCGCTTCCTCCTGTGGTGAAGGGTGTGCTCAGCTCACAGGCCTTGAGAAGAGGGCTCCCTGGTCCTCCTGGGGACGCGGTCACAGTCGGGACTCCTCACAGCTGGGCCGAGGGAGCTCAGGGCACTGGAGCTTCCAGGGAGATGCTTTGCACCTGCCCAGAGCAGAGGCCGGAGAGACGCCATTGCCTTGATCCAGGGACACTGCCTGGGCCCACCGAGGTCTGACAGGGAAACCGGGCTCCTCCAGGCCTCAGAGGGAGCGAGGCTCTGCCCAGCCCTCACGGCTGGCTTTCAAAGGCAGGGCCCGGAGACATAGATCTCTGCTTCCTTAAGCCGCCCAGTGCAGGTTCCCCTGCCCAAAGTGCTGCGGTCTGCCGTGAGCAGTGTGTGGGCATGGAGGTTTCTGCACCCTCTGTGTACGCAGAGCAGCAGCAAAAGCAAGGTCCTGAGCCAGCGCCCACACTTGCAGGCCGCGCTGTTACAGTGAACGGATCCTCACCAGAGGGGTGAAGCGGGGGGACAGGCAGGGCGGGTGTACCGAGAGTCGGAGTGGCAAGGGGCCTGTGCCAGCTCCACAGGATGAACGAGCCACTGTGCTCTGCGAACATGCACTAATAGAACTAAAGCTAAACACACAAAACGGTGTGCATCTATGCTGCACAGCACCCTGGGGGATGAGAAACACACACGGCAGCAAGTGGGCACCGCACTGTCACACACAGAGGCCAGCCCAGGTTGGGTGCCCTGGCCAGCAGGCACGAGGGCAGCGCGTCTCAGGGGTGCAAAGGACCTGCACCCACCCAAAGCATTCACCTCCGTAAATGAAACCAAGATGCCCCACAGATGTCTGTACTCCTTCACTTAAGGGAGAAGCTGCCTGTTTACTTGTTACACTGCCTCTGGATATTGCTGGAGTTTTAATTTCCCAAATTAGAAAAATAAGAATGTGCAAGCACTTTGAGTGTGCACGGCTTCCAGGCTGACTCATCAGCAGACAGCCAGCTTCCCCTCAGACCTTCAGAGCGCAGCCTGCAGGAACCCAGCTTTATAATTTTGACAACAGTTTTAAAACAAACCACCCGGCACCTTGCGATTGACATATATCTGTTTAATAGCTGGGGCTCTGTGCTTCTGTAATGTGCTCATCATGCGTCATTCATTCTCTCACCACATCTCCGAAACAATCTCCTCTCTTTCCCGACTCCCATTCATCTTAACTCTTTCATAATAATCCGGCAGCCAAGTATCAGGATGGAAATTGCTTCTGACGAATGTTGTAATAAATAGATGCCAGGCATATTACAGAGGATTTGCTTACTTTTGATTTAAAAAGACAACATTTAATCTAAGAACTCAGAACTCAGAGTATAGATCTTGTGTTCCCAGTGGCCGTGAGTAAATCCAGACTGGAGGGAAGTGGGTGATGCCCTCCTCGGCCCTGAATCGGCTTCTGCCGATTGCCACAAGGCCCTGGGTGCCATCCCCACTGCCTGTCCGGCATCCGACAAACACTGAGTCCCGGGCCGCAGCCTCCTGCTCTGGGACAGGGGAGAGGAGGGCAAGTGGGTTTGGGGGCATCTCCCGGCTCCGTCCAAGCTCCTGAGACAAGACTCAGGCTGCCTGAGGCAGGGATCCGGGCCAAGGACACAGGGCAAAGATGAAAGCAAAGTGCCGTGCAGCGTTCTCTCCAGTGAGACCAGAGGAGGCCGGGCCTGCAGGGCACAGCAGGACGCGTGCCCACCCATCTCCTGGCTGCCCCAGGGAGCAGGATCCCGCCTCGCCCTGGCTATGCTGGGCAGAGCAGAGCCTCAGGAAGCCCGAGAATGAGGTCCACGTGCATTCCACACCTCAGGGCCCTGCTCGCTCACCGCTCCTGGCCAGCACCTCATTCCCCAGTCAGTGACGCCCCGCAGCCAGGACGGCCTGCAGGTCCCGTGAGGCGGCGGTGAGGGTCAGGGGAGGCCACGGCGCTGCCACTTGCAGCTGCGGGCAGGGATGCCGCGGCCCCACGGCCCAACAGAGAACAGGCGGCCGGGAGGAAGGTCAGTCCGGCCAGGAAAGTCAGTCCAGCCGCCGTTCCCAGCCACCCAGGGTGCTGCCCAGGGGCAAGCTGTGCACGGGGGCTGGCCTGGGGGAGCACGTCCATCCTCTGCCGTGTCCGTGGTGAGTGCACACCCCTCATCTGCCTGGCTCTGGGCCTAGGGAGTGCAGGTCCCTAGAGAGAAACTCCGAGACCATGTGGGTCGGGCCCCATGTCTGCAGTTCAGAGCAGTCGCCACTAGATGGCGCCACTTCTGCTCTGTGGCAGCACCTGGGCTCCAAGGTGAGAGCAGGCTGCAGGTGAACCCTACAGGTGCACTGCAGGCTCCGCCCCAGGAGTGGCCTCCCTGCAGAAGCCGCCCTTAGGCGGCCGGGTCGGCTCACACCTCAGACCTGCTCCCTCCTCGGCCGCTCACCCTGACCCCTGTGAGCAAGAGTTCGGAAGATGGAAGGCAGTGCTGCAGGAGGTGCAGCTACTGCCCCACAGTGTGCCAGAAACGCTGTGCAGACACCAGGCTCAGGTGCCAGGCCCAGCAGGACCCGTGGACAGGGCGCTCCGGGACTGACCAGTGCCCACCCCGAGTGTCCAGGCCAAATGGTGTTCACTCCTAGAGCTCCCGGGGCTCTGAGGAGCAGCCCTCGGCTTTACAGGCAGGGTCCCTGGCCCCCGGCTGCTCCAAGGCCTGCCACTGGCCACTCACCACTGACCAGGACGCTGCTTGGTCTGAAACTCCGGTGCAAAAGGAGCAGTGTCCCCCAGACCTTCCCGATGGAGAGAGGCACTCCAAGGACGGTGTGGTTTGTACACAGTGGAGCACTACTCTGCTGTGAAGAAAGCGAAGCTTGAGCCATTTGCAAGACAATGCATGCACCTTGAGACCATAATGCTGAGTGAAATAAATCAGACACACGAGCTTAAATATCAGTGCTTTCTCTTATATGAGAAAATGAAAGTATAAACGAATGAAAGAGCAAATAAAAGAGATGATAGGAAACAGGGAGTTAGATCTTTTGCAAATGGAAGAAAACAAAGGGAGGGAGGGAGGGAGGAGGGGAAGGGAAGAGAAAGTAAGAAGAATGAAGATGTGCTGTGTACATGCACTGACTCCCACGACGAAGGCGACCATTATGCACTGCAAACACGGAGTGATAAAAATGCATTGTTTAAAGATGGCTTCTGAAACAACCACTGTGTGCTAAGCCGCCGCCTCCTCTCCCAGAGCCGTGGCGACAGAGGCGGGTGCAGGTCCTCCAGGAAGCCCGGACCGTCCTGTGCCCCAGAGTCCTGAGAGAAGTGGGCCGGCCCTCGGCGGCCCTGCAGCAGTGCGGGGACCCTCGGGGAGTGTGGGTCTGCCCCGCCTGTGACTGAGCGACAGAGGCCGGCCGCAGGGAAGCAGCCGTCTGTGAATCCAGATCGGGTCTCCCCCTGGTGCCTTGTGCCTGTTCCCACTGTCAGGGACCCGCCACACGGCCCCTTGCCTGGGATGCAGAGGAAAGGGGGACTCGGGCCCTGCAGGGTGAGGTGCATTTCTGCTGGACAAAGGCATGCTGGGATGTCTTGTGCTGCGTCCCCCGGGCCACCGCATGAACTCTCATCTGAGGTCGCAGGTGACAGCTGCACACATGGCCGGGTGCTTGAAGCCCCACGACCCACCGCTGGACCGGCCTGGCCACCCGGAGCAGGAGGCCCCTGGGGAAGCAGGGGTTGCAGCCCCACCTCCTGTCCTGGGACTCCAGGCCCTCAACATCAGGGGGCGCTGACTGCTGCAGGCGACGCTGGAGATCAGGAACCCCGCCCTGTCCTGGGGAGAGGGGTGTGGGGTGAGTGTGGGGACCCCCTGCCCTGGCCTGGAGGGTGTGGGGGGCACATCTGCACCCCCAGGAGTAATGGGGCCCCCGAGCATGGGGCTTCTGTGGTCCCTCTGATCTCAGCAGGGCCGGGTAGAGACCCGCCTGGGTAGGGACAGGGACAAGGACTGTGGTCCTGATGGGTCCACGACCCGGGAGCGGGAGTGTGCGGGAGTGTGCGGGACTAACTCCCTGAGACCGGGCCGTGGGGCTGCTCCACAGTTCAGGTCCTCAAGGGCCCTGGGGAGGAGACGCCGGAGTAGGAAGCCCCTGAAGCTGGAGAGGCTGTCACAGGGGAGAGGCCCCTCCAGCCCCAGCTGCTGGCCAGAGTGACATGCAGCTTCCGAGGAGCCAGCACGGTGAGGGACACTCAGATCACAGTGCTCCCATGCCCCCATCCCCGGGACAATGGCGTCAGCAGGGGTGGCCTTGGGAAGTGACCAGGTCATGAGGGTGAAGACCAGGGGAAGGGGAGCAGAGCTGTTATCAAAGGGGCTACAGAGGGCCTGGTGTTGAACACCTGTAGACCCAGCACTGGGAGGCTGAGCCAGGAGGGTTGCAACTTCAAGCCTAGTCTGTGCAACTGAGACTTATCAAGAACTTGTCTCTAACTAAGTATATGTATGCATCTATGAATATATTTGTATATCACTTATACACATTATAGATATATAACATCTATCTATATATTAAAATATTTATGTTTAAAAGAGGAGCTGGGAATTAAGCTCAGTGCAAGGCCTTGGGCTCAATCCCTGGTACTGCAAGGGGGGGCTGCAGCGTCACTATCCCACACCCTAGACTACTTCCTGTCCCTTCCTGCAGCCCTGAGGCCACTGTGCTGGAAGGAGGGGCAGAGGTTCTGTGGACCCCAGCATGTGACCACACGCACCCGCTGGACTGGCCTGCTTCCGACCCCAACAGCAGCCCTGCAGAGGGTGGGACAGCTCCCCATGGCGCCTGTCCCGACGTCCGATGCCCTGGAAAGAGGATGGCCCCTTGTGGCAGGACAGGTCCTCTGAGCAGACTGAGGCCCTGGGAGCCCGTACTCCCAGGCTCTGGGACGTCCACCCGGCTTAGCGGTCAGGGCCACTGGGGGCAGAGGACAGACGTGGGGTGCGAGAGCGCAGGGCAGGGCGAGGAGGGGCCACAGCAGGAGGAGCAGACACTCAACAGCGCCCCCTTCCGGGAAGGATGCACGCAGGAGGAGCATGCGGCAGAGGTTACACGCCGGACAGGTCAGGATGGGGCACTCAGCCAACCACTGGACCCCGGGGACTTCGGACCCTGTCTCTCCACTCCCCAGGATACCCGAGGAACCGTGCGCAGCAGGGCTGCTCCCGACAGCGCCCCAGCAAGTGATGCGTTGGTGCCAATCTGCGGCGTGGGAATGGTCGCCCAGGCACCGACACTGCCCACATCCCCAGGGAGAGCACGAAGGGACATGCCCGGCGCACCCTCAAGATTTCGCAGTTCTGCACTGAGACCATGCACATCGCCTGTCGTCAGGGGGCTGTCACTGCACAGCTGCCCACTGACCGCCACGTCCTCCTTTGTCTGCACCGGGCGCTCCCAAGTGCTAGGCCCAGGGGAGCCAGGCAAGGGCTGGGGTCGCGGAGCCCAGGGCCATGACAGGAGCGACAGACGGAGGAGGACTGGAATGCGGAGGCCCGGAAGCAAGCTATGGAATATGCAGCAATTCGTGGACATGCAAGTGTTTTTAAATTGTTGTAAGCACAGCTCTGAAGGTGGCTCGTGATGTTCCAGAAAGCACCGCGAGTGTGGTAGAAAGGATACTTTCATGCTGGTGGACTGGACCCAGGCTCACAAGGCAAGGCGAGGCCGTGTTCCTGAGCCGCAGCCGCAGCCCCAGCTCTGTTCTTCCAGTCTGTCTTGGGATGGGCCTCAGTAGCGTGCCTGGGCTGGCTGCCAACTCCAAATCCTCCTGCCGCATCTCCTAGAGAGCTCGATCGCAGCCGTCCCACCATGCCCAGCACAACAGCTAACGCCCGTGGGAGGTGGCGGCTCTTACACTTCGCTGGAGAAGACAGAAGAGAATGACCCAGAATCCACCACGAAACATCACCGCGCTCTCGTCTTGGTCTCGCGCTTTTCCTGGCGCCTAGCATTCCGGAAGAGGCGTTTGCCAGCCCGGAAGTGCTGCGCAGGTGAAGCAGGGACCTGGGGTGGGCGTGGCTGTGGCTCCCCAGCTCTGGCTCCGGTGCCTGGCCGAGCGCTGGTGGACCTCGGGTCTGCTTGCGTCTCCCAGTCTGGGTCAGACTGGTTCTCTGGACCTCTCTGGACAGAGCGGGCCTCTGGGTCTCTGAGACCACAGGGATCCAATCTCAGCACAAGTGGGGGCCGCATGGCACTGCGGCTCAGAGGACGTGCTCTGCATCGCGCCCAGCTGTGCCCGGAGGAGGCGACTCTGCCTCCCTTCTGTGCACACGAGGCCGGTGAGCGGCTGCACCTCTCTCCCATGCTCAGAGAAGCTGGGTGGGGTGAGCGGCAGCAAGGGAAAGCTCAATTGCAGCTCTGCCAAAATACTGTCCAAGAGGCAGGAAAATAAAGTCTGTCCTCCTTTTATTATCTCAGAAGGGAGCTCGGTCTCCAGGCAGTGAGACCCACAAGCAGCCCCTGCTCTATCCAGACCGGGCTGGCGGATGGTGGGAAACGTGGGACCCAGGGGAGGCCACCAGGGTCCTCAGAACCTGCGGGCTCCAGGGCTTTGCGGGACCCCCAAGCGGCCTGAGCTCGGAGCAGGAGTGCCGTGTGCCTGCCCCCACCCCTGCCCACCACTGCCCACCCCAACGCAGTCTGCCAGTGTGCGTAGGCACGGCAGGTGGTGCAGAACGAGGCTGTGACCCTATGTCCAGAGACCAGGTAACAACCAGCTGCCGGCTGTGCTTCCCAGGCCCAAGAGCACTGAAGGACCTGTGAAGTGAGCGCAGAGACGCATGCGCATGCTCGCGCACACAGCGCTCACGCTTGGGTCTGTTTGATGCATCCACGTGACGTGATTCTGCTTCCCGGGAGAAGAAAGTGCAGCTTCTTCCTCCTTCAGAATGCAAGTTGGCACTGCCCGTGCCCCGGGTCCGGCAGAGCTGCACGGTAGGGGTGAGGGGCTGCCTGGACCCGTGGCTGCAGAAGGGACGCGGGAGGAAGAGCCACGGACCAGACTCGGCTGTGAGTACAAGGCACCGCCAGTCGGGCCTGGGAGCCCCTGCCCCAGGTGGCCTGGATGAGGCTTAGGGTCCGAGGCCCAGCCCTCCCCACTGTGCGCATCCCCAGGGCAAGCACACCTGGTCCCCCGGCCAGCCCCAGGTTCAGCAGAGCATCCGTTGAAGAGCAAGTAGACATCGAAATGCGGCTGAGCACAGAGCAGCCTGCAGCCTGGGTGGGAGGAGGGAAGCAGCCCCTCCCGAGTCGGAGCCGTGCTCCCACCTCTCGGTCTGTCCGGTGCACCCCGCAGTCTTCACCAGAGCTTCTCAGTGCAGGACCATGGGGCAGGTGGCTGTCCTCCGTGGTGGCTGTCCCAGGAGTGCAAGCCGTGGACCCCAGAAGCCCGGCCTCTCCTGCCCCTCCGCTCAGCTCTGACCCTGGGAAATGTTCCCAGACCCGGAAAACTGGCCCCAGGGACACGGAAGGCAACAGGAAGCAGCCTGGTATCTTCCTCACCCCAGGGTTCAGAGAGTAAACGAAGTATTGTGTGTTCAGGAGAATGAATGAACAGGCCAGTGAGCTGAGCAGAATAAACATCTAGAAACTTTACAGCTGAAAATAAATACACCCTTTTGTAATCTCTGGAGTCCGAGTTCATGCTACAACTTGGAGAACAGGGCAGGCTCCACCTGCCTTCAACACACCCCACTTGTCCTGATCTTTGCAGCTGGACACAGCCTGCTGCCCCTTCCCAAGGGCTTGGGTGAGCTTCGACAGGCCCGGTGCCTGCTGGGCAGGTCCTCAGCACAGGCCTCCCAGCATCCATGCAGCTGTGCCTTCCTGGGATTCCCCTACACAGAGCATTTGAAGACCGAGCCGCACGCTGACCGCAGCGCCCAGTGCCTTGTCTACAGGGGAGGCTTCAGGACACCAGAGTTGCCAGCCTGCCGGCCGCGCCTAACAAAGCTGGAGGGGTCACCATGAGAGTCCCTCTGCCCTGCGTCTCTGACCTGGATGTGCCTGCGCCCTCGGCATCGCTCTGTAGCTGTGGGGACAGGAGCTTCCGGCCGACAGCCCCGCCCACCCTGCAGCCCTGCCGGGCTCCCACACCTCTGCCACCGCTGCTCCTGCCTCCCCTCCTCACCAAGCCCCCACATTTCCATAATGGAAACTGCAGCAGCTGCACCTGCCGGAGAGCCCCACATCACTGCAGCACTCTCGACAGTGGCCAGAACAGCCAGGCAGCGCACATGCAGGACAAGCCGGAATCAGGCGTGCACTGTGAACTCCAGACGCAAGGCGCGGGCGGGTGACGAAGAAAACCCACATCCAGCATTCTCGGTTGTTAAATAAGATTCTTTGTGACTTGCAAAAAAAGGGGAACAAATGAAGAATTATCAGTGCATCCTCCACAGAAGTAATCTACATGTGTTTATTTAATAAACAGAAGATGGCTTTATTATACACATTTGATTTCTATATGCAATCATTTCCTTATCTGTCACTTGTATCTAAGCAGCGTGCTTTATACGAATCTGAAAAATGAAAAATTCAGCACTGGGCATAGGAAACTCATTTAGTGTCGAGTGCAGTCAAAATCAAGATTTCTTTATTTGTAGTAACAACACTGTTAAATCAGAAAATTACTCTCCCTTTCTGCACGTCCTTCTTCCTTTACAGCTCAGTTGTTTGATCATAAATTGTCGAGTACTGCAACTTGTCTCCCCCACTTCCCACACTGGCCGAGACAGATTAAAAACTCGGGCACACCGGCCGGCCTGGCATACCATTAGCATATATATGAGATTTGAGACATTTTCTAATATTCTCGGGCAGAACTCATCTGTCAGCCAGGTGATGAATTATAAAAACTCTTAGCTTGTTTAGGAAATAAAGGGGAGGGGGGATGAAGGAGGAGAGGGAGATGCGGAAGGGATGCGGACCCCTCTTCCCGCACCGTGCTCCGCATGGGTTTGGGGTCCAGGCAGCATCCCCAGGGAGAGGCGTCCGGACCCAGCAGCCTGTCCCCGGCCGTGTGGTCCCAGCTGGGAACAGCCAGTGTCCCTCTCTGAGGCCTTGGAAATGCAGTGCTCTGCTTCCACGTGAGGCGCCTCGGTTACTGGAAGTGGGGGGGTGGGGGCTGGGAGGTGCAGGAGCGTGGGGCTAGTGGTGAGGACCAGCACGGGACGGGGCACCCCGGGGCGTGGGGTCCCCTCCCACACTGCGCTGCATGCATGCACGCATATGTGGCCTCGGTCAGCAGCAGCGGTGGTGGCTGGGGTGGTGGCTGTTTCAGAGCTGTGGCTGCCCATGTGCGGGCAGGACATTGCTCCTCAGGCTCCGGCGCTATGCGCATTCGCGTCTGTGCATCCTGAGGTGCAGCCACCGTGCACCAAGCCCAGCCCGACCTGAGCTCCCTTTCCACTGTGCTGCCCACCCCCTCCCCTGGCTGAGGCAGGAACCAGACCTCAGGGGCACACAGGGCAGCTCGGGAGCCCCTGGGGCACAGCCTCCCTGACACCTCTGCAGACCGTACTGCACTGGACACACAGGGTCACTGCTGAGGGCACGGGCCGCCGGCTGACGTTGCCTTTCTCTTCCGTGCAAGGACTGAGCCCAGGCCCCTTGTGCCCAGCTGTGTCCTCCGTCCTGCGCAGTTTGCACACTCACACTAAGTCACTGAATTGTCAGGGCTGGGCTCCAACTTGCCATGCTCCTGCCTCTGCCTCTCAGAGTGCTGGCACTGCAGGCGTGGGCCGCCCTGCCCAGCGGTCTGCATGGGCTTGGTCTCACTCAACAGCATGGCACACGGGTGCCCACCACAGCCTCTACTGTGAGGGCCGAGACAGAGAGGCAGGGACGCCAGCATGGCAGTTTCCTGGCATTCACAGGCAGGGACAGTGGCAATGGCTGGGGGCCTCGGATGCCCATGTCCCACACTGGACCCACGTGGGAGGCGAGAGGTGGCTGGCTCACCCTGGCCCCCAGCAGGTGTGGCTCCCGCAGGGGGAGTGGGGATGCCACGGAGGGTGTTGTCATCGCTGCAAGGTCGCGGAGATCACCGTGTGAATGTGGGGTGCGTTGGGATCAGCCTCAGCCTGCAAGCACCCGGTCCCCAGGGCCGCGGCCTCTGTGGCTTTGTCCTCCCCCTCCCCAGCCTGCGGTGGGCAGAGCCCCATCCACATGGCCGAGATGAACAGACAGGGCCTTGCCGGGAGGTGTGAGCATCTAGAGGGAAGGGAGCGGTCTCCTCGGAGAGCAGGCCGGCCCAGCCGGAGCCCCGGGCAGCTCTGGGCTGGGGCTGCCCCTAGCCAGGCCCCTGCTGCTGTCCATGGCCGAGCCCAGGGGACTGGCCTGGCATGGGCTGCCCCCTCTTCACCTCTGCAGGCAGCCAGAGCACAGTGAGTGTCTCCCAAGAGGTGCGGCCGACCCGGCCCCAGGGCCTGGCAAGACCAGCACCAATGAGGCAGGGCCGCTCTGCAGCAGGTGCCTGGAGAAGACGTGGATCTGGGCGTCACAGCGTGGCCTCTCTTGGCCCCACCAGCACGGAGGATTCCAGACCTGCCTCCTGATAGCAGCTGTCCAGGGCACCGGCCCGCACCTGGTCCTGAAGGGACCCCCAGCTCCAGGGCGCACTCGGCTCAGGAGGTCCTCGAGGCCGGGCAGGCGCGTTCCGGGATCAGGACCAGAAGAGGGCCGGGCTCCTCCCGGACAGCGGGGTCCTCGTGGGGAAGAGGCCGGGCCATCACAGGCTGGGCCCGCGGGCTCTCATGAGTGCGGTGTCGCATGTGGCCCTGACACGTCCTGGGCCACAACCCAACACGTGGCCGGGCCACGCGTGACATCCAGTCCAGCCCAAGTCCCAAATGTGGAAATCCTGAAAGACCAAAATCCCTTAAAGTAATTTTTAATGTTTTGCATTACATCCATGCGCATTTGACACATCAGGCAGTGAGCAGCCGCCTGGCCCCACGGTCTCTGTGCCTGGGACTCGAGCACGCTCCCCACGTACCCTGAACTCGGCCCTGCTGTGCTCTCGGCCTCCCGACCTCTCTCCTTCCCCACACACGCAGCCTCTGGTCATCTCAGTTCTGCTTTTCAGCAGACAGTTTTAGTTGTCAGGTGAGAGAGAACATGGGGTGGTTTTCACCTTCCCTTGTCTCCTAATTTCCTTCCTCTCGTGTCCTCCACTTGCATCCTTTTTGCTGCATATGCTAGGACATCATTCTTTTTATGGCTGAATAATATTCCACCATGCCTAGATTCCAGCCCTTCCTTATTCGTTAGTTTCCTTATCCATTAATGGACACAGACATTGATTTCCTGTCTTGGCTGTTGTGGGTAGTGCTGCATTAAACACAGGCACATGGGTGTCTCTCTGATATGCTGACTTCATTCTCCAGGGAAGTGGAATTGCTGATGAAATGGAAGCTCATTTTTTAGTTTCGGAGGAAACTTTCTGTAATGGGCGAACTAACTTTCAGGAGCAGGGTGTAGAGTCCTCTTCTCCGAGTCTGCACCTGCATTTCTCATCTCTGCCTTTCTGACTCGAGTGGATGTGGCTCGCTGGCTGGACTCACATTTCCCTGGTGAGCAGTTATGATAAACGCACCGTCCGCTCCAGTCTTGCTTTGAGAAGTGTCCGTCCGTCCAGGCCCTTTGCCCACCCGGGTCAGATGGTGCTGCTGCGGATTTGGCTCCCTGTGCATCCTCTGGACATCCACCTTCTGTCAGACGAAGAGTTTGCAGTTTTCTCTGTCTGGAGGCTGCCTCCTCTGCGCTGACTCTCCTGCAGAAGCTTTTCTTTGATGTGACCCCCTCCTCTACTTTGGCTTTGGTTTCCTGAGCTTTTGAGGTCTCATCCAGAGTCTTGAAGTCCCCCGCCCCGCATTTCCTCTGTTGTTGCAGAGTCCTGGTCTTACATTTAGGTCCGTGGTGCATTTGCGTGGATTTTCACACAGACTGAGAGACGGGAGTCAAGCTGCAGCCTCCTGCGAGGACCTTCAGCCTCTGGGCCTCCGCAGAGGGAGCTCTGGGCTTCTGTTGAGCAGCATTTAGCTGAAAGCTCATGGGGTTGCTTCTGAGCATGGTTAGATCCCACCGCTCTGCCTCCCCCAGCACCAAGCCGCCCTGTTAGAGACCCAGCAAGGGAAGCCTCCTCCTTGGTATTTGTGTTCAAGGTGGCTTTGGCCATTGGGGTTTTTGTGCTTCCAGTGAATGCTGGGATTGTTTCTTCAAGTTCTCTGGAGTCCTTGGAATTTTTGTGGAGACTGCATTGAATCTGTAAATCATGTTGGGTAATGTGGGCATTTTAAGAATATTAATTATTTTAATTCATGAACATGGGAGATCTTTTGATTTTTTTAATGTTCTCCACAATTTTTTTCATCAGAGTTTTGTAATTTTCATTAGTGAAATCTTACATTTTCTTAGCTAAATTTATACCTAGGGTTTTGTTTTCTGTCGTTTTTCAGTACTGGGTGTTGAACCCAGTACCTTCTCTCTGACCGACATCCCCAGACCTTTGATTTCCTGTTTTGAGACACGGTCTGGTTAAATTACTAAATTGCCCAGGCTGGGCTCAAACTCACGATCCTCCTGCTCCAGCCTCCCAGAGTGTGGGGATTACAGATTGCACCACCACGCCCAGCTGAGGTATTTCCTCTTTTGGTAGCATCTATGAGTAGGACTGTTTCATGATTTCTTTCTCAGGAGAGTCATTATTGGTGTATAAAAATGCTACCAAATTTTGTATGTTCATTGTATCCTGCAACTTTACCGAGTTCATTTAAAAGTTTTAATGATCTTTCTGTGGAGTCTTTACATTTTCCTTTAAGCACAGTCATGCGACCTGCTAACGGGGATAATGTACTTCCTGCCCCTCGTGCCCCTCGCCCCTGATCTGGCTGACCCCTGCTCTCTGTGCAGTGAGGGCAGTGTGCATGGACGCCCTACCTTGCTCCAGGCTTTACAGGAAGCAGCGTAGCTTCTCCCTCTCATCTCGAGGTTAGCTGTGGAGTTGGGCTCACAACCTTTACCATGTCGAGGCATGTAACCGCTAAGTTTTCCCCTGAAAGGATGTCTACTGTTATTAAGGCTCTCGGGCGTCCACTGAGATGGTCACAGGGCTTTGTCCGCTGCTGCGTTGCTTTGATGCATCTTGGGAACTTATTTGTGTTTGTTGACTCTGTGCTCCATCTCTCTCTGTCTCTCCGTCTCTCTGTTGTGCCCCTCACAGGCTGACTGTGACCACCCCTGAGCACGGCTGCTGCTCACGGCTGTGGGGTCCTGTGCCCCCTGCCCTGGGTGCCCACGTCTTTCCTAGGGCTGGGGGACCCCCGTCTCTGAGCTCGTCGGTTCTTCCTCCTGCTCGATGTCTATTGTGGCTTCATCGGAATTTTTACTTGACTTCTTGAGCTCTTCGTGAGCTCCCAAGTTTCCTGTTTGGCTCTTTTTCAAGATTTCTGTCTCCTTGTTGAATTACCCTTTCATATCATGAAATGTTTCCTTAATTTCAACTGAGTGTCTGCATCCTTCGGAGTCTCATCGAGCTTCCTTACGATCGCCCTTCTGAGGTCTTTGCCGCACGTGCTTCAGCTCTGGTTTCTCTGGGGTCTGCCACCACAGCCGCTGCCCCTTCACCTGTGCCACGGTGTTCTGTCTCTTGCTGCCCCTGTAAACTGTGTTACCATTGCAGTCAGCTGGGCCATGTGTCCACTCCCCAGGCGGCTTTCACAGTGGACGGCTTTCTCCTGGAGACGTGGCAGCATGCTCTCCCCTAGCTCGTCTGCTAGGACCATGACATCAGGCACAGTGTGTGTGGCTGAGCGTCAGATGAATGCAGTGTTTCTGGGTCCGTGGGAGGTGAGGACACAGGGCCCCAGGCCATCCTCAGAGTGGACACTCCGACAGCAGGAGCGGTGGCACCGGTGATGGCAGGTGTCTCCTTAGGCTCCCGTGGATGAGCTCTGATGCCTGCAAGGGCCCAAGCACCCCTTCACCCCAGTGGTGGCCTCCAGAGCACACAGCTGGCCACACAAGAGGCAGTGCCAGGGCCCCTTGCAGGCTCTCAGTCCCAGGGTAGCGGGACCCCGACTGTAGCTGGCCACACCCCAGTCCCAGAGAACAAGTGCTCTGGTCTCAGTCTGAAGAGCTGCGTCCAGGGACCCGAGCTGATCTGTGCATCCCCTAGGTGCAGGGCACTGTGTGGGCTGGGATGCTGGGGTCACCATTGCTCTGCTTGGTGAAGAGCAGCCTCAGGCGGAACATCTGTGGGCCCAGCAGTGGGGACACTTGGGCAGTAGGAATTCAGACAGTAGATCCCTGTCAGAGATGGCAGCCAGCTGCAGCAGTCCAGCAATGAGTTCTTCCTCCCAATCAAAACTACCTCATGGGCTCCAGGTGCCCCTACCTGTCCTGCAAGCCAGCGATGACCAAGAAGCCCTCTAGCATCTGGGGTGGCTGGCACCTGTGTGGTAAGGTCCGCTGGGACCCTCACCACCCTCACCTGGCAAGGTGTGGCAGCTGCTGGGCACTTTGTGCCTCTTCCTGTGCTGCTACCCATGGGCTTTAAGCCAGGTGAGGCTCTGTTCCCCACAGGCTGAGCAGCCACACCCCTTTCCATTGGCCCCTCAGAGCACAGCGGTCCCCCACCAGGGTGGGAGTGATTCTGTCTACTTCTGTCTGGAGGATGAGGCAAGCATGGGCAGCTCCATGCTCAGCCCTGGAATGTCCTCTGGACATCAGTTTCAGTGCCACGTGAATACAATTAAGCAGGAAGTCAGAGTGTGCACACTCAGCAAGCACACAGGTGTATGAATGATGGCTATTGCACAGGTGTGACAGGAGCAGTCAGGTTCACAGAGAAAGTCACAAGGTCCAGCGTCTAAAGCAGAGCTGTACTGCTGACTGTCACAGGCACCAAGGGGTGCTCTGCCACTGAGCTTTGTCCCAGCCCTTGCTTTCCATTTTGTGTTTTGAGACAGGGTCTTGCTAAGCTCTAAATTGCCCAGGTGGGACTTGAACTTGTGCCCCTCCTGCCTCTGCCTCCGTCCGTGCTGAGAGCACAGGTGTGAGCCACAGAACCCAGCTTTAGAGCTTACAAAACTTTATCTTTCACCAGTGCATGTGTAGAGTAAGGACATCTATGTCCTCATTAAGTGAGGATGTTTCTCATGTACATGCACAATGCTTACACGTGAAGTCAACATTGTGACAACGCACGTTCGTGGAGTCAGATTTGCAAAAAAAGCATACATGAATTAGAACTCTCTGAAAGTCTTGGCACAATTTATCCCCACAATACTGAACGTGAAATACAGCACACGGTGAGTTGCACAAAGTAATGCTGGCAGTTTCTCGATGGTGGGGAAAAAGGAAAAAGAACAAGTAAGGAGAAAATTTGATACATGACAATTGTCTTCAGAATTAGAGTATGCCCAGGCACCCGGAGGGGGACCTTCATAGTCACTGTGTTTCGGCTCTCCTCAGAGGATGTGAGAATTCGTCCACACTCACTTCCTGTATGGCGGTGGTCTTCTCCAGATTCCTCTGCGATTCACATACACCGAGGAGATGACCCCACCCGGGCCATGCTTCCCTGTCACTTTGGGTCTGGGGTCTGCATTCCACACACCCACGTATGCAGACCACAGATCTGGGGACACAGCCCTGGTGGCCAAACAGCGATACCGTGGCACCAGTGTCTTCCAGTCTGACCTGGACATGGCTGTGTTAGAACCAGGAAGTGGCTTTGCTGGCTTCTTCCATGTTTCCCCGAAAACAAGACATAACCAGAAAAAAAATCAGCCTTGACAACTAGAGATCAAACACCTGCCCCAGTCAGCTGACCCTGGCCTTACCACCTTACGGAGTAGCCACTGGGCCAGAGCACAGTGACGCCAGGGATCTCTGGTTTTCAGGGATCTCTGGTTTCAGGGATCTCTGGTTTTATTCCCCAGCTAGATATTATTTGGGGGGAAATCCTTGCAAATGAGGACGGATTTGAGTAAACCCTCCTGGGATCTCTCCAGCTGGGTGAAGTGCCAAGGCACAGAGATGCCCAGGGTTAGACTGAAATTTGCCATGACCTCATTAAGTGTATACCCATCTCTGTGGCTTTGTCATTGTCGTTTTGAGAATTGTGGTTTTGGGATTTCAGCTCTAGGGATTTTAACATTTGGAACTACAGTGTTCAGGATTTCATCTTTGAGGATTATATAATGCCACACATCACATGATTCCTATAATTCATGTGACCACTGTACAATAGGTGGCCAGGTATCATATGACTGCAGAACACCACACAGCTCCTGTACAAGGGACAACTCTGCATCCTGTGACAGTGCACATCACATGACCACCACATGTCATATGACCACTGTATGTCATGTGATCATGGCCTTCGCCAAGTCTCCTTCATGACAGACTGCTTCATGATTCCAGCATGTGCACTGTGGGAAGAAGCAGGTCCAGCTTGGCATGGCCCATGGGTTTTTCTCCCTCTAAACCCTTTAGGCCAGTTTTGAAAACAGAAAAAAAACAGAAAAGTGAGCTCCTGACAAGCATTTTGTTAATCACCAATTCCAAGGCTCACGGTTTTGCCACTTCTGCTATGTTTTGGTCAGTGTCAGGGACTACATAGCCTGGAGGCTCTTCCCTGAGAGCTGAGACCACAGGAAGCATGGCAGCCCGGGAGCGAGTGGGCAGAACTGGGTGGACTGGCAGGTCCTGGACAGTTTGCTGAGCCTCTCATCCATGCAGCCTGGGTCCCAGCTCCCTGGGGTCTAGATAGTTTTAGCTTCACTTTCACAGCTTCAGGCACTGCCCTCTGAGGGACACACTGCCTGGCCTCCCAGGCCTTCTAAATCTGGGTGGAAGTTTCCCTTTCCCCACAGCTCTTGCATTCTACATGCCCGTGGAGCCAGTGCCCTGTGGATGGTGCCAGGGTCTGCCGCCAGCGTGAGCAGCAGTCAAACCCTGTGTGAAGGCCTCTGCGCCCCTGGGTGGCCAAGCACTGTGGACTGAATCTGGAGAACAGATTCTCTCGGTGGCTGTTCTGGAGTACAGAGGCCTGTGGCTCTCTTCTCAAAACAAAGTCTTTCACTTTTGGACCCGGGAGCCTGTAAAGGGTGGGGTCTTGCTGATTCCTGAGGTGTACTCGGGCCATTTTTTTATTGACCTGTTGTAAGGGATTTGGCTTCTTTTTAATGCTAATCTTTTTAGCAATCAAGCTTCCTTTGATCAAAACTTTCCAGGAGCTTCCTCTCTGGGGAAACAAAACTTTTCAAATGGGCTTTTTGCTACAGATTTTGACCATAAACCTGGTAAAAGTCAATAAACAGTATCCACATCATAGCCTGAATGTTGGACTGCCTTGACATTTTCTTCACTAGGTTAATTAGTCCACCACCCTTAATGTCAGTCTCCTGCAAAGTCTCAGGACAGGAAAAAAAAAATACAGACAGATTTTCCACCAGAGCATAACATACATGGTCTGGAGTCCAACTGACAATGGAGTCCTTCTTCCCCACTGAAACCTCCTGAGCCTGGCCTTTACTGGCTCCATTTCTATTTCTGAGCTCTGACTGTAGCCTCCCATCAAGCTCTGCTCACAGAATTCTACAGAAGGTTCTCCAGCTGGCCTCTCCAAACCTTTCCAATCTCCTCCTGCAAGCCAGTTCCAAAGGCTTCTGAACCACATGATCAGGTGCCATCATGGAAATGAATCCCCTTCTTTGGTACCAAAATCTGTCTTAATTACTCTCCTCATGCCTGGAACACAAATTAAAGGAGAAAAGGTTTATGTTGGCTCACAATCTGTAGAGGCTGAACCTTCTCTCAGGTCTTGTCTCAGAGTCTGTCTCCTCTAGGGTGCTGTGTACATGCTGTCACTCTAGTTCCTAGGGGAAGATGCCAGCTCCGGATACGGGCTCTGGGGAAGGTGGCTGTCCTACAGAGGGGCGTGGTGGAGATGTATCTCCATCTCCATCTCCTTCTCCATCTCCATCATCTAATTCTACAGTGTCTGACAGGTCTAGTAAATGATTGCTCATTGGAGAGCTCATTCAAATTAGTTTTGGTTTCACGGATCCGCTTGGTTGTACAGAATGATCAAAAATATTGAAGGATAATGGATTATTTCCTTTTTGAAATGATCAATTGCTACAAGGTAAATACAGTTCAGGGAAAACTATGCTCATTGATTACGTGGAAGGGGCTATTGAGGGGCCACAGTCAATGCCCAATGGGCGGCGATCCAGAAGGACACACAGCGCCTGAGTCGGCTTCAGGCTGATGGATGGCACTGGCCTTTGTCGTTTTTATCACCCTGACACAGAGCCAGGACGCTCACCCCGCCCTCCCAGGGGACTGAAAAGTCTGAGGATTGAAAGGGAAACTTGGATGCAGAAGTGTTTAGGTGCTTGTTTTAGCAGCCAAAGCACTTTAGAGACTGTCATTTGTCCTTGAATTATGTTTTTCTTTTCGTGATGATTTGCAGGTCTTGAAAATCATCACCCTTAAAAAAATTTCAAAGGAGACAAAAGAAATGAATAAAATCCCTGCTCGGAGCAGGAAAAGCAATAGAAGCCGTGTACCCAAAGCTGCCAATAGGGAGATTTCATGCTTTTGTTAATTAAACGAACAAAGAAGAAAACAGTGCAATAGGGCTGTATCCTGCATAACAGTTTCCACTAATAAAAAGTAATAGACAATTTCCTGCATTCAGGCCTCGAATACCATTAGCGAAGGTAATGGGTTTGCAGCCAGCCCTAGCCCACCAGGAGGAGACGCCCCACCCTCCCTGGCTTTTTATTAAATGACTAAGTGCAGTCGCCTGTGTCCTCTCGCAACTACTGGATTGTATTATTTTACATTTTGATGGAAATGATGTCACCTCCAGATAAAAGCACGGCCCCACACTGTAACTGAACCCAATTGTTTATCCCCGTGGTCGACAGCGTGGCTCCCCTTGTCCTCCCACTGCCCACTTGAAAGACCCGCTTGTGGAACATGCCTCAGACTAGATGTCCTGGCAAAAGGCATGGAACTGGGCTGGGCTTCAGGGCCTGGAGCGGGGCTTCCGGGAAAGATAACCAAAGGAGAGGAGGGACCGCCTGCCAAACTTCCCGAGAGGACTGGAAGAGTCAGCACCTGAGCACAGAGCTGGGGTGGAGGCCTCTAAGCCTCAGACAGCAGGGCTCTGCCTCGGGGACAGCACTGCCCTCCTCCCTGGCCATCTCCTTTTGCTCACCGGGTGAATCTGCTCTGTTTTATTTGAGCGCAAGAAAGACGGAACAGCCATGGCAGCGAGGAAGGCAGGAGAAACAGATCTGCTTTACACAAAGTGTTCCCATTTTGTTTCCTGTTTTTTGGGTGGTCTTGGGATTAAACCCAAGGCCTTTGTACTGAACTACATCCCAGCCCTTTTGCTTAGCTTTTTGTCTTTTTGGACAGAGGGTCTTATTAAGTTGCTCAAATTTGAGATTCTCCCGCCTCAGGCTCCCAGAGCGCTGGGATTACAGGCATGCGTCACCCACCTGGCTGAGTTGGTTGTTCTGTTTTGCTTTGTTTTATTGTCTTTAATAGCTGTTTTCCTTCCAAAAATCTTGCCTCTAAAACCGTAGCTGTAGTGATTCAGGTCTGTCCTGCCTGTGTAATTAACTGCATTCCAAAGGAAGTGGCTCAGAGACGAGGTTCTCAAGGCACTGTGCCCCTGGGATGTGGAGACGCTCCTGTGGTATCCAGACCTTTGCCAGGGTCATGGGGAGGCCAGGAGAGCCAGAGGCCTTACTTGGGAGACAGGTCTGGAGATCATTTTGCTAAGGTGGGAGGGTGGGAAGCCCGGAGAAGCTTTCTGCACGGGGTGAACTGGGGTCCTGGCAGCTTTGCTGAGTTCACCATGATCATGATTAGTGCCGCACAATTACAACTCCTGGGGGTTGGTGCCAGTTCAGTCACACTGTCCCCTTTGGGGCCAGGAAGCTGCTCCCACTTGGCCCCTTGGCCTGGGGCCGGGCTCTCATGTCCCCCAGCACCTCTGGGGGGCTGAGGTGATGCGACGCTTCCGGCCCTCGCCCCTCCTGACCAAACCTGCACTCATCAAGGTGCCACAAAGTCCTGCTGCTTCTCCGTGTGACACTCAAGGGTGACATCGCAATGCCCGGGTGCTCTCTGTCACCACTCGTGTCGACTCCTAGCCTTTTCTGGAGAAGAACCTCAGACCCCATGGCAAAAGCTCCTCCCAGGGCCTCTAACTCAGATGTGCTCTGATGGATTTGAGTACCCAGCAAAGGACGTAGCCCCAGCTCACCCATAAACCTGGGAGCTAGTGGAAGGGGGGCCCTTGAGAGGGCTCTGCAGGGCAGGGAGCCAGATGCGACCCCAGCACTGGAGACGCAGTTCGGTGCCAGGGCGTCTCATGTCCCCTCCAGGCCCTGGCACCTCCTGCTCTGCAGCACCAAGGCAGCCTCAGGGCTCCTTGGTGGACACATGTCCCTCTATGACATCAGCCAGCCCCCCCGGAAGGGGTACAGATGGCAAATGTCCCCAGGCTCTTCACTCTGGCCCCAGACACAGCCCTGGAGAGGAGCCCACCAGGACAAGTGACCCCCATGGAGGTCTCCAGCCCCCAAGCCCAAGGCCTCTCTTGACCCCTGGAAGACACCCATGCCCACACCCCACCCAAGGCTACACCAGCAGTGACCACTGAGGCTCAGAAGCACCCACGAGGCCAGGGTAACCCAAACATCCTTGAAACTGAACTTTACCGGAACAACAGCCCAGAAAGTAAGTCAGGATGTCCGTGCTAAACCAAAGCAGGGGAAGGGCCTCCGAAAAACCTTTTAAATGGGACCCAGTGTCTCCCAGACAGCAGAACTCATGGAACCCAGAAAACCACAGAAACGGATCAGCAGAGACCCTGAGGGGAATTCCCTCACGAGGGTCTACACTGAACTCAAAACTCCCTCAACAATCACCTACATGCTGCTTTGGAACCAACGAAAAGGAAAGCTGCCACAAAGAGTAAAAGTAGAAGTTAGGAAAAATGAACAAATGGAAATCCAAGGATGGGGGGTCCCAGGGGAGAATTGCTGACTTGATGGGCTCCAGGGTGGATGTGGTGGAGCGGAGAACACAAGGGATGCTATCGGTGAGCTTCAGGAAAGGTCCGAAGTTCTCCACACGGGAAGGCGGAAACAGACGAAGAGCAATGAGCCCCTCGGGACCCACGGGATGCAGCAAAGCATCTGGCATTCATGTGTCCTTGGCATCTCAGAAGGATGGAGGAAGAGGCCAAGGTAGGAGAGAATGTGAAGGACAACGGCTGACAACGCCCAGGTTTGTGAGAAGACACAAACCCACACACCCAAGAAAACGGGCCCACCCAGTGGGATAGACAAAACAAGAAGCAGCCACGAAACTCAAACACACACCATAAGGAAATGTTAAAAAATGGAAAACACCTCGAAAGCAGCCTCAGGGAAGAAGCACCCCACCACAGAGAGCCCCGCCTTCAGTGCAGCAGATTTTCCACCTCGAGCAATGCAGAAGAAAGGGCCTAGCGACTGTCCAGTGCTTTGAGGAGTTCTGGGCTGTGAGCTCTGTGACCAAGGAAACCACCTCAGGGGGGAGGAATGAAGACATCAGCACTGAGAAGAAAAGCTGCCGTGGTGTAATTAATGCTGAAGGGCAGTACTGGCTCTGCTCAGTCACGATGATAATAAAAAGCGGGGGGCCTCACCCTAAGTGCTCTGCAGAGTCAGTGCAAACTCACCAGAATCCCAGTGGCATTCTTCACAGAAAGTGAAAAGAATTTTAAAAGTCATATGGCATCATCACAAAGGACCTCAACTAGCCAGAGCAATTTTAAGCACGAAGAACAAAGCCAGGGGTAACTCTCCGCCTGGTTTCAAAATCGAGTACCAAGCTGCGGTACTCAAGCAGCCCGGCGCTGGTGCAGACACAGATGCAGCGGCGGATGGAGCAGAGTGGAAACCCAAGAATAAAGCCACACAGGCACCATCAGGCGGGCTTTGACCCAGGTGCCGAGCACACACGTGAGGAGGGGACCATTGAGTGATCTGTGATTCTGGGAAAGCTGGATCTCTGCAAGCAGAAGAAGCCTACAAAGGTCAGCTCGAGAGAATAAAGAGGGGAGCAGGAGATTCCAAGCTGCAGAACTGCTAGAAGAAAACAGGGAAAAAGCTCAATGACCTTGGTCTGGATGATGGGGGGGGGGGGGTGCAAAAGTCCTGGAGGCAAAAACAAACCAAACAACTTCCACACAGCAGAGGAAACAGCAAAATGCAGAGAGGGGAAAAATATTTGCAAACTACACAACTGACAAAGTTAATATCCAGAATTTATAAGGAGCAGGAAAAACTCAATAGCAAATAGCAAAATAAGAAAACCTAATTAAAAAGAGCCAAAGCACCTGGATAGAATGTCCTCAAAGGAAGACATACTATGTCTTGGTATGGCCCTCGGTACGGGATAAAATGTTCTAAGCCATCCATCATCATGAAAATGCCAATCCAAGCCACCCTGACAGCGTGGCCACTACCAACCAGAAGAAAGATTTAAGGGCTGTTGTGGGTGTAGAGAGAAGGAACCCTCGAGCGCTGTTGGTGGGGACATCAGTTCGTACAGCCACCATGGGAAACAGCAAATGTTAAAAATGCAGTTGCCACATGACCAGCGATCACATCCTGAATATAAACGTCCACAGAAGGTGGGACTGGTGCGTGGGGAAGCCACCCGCTGTCCTGAGTTCACACGAGATGGAGCAACTCCGTGTCCATCAGAGCAGGACAGATGAAAGAAGGACAGTGTGATGTCTGTGGACGTGGGATATTACCCAACCCGTAACAAGAAAAGGGAGGTCATCTGGGTCAGTATGAGTGAACCTGGGAGACGTTGAGCTAAATGAACAAGCCAGGCACAGAAAGACAAAGAGCGCCTGCTCCCACGGACGTGGAGAAACAGAGAAGCCGAACTCGCGGAAGCTGAGAAGACAAGGCAGGTTGGCAGAGCCTGGGGAGGACAGAAATTGGCAGGTGGTCAAAAAAACAGCTTCGAAAACTGAAAAAATAGAATTTGAAAGAGAAGCAGTTTGAATTCACTGTCCTGAAAAACTTTCACACTGCTTTTCCTGGGAGTGGATGACATGACATAGATCTGTTTCCCTTGCTAGGTGACCATCCCAGAGATGTTTAGCCACAGCCCAAAGTCAGTCTGTGAATAAAAGGAATCGCAGCACGGTCCCAGCACTGTGTTCTGCTGCGTTCCTTACAGAGAGAGTTACGGAAACTGCAAATGCAGCTCAATGATCCTTGGTTATCTGGGGGCTCCAGGGGCCCAGGGAACTCGGCATCTCCCACGCAGATTTTTATCAACATGTTCAACACCAGGCCAGCATGTTTCACTGTAATCAAAAAGACTTCAAAATGTCCCAACTCTCCCTCTAATCCAAACTGCTCTCCTGAGTGCATGAGGGGTCTCGTAATCTCCCCAAAGCCACACCCTAAGTGAATGTCCGTACATAATAGACTCCACGTGTGAAACAGGGTGGAGTAAATTTTTAAGAAGTTAAGCAAACTATAGGCATAAAACCAGCCACAGCCCATGTATCTCTGCTGCAGAGGAACTCAAAGGAAAATCAGTATTGCCACTCCCCTCATCAAAATGAGGTCAGATGGCCGGGGACTCCTGCAGTAAGTCTCTAGTCCCCACCTGCCCAGTGTGAGACGCAGACCTGAGGAAAAAATACACAGAGTCAGAATTAGGAGAGAGACCAGGGCCAGGATGACCAATGCCAGTGCAACTGACAAAGGCCCTGGCCAGTCCCAGGCCCTGACTTTCACTGGCAATCGACTGGGGTAAAGGTGAGTGTGGTTTCTATGGAAATTAATGTAAACAAGGCTCATAAAGGACAAGGCAAAGCGTTCTCGAATTAGGAACAGAATAGACAGAGCACATGGTTGCAATTAGAACACTGTCCCCGTCAGGTTTCAGCTGTGGGGATGGAATTTGGGTGCGAGTTACTCTGACCTTGGCGCATAGGCTTCGGCCAGACTCACTTCTGTAAACAAGCCAGTCGTGGGGTTAGCGTTTCCCAGCCTGCCGTGGGCATGATCAGTATTACGTCCTCTGCACGAGACCACGTCACAAGGCCTAAGAAGTCCGGAAGTTCCACACCTGGTCACGGCCACACTGTGGATGCAGCAGCTGCTGGGCCATGTAAGGCTCTACATCCGGGGCTCTGGGCTGGGTGCTTTGGTGCCCTTGCTCCAAATCCCAGCAACACAGAGTGATTCCGTCCCATGGGCTTCAGAAATTTCAGGGCGAGAAAAGTCTCTGGGATGTCTGTGATGACCCATGAAACGACTTGGACAGGAATGAACAGGGAAGTGGGTTATCCCACGTCCAAGCAGGGCCATGGCGCGGCCTGTGACAGATGCTTTACATTAGCCACAAACAGCGCCCCTTCACCGGTCCTAAAAACCCGCTCTGCACCCTTCCACTTCGGATTGGACGGAGGGAGTAGGAATCAGTGGCCTGCACTCTGAGGTCGGCTCTGCTGGGCAGGACTCGGCATTTATCAGGAACCAGAACTGCGACTCTGGTACAGAACTTCAACCTTCCCAGGGATCACAAGTTTCCACAAGAAGTGGGACATGCAGGAAGAGGTGCTTGTCATGGGGTCTCAGTTGCACCGTTTGGATTGGGTAGCCAAGTGCCAAAAGTTTCACAAGCAAACGGGGTGAGCCTTTCATCAAGGAGCTCACTGCCCCTAGGGTCCCAGTGTGGGGCACACCTGTGGCCCAGGGACTCGGGGACATGAGTCACCTTCAGTGGAGAGTGACTCGGAGTCACACTCAGCTCTGGGCTCTCTCATGCCAGAGCCAAACAAACAAGTAAGCACAGAAACACTGCCATGGAGACTTGAGACTCAGCGCCTATAAACCACAAAACCCCTTCCATAAAGTGATAGGACTCTACCTCAGAAGTCGGTACTGTTTGTGTCAGGTAGGAGCAAGACAAGTGTTTGTTCCTCCTTCCCCTTGCCTCTGATTTGTTTGCAGAGTCCGTGACTCACCTCTGATTGGTGGGCAGAATCCTCCCTTCACCCCTGGTTGGTAGGCAGGGCCTTCCTCTCAATTCTGATTGGTACACAGAGCTGCAGATGGAAAAGGACAGAAGTGAGGGCAGCATGGGTGGCAAGACAGCATGGGTGGTGCTGGGAGGACACAGAGGGAAGAGGAGCCGAGAGGAGGACCTGGAGCAGCGATGAGGAGCATTAGTAACTTCAGCATGTTCTGCTTCCCCTAAAGAAGACCTGCATTTCTTCCAGAGGTTTTCTGGAATGAGTGTGTGTGTGAGAGAGAGACAGAGGCAGAGAGCATCCGTGTGTGGGCGTGTGGGCGTGTCTGTGCACACCTGCGTGTCTGTCCAGGCAGTGTCCTAGTCAGGCCTTGGGGCAGCAGGAGGAGGACCTGCTGTCCCTCAGACACGCGTCTCGGTGGCCACTGCTCTGGCTCTGACCCCTGTGCTGGATGAAGAAGCCCTGGCCGCTCAGTCAACAGGCTGCTGGGTGTGTCGGGAGGGCCGTGCAGCCCTGGGCTCTGTCCTGGCGCTCTCCCAGCTCTGCTTTCCCCCTCGTGTCCCTCCACCATGCTGTCCCTGCCCTGGAGCAGCCAGCCACGGACTGCAAACCGGAGCCGATTTCCCCTGTCCACTTCAGGCCGCGGAGTCTTCCGGCTGACGTGGGGCGCTGGTTCTCCTGTGTCCCAGCCTCCCTGTTCCGAAGCTTCTTTCCGGTCCACCACTCTCCGCCTCAGCTACTGACCCTGAAGCTCCACCGAGAGTACAGATCTGGTCCTGGGGCAGCTGTGAGCTCACAGCTCCACCCACACAAACCAGAAAACACTTTCTGGAAGGAAAGGGAGGGGACTATAAACTCACCATTTCTCTTCCAGAATTCGGGAAAATCCTGACTTTCTCTCGGTAACCAGGAAGAAAGGCCCCGGGGCACCCCATGGACCTCGAGCCCAGCTGTTCTGTGTCCCTCATGCAGAAGCCAAAGGCAGGTGGACACTGGCCTAAGGATATGAGCACGGACGTGCAGGCCAGCATGTTCCTCCCCAAGGACAGAGGGCTTCTCCCACTCGTCAGGCACCAGCTCCGCACTCAGACCACGCAGGGTGGCTCAGGGGGAGGGTGGCTCACAGAGGACACAAAGCCAGGGCACCAGAAACGTCCCTGAGCGGTGAAACAGCTGGCTTCACAGTACAGCGCTGCAGGAGGAGGCATCGTCCCGAGTGAGAGCAGCTGCCCCCAGATCTTCACGTTGGAACCCAGTGGATGGCATCAGGGTCAGGGGACAGGTCACCAGAGAGGACTCTCCAGACCTCCTGCTGCCTCAGAACTGTGCCAAACAGATGCTGTTCGTGTCTGCAGCGTCAGGCTGAGCAGACCAGCATGGCATGGACCTGGGCCCTGGCATCAGGCACACACAGCCCAGTGGCAGGACCAGCACTCGAAAATCCCAGGACTCGGTGTAGAAAACAGGCAGCCCTTTGTAACCCTGGGGCCATAGGCAGCTGATCTGGAAGGGTGAAAAGTGCTGTGTTGACACAGGGCTTCAGCACAGCACGCAGCCCTCGGTGCCTCCCTGGCTTCCCACACCGAAGGAGGTCACAGCCTGAGACCCTCCTGTGTCACGGGCAGCGTTACAGATGCTGACCACAGGGTCGGTGCCTGGTGGGGAAGCCGAGGGGACCCTCTTCCATCCCGGGCCCGCCCCATGGCCCAGCCAGCCATCGGTCCTGGGCCACTGCACCTCGGCCTGGGTGACAGCATGCTCCTGGACCACCTACCCTCCCACTCAGAGGCACATTGTGGTGCAATTCACAGCCAGGCTTGACGCCCCAAAACAGACAAAATTAGAATCACATGTGCAAATTTTTACCGTCATTTGCAACAGATACCAGTATCTCCACACAATGAGGCCTGGCAAAAAGGCTAATCTACTAATCTGGAATTCTCTCCAAAAAAAAAAAGGAACAGCTCCAGCCTCCTTTCTATAAAGAAGGCTTCTTTGCAAAGCAGAACACAGGCCGCCACCTGCGGAGACGAAGCACAGCTCAGTGGTTACACTGCCTGTTTCGAAAGTGCAAGGACCCGAGTTCGATCCCTGGTACCAAAAAGAAAAAAGAAAAAAAATATGGGAAGAAAGGTGTCCCCCCAAAAATCATTAACTATAATTGAAAAGGCATTGGCCACCAGCCAAAGCAGAAACATCACAGGCTCATATTGGAGAAATCCCCTTCCCAAGGTGAGATATTCCAGTTCTCCTTGGTTTTTTATTTTTCATTTTTGTCCTTATTCCTTACAGAAGTCACACGGTGGCCATGACTTCTCAAGCCCAACCTCAAATGTCATCTGGTCTGGTTGCTCTTCTGTGATGCTATTTTGCAAGGCTGACATAATCAGAAAAGCATAATTCAATTTTTTTAAATTAGCTATTTGTTAGAGCAGGGGCAGGACATAAACATTTCCATGAATCACCCACATAAATAATGGAAACAAAAAATAAAACGAATTCTCCCTGTCTGCCGGGTAATAGTTTAATTGTATACAGTTATTCTTACATTAAAAGCTGCATACCTGGCAAGCTGTATCGGGTAACGGGGACTTTTAAATGTGCCAGTATTTCCACACGAGGAACGCGGGTCAATTGCAAAAGGGATAACCATAATGATTAAATCATTAAAATTTTGTCTATGCTTCACAGAGCATAGAGAAAATTAACTTCCCACCAACCTCATTTTTCTGCTGAACATGAAATAATGATTTTCTGCCAGTATAATTACAAAGCTAACATCTGATAGAGTCAGCATCCAGCGGGGATTATCACAGGCATGAGTATTAGACCTCATTACCAGCTTGACTGCAAAATTATTACATCTTGTAATTGGAGGGTGAGATTTATATACAGATTGGCCGGGTTTCTGTAAGATTGTAATTACAAGCTTCGTTGGTTTGCTACTTATCACACGGTGCAGGAGGAGGCGAAAACAAGCGGAGGGAAGACCATTTCATTAAGCTGTAACCCCGCCGAGGGAGGAGCGCTGTAACATCCCTGTATTTATTAGGCCAAACAGAGCTGTTTGCAGAAAGGGAGGCCATTTATTACCGCCTGACAAATGGGATTTCATTTATTTAACCTCGGTGATCTATTTCAGTAAAATGTACAAACGAGCCATCCATTTTATGATTCCAGAGTCAACGCTCAATTATCTAAAGGCTAACTGAGTGTTAAAGTGGCCATCTGCTAGGATGAATTCATTGATTTAATTTGCTTCATGTTGCTCAATGATTCCGGGTAGGCGGGGAGCTGGGGCTGAGCGGGTGGGCAGGGGTCCGGGCGCCGCCCCTGAGCCTGCGTGCACGTGTGTGTGTGTGTGTGTGTGTGTGTGTGCACGCGCACACGCGCACATTGTTGTGCTGGTGTGTGCATGCGTGCTGCACATTTAATCCTTCACACAATAGAAGGCGATCAATAGCAGCTTAAATTTTATGAGACAAGGAGTTAAGTTGTTCAGCCCAAGCCGGAACACCTTTGCTCTCTCGTAACAAGTCATCTCCGCGGTGGAATTAATATTGACAGGCTGGCTTCTTTGTGGCTCATTTGGAGGGCGTGCGGGCCAATTGGTGGGTGGCGGTAATAGAGCTGTTATTACACTTCATTATAGGGCCGCGGATCAATGCCCGGCCCAGCCACTGCTGAAGGAGACGGGCACCTTGCCCTTGGCGTCACTCAACTGGGCTCGGATGTTTTTAAAAATCTCTTGCTGAAACAAATAAACAAGGAAGCAAATTAGAAAATAGGTGTTTCTTCGTGCGTCGGTTCTCAGCTGCAGAGGAAGGGCAGGGAATCTGCACAGGGGCCTCATGAGCCCACTGGCACCAGGCCTGGACCGGACACCGGAACCGGGAGACAGGTCCAGCGTGGCCAGTCCTGAAGGCCTCAGGCATCGTTCACGTCCTCACTGTAGAGCTGGCGGCCCACTGGACGCATGTGTACGGGAGCCACTCTGCAGCAGAACCGAGGGTCCTGGGCTGGGAGCCGTCTCCTGGGGTGAGCCGGGCCTGAGTCCCCAGGCATCTCTGCCTCCCAGGAGTAGGCTGGGGTGGAGAGGAGGGGCTCAGCTACCTCAGTCTCAGAAAGCTGCGGTCTGAGAGGCAGCCACCCTCCCTCTGCCGTGCGACGGACATGAAGGTGGGAACTGCGGCCCGGCCCAGTGCACAGGATACGCTGTCCCCTCTGGGCACACCGGTCTCACCACCCAGCTCCTGAGCTGTGCATTGACCCTGGAGAACGTGGCACTGGGGTGGGGACCACGAGCCAAGGAGGAAAGCCTGGCCAGGAGCCCACATCCTCCAGCAGGGGCAACAGGGGCTGCCCCGTTCCCTCTGCCCATAGGCTGGGCTCCAGGTGCCTGCAGCTCAGGACATGGGCACCCAGGTACCTGTGCACAGACTTCCCATCTTGGGCATGGTCCCCTGCTGTCCACCACCACTGCGGCTTCCGGCCATGCACTCCACAGACGCCTCGCCACCTTGTCCTCGCTCACAGCTAACTGGCGGTCCACACAGGCCACGCACCAAGCCCTGAGCCCAAACCCAGAGGACGGGAGTGGGCTCAGCTGACATGACCTGGCTCCGCTGGGACTGCTGTGGGTCCAGCGCTGTCGCCCAGGACAGCAGCTCCAGCAGGCAGGGGGACCTAGGATGGAGCTTGTCTCCCTGGAAGGTCACCTCCTGGTGGCCTCCTGTGAGTGCAGTGACCTGCAGGCCCTACACCTCCACACTGATTGTCCAGGTTGACTGGAGAGAAATAGGGCTGCATTCTTTGAGCAAATGTCCTCATCCAGCACCCCGGGAGCCACGCTTTAGACCTGAAATGGCCCCAAAGTCTCCTGTGCATTGAACCTGACTAACTCATGGGGCTCTACGCTCACCGGAGGGTTCATCGAGGGTTCATGAGCTCCTGGCTGAATGGGCTGTTAGGAGGGGGCTCCCAGGTAGAAGTGGTCACTGGGGCGTGACCTGGAAGGCCGTGTCCTTATCCCTCGCTTCCTTTTCTCTCTGGTTCCTGGCTGCCCTAAGGTGAGCCGCTGTCCTCCTTCTGGCCCCTCCACCATGCCACTTCTGCCTTGGAGCAGCCAACCATGGGCTGAATCCGCTGAAACTGTGAGCCAAATACACCTCTCCTCTTTTAATAGTGGGTGTCAGGTACTGCGTCCCAGCGAGGGAAAAGTGACTGATACACCAGCTGAGGGCTGCCTCGGGCATCCATTGCTTGGGAAGTCTCTGCCTGAATTCATGCTGGGAGCCCGGTGAGCACCCCCACCTCTCCTCCCCCACCACCCCAAGTACCTGAAGAAGCTGCTCTTTGCCCCTGCAGGGTCAGTTTGCTCCCTTATTTCTTTCCTGGAGTAGCTGAATTAGGATTAACATCATATTTTCACTGCATTATTCACCTTTTCTGCTCAATACATTTCCACTCCAGTGGTCACCTGGAACCATACACAATACTTACATTTGAAATTTTGAAAACCACTGATAATGGGCCAACTCATGAATTGGAATTCCTTCATTCTTAAAGTTTATTCTAAGGAAGATTCTTGGCGTCTCCCAGTAATCTACAGAGTGAAGATAAGCAATTTGTCTTTTGCTCAATTTTAACTCTAAGAAAACTTGACAAACCAAGTATTTTTCCTCAGAATCTGAGCTCCCTGCTGACTTCTCTCTGTGAAGAAGGATGCGGCACTCTGTCTCCCTTGCCTTCCTACTGGGTGAGGGGCAAGCTGCTTCCAGCTGTCTTTGCTTAGAGAAATCGAGGAGAAGAGTAGGTCCATCATGTGCACAACCTAATAGCTCCATAAACCACTGGAGAGGGAGCTGATTTTGCTGGCCCCAGAAATGGCCGAGACATCCAGACCGACTACACTGTCAGGTCCCTTGGTTTCCAACGCCACTGTCTAAAAGCAAATACAAGAACCAGTGATGTCAGTATGAACAGTGTCACAATTGCCAGTCAGGACAGACTGCCTTGTTTGGCCAGGGATCTGCCCCTCTGTGGGGGACACCGTTCCCCAGGGCCCAAGAGTGACACCCAGCCCAGCCTCCTGGCGGTGGCCCTGAGTCATTATAACTTAGATGGCACTGCCAGGCAGGATCTGGACTGCACTCCTGAGAGAAAGCAGAAACCCCAGGACTGGTGCCCAATGCCCTTCCAGGGGGCCGAGGGCTGGAGTACCAGGGTGCATGGGGTGCCATCCTGGACGCCCCCAAGAGCTGAATGAAGGGTTCCACCCTGCAAGGAGGTTTCTGGTCGGAAGCACACTGTTTTCTGTCCATTCTTTAAGAGGAATGGTTCAGATCCTAAATGTTTTCAGAAACAGAATAAAAGAACTACAGGATATGTCTCAGATTTTCTAAATATCAGTGAGTTATTGTTCAGTTCATGCTTTTTGCTTCAAGACTTCTAAACTACACTATTGATTTCTGCTGCTCCTCCCCTGAGAAATAGTGTAACTTCTGATGAACATTAGGCCAGGAGCCAGATGTGCCCCCTGGGCCCCTTGAACTGATGGCCTCAAGGGAAGGTGGGCAATGCCACAAGTAAGCCGATCAGGACGAGCTGTCTGGTGGCAGAGTCTGAGCTGCAAGGTGGGACTCAGCCCCTGTTCCTGCAGAGCAAGTGCATCTAGGTCTGGGCCCACTGGGGCTGTTTGGAGAACCGGGCATTTTCATGAAGAGTGCTGTTTTTGGTCTTCCAAGACACCTTACACTTACAGCAACAGCCCAAAATCCAGAGCTCAAGTGTCTTGCACAGCTGGCAGTCTGCATGGCAGACGCCATTCCTGTTCTGGACAGTAGGGCCCAGCCCAGGGACCGTGGGGGAGGCCAGCCAGGCAGGACCGTGCAGGGGGAGGAAGGAGCCCCAAGAGGAAGCCCCTCGGGGCAGGGGTGCTGGGGCACTGCCTGGAGCCACCTCCTTAGGTTCTCACCCCTCCACTCCCCACAGGGGCATGAGTGCTGACCACACACTGCTCAGTGGCCGGCGGCCAGGGACCCGGGGACCCAGCATGCTGAGCTCTTGCTGGCCGCAGGGAGGAAGGGGTGTCTGGGGTGTCCAGGAGCAGCCCCAACCTGCCCAGGGTGAAGGGATGGAGGATGGGGAGCGGTGAGCAGAGCAGGTCGGAGCCTCGCCGCAGCCGGGGACCAGCCTCAGCCCGGGCTCCCAGACACGGCTCATTCACTGCCACACCACGCTGCCAGGCTCCCAGAGGCCCTGAGAGCAGATGGCCGGCACCCGCGCTCAGCAGCTCCACCCCCCACTCCGAGCGGTGTCAGTGCCTAGAAGCTCACACACCGCCGCCTGACACTCCTGTGGCAGGGAGCACGCACCCGATGCGACCTGGCCATGGTGGGGCCAGACAGGGATCCAGCCAGTGGGGGTGACCCCAGCAGGTGCCACGAGGCGACCCCACGGCCTGGGCAGGGCTGTCACAGGCCGGTGGCTCCAGCAGGCGCAGGGTGTGGCGGAGGCAGGAGTCGGGGTTGGACACAGACGCGGAACCGCCCAGGGGAGCAGGCTGAGGCACCTTGCCGGGAGGCCGAGTCCTGGAAGAGCAGCCGGGTTTCCGCCCCTCTGCCGGTTCTGAGGCACTGACGCTCCGGGGATCATCACGGATGAGTGTTCCTGCTCCATTTGGATCCGCACCTGTCAGCCCAGCTCCTAAGCCCTCTGTGCTTGTCAGCGTGGGGTGAGGTCGGGGGGCCTGGCTCGGCCCGGGACTGGGGACCTGCTGAGACCCGAGCAGCCCTCCCCCTGCCGGCCACGCAAGGACACAGCAGGAAGAGGCCGGCGTGGGCCGGCAGGGCTCTCACCCAGCAAGCCTGCCTGCCTGCGCGGAGCTGCGAGGCCCGACGCAACGCCCTTGAGCCCCAGCCCCTGGCGCTTCGTCACACCAGCCCCAGGAGGCTCCAACGCATGGCCCTCCTGCCTCAGCCTCCCGGAATGCTGACAGGTGCGCGCCACCGCGCCCAGCCCTTCCCGCCGTGTCCACCTCTCTCGTGCACTGTGTCTACGGGTCCAGTGAGCTCGCTGAGCACTCACGGTCCCGGCTTCGCCTTCTCAGTCTCACTTCGCAACACTGGCCTGGCCTTGCAATCCGACGTCTCCCAACCTCCCTTCACTGTAACTGCACAGCCTGAAATCGACCAGCCTGCAAGACTGCGGGTTTTGGACTTGATCTTTACTTTCCTCAGCCCCTGCCTTTTTAGAATCGATGTGATAGTTTCAATTTTCAACTCAATCTCCATCCTCAGCTCGGTCTTCCTGCTCATTGATCTAGTCTCTCTCTGTCCTTCCCTGCCTCACCTGCTCCGGTCCCACACAGGACAAACTCGGGTTTTGTAAACTCTGTCTCCTTTATGGCCACTCTGGGAATTACGATGTGCAGCCTTAATTCTGGACAGACTTGCTTCTCACATGAAATATTGAGATCCGGTGAGTCCAAGGTCCATGTCTCCTCTACCCTTTCCATTGTGACCTTTATTGATAACACAACTGCATGCATTGTGAACCCTGATACAACGTTACGAATTTTATTTTAAGCAGTCTATGGTTTCTGTGACACCAAGGGGGGAAAGGGAAAGGACAGCTGAGATTTGAATTTGCTCAGACGTCTGCATTTCTGACTTCTCTTGCTGGGTCCTGAGTTCCCATCCAGGCGATCCCTGTGGGAGCAGAGGGCTGCCCTGCACATCTGTGGCACAGCTGCGGGTCTGGCCCAGTCCTCAGACTCTGTCCTCCGGCTTCACAGACAGAAGTGGCTGCTCTGGCCCAGTCTCTGTACTCGTGCTGCTGGGCCTGGGTGACACCTGACACGTGACGTCCACGTCCACACGTCGTGGTCCTGCCTGCCCTGGTGCTTCCCACGTGGCAGTGTGGGGTCTGGTCACACTGCAAGCTTCCCCGTGTTTCTCAGACTCTGCCCTGTCCATTGCTCTCGTGTCCTGGGCAGCCAGAGAGCAGTAGCCGCTCTGTCTTTGAGTGACAGTGACCCTGCGCAGCGGCTTCACGCATGCCTCGGCGGGAGTCCTCCAAGTCCATGCTGGAAGCACCTGTTGCCTCCCGAAAAGGGCACCCGGAGCCCCTGAGCACCCTCTGTCACCTGCCTGGCCCATGATTCCGCCCAGCAAACTCCGAAGTCTGGGCCCACAGCGCCCCCAGCAGCAGCTCAGGGAGCAGAGCGGGGCCCTCCTTGCCCAGCACTTGGGCGGCGCAGGTCTGGGCTGTGTTCCGGCTTTCTCAGGCCTGCTGCACTTCCAACAGCTTTTTTTTCTGGTGCTGGGGGTTCAGCCCAGGGCCTTCACACTGAGCCAAGTCCTCGGCCTTTTCTGGCATTTTTATTCTGAGACAGGGTCTTGCAAGTGGCTTAAGTACTCTGGCTGTGCTCGAACCTGCTGCCCTCCTGCCTCAGCTCCTAGAGTGCTGTAAGTACAGGGGCATGCCACCACAGCCAGCCCACCCAGCGTTCGCAGGGGCTCTTGGGGAGAGGGCTCTCTCCTATTTGGTCCTAAATAACTCTGGAAGGGGAACCGCACTGCCTCTTTCTCACTTCCCACCAGGCACCTGGGTCTGTGACACACACGCGTTCCCGCGGGTCAGAGCTGCCCTCTCCCGGAAGCGCCCGCCCTGGGCTAGTCACAACCCTCACCGGTTACGGCTGTGTTCTTAAATCCAAAAATAATGTAAAATCTTTGTGGAAATGGATTTAAAATTGCCTCCACCATTCCCTAAAATGAGAACTGTGACAAATGACTCTTATATAAACTATCAATATAATGGATCTCAATGAGAAACTATCAGGGAAACTTCAGTTATAACGTGAATGTGAAGTAGAGCATGCATGCAATCTGGAACTAGATTAAGAAAGAAAGCCAATCATGCTCTGCAGAACCTGAGCGACGCCTAAAGTGGTCATCATTTTGTAATGAACCCTCAGGACTTGTTTATCTGATCGGGGGAACGCAGCATGGAGCTGAGCAGTAGGAACGGCAGTGCCCTAAAGGGTGGGCTGTCGGCCCGAGACTGCAGGGGCAGGCAGGAGGGCTCCCTGCAGTCGGGTTGCTGAACCCGGGTGGAGCGCCTTTGCTCCCCACCATGGAGGCGCCTGCAATACAAAACCCTTACTCCCACGGTCGTCACCCGCCTGGTTACAGAATCCCATGTGGACACAAAGCCAGGTATTGGCATACCGCACACCTGCTGACAGAAGCACGTGCACACTGGGCCCGGGTTCTGTGGCCATGATGTACCGGTCCAAGCCTGGCCTGCGCTGGGTTCTGCAAGCGATTGTCCACTTCTGACTGCCCCTGGCAGTGTCGGCCTGTGCTGCCACAGTGGAGACCGTGGCGGTGACGCATGCTCAGTAAGGCAGAGACGGGCCTGGCCCTCTCACGGCCTCCGGAGAAGGCAAGCATTGGGGCTCTGTGCAGCTGCTGCCCACAGGCCCACAGGGCCCAGCCTGGACTCGGCTGCTTCAGAGGCAGGTGAATCTGGGCCCTGGCAGCTGGGGAGACTTCGACCTCAGGAGATAGCTTTCCTAGCTGTACCTGGGCTTAGCGTCACTGAGGAACAGTGAGGTGCCTCGGTGGGGGGCCACCGCCCCTGGGAGGCCTCCAGGACTGCACGGTGTGAACCCCAGCAGACACCTCAGGGAAGAAGGCCAAGGTCCCCAGAGCCGGCCCTCAGCTCCTGGGTTCCTGCCTTCCCCAAGGAGACTCCAGGGCAGGGGGTGAAGCACAGGGTTTATCTCAGAAACGCAGCCCCTCACCTCTCACACACAGCCAAACAGCAGCGTGCTCATCGGGCGCCTGTATTTGATCAAGCGGGGAGGTCCTGCATCAGCCCAGGCCGCTGCCTTGGAAGGAGGACAGGGACTCGGGGGAGGCCTGCAGACAGCGCCCGGGACCCACAGAGCTCGGGCCACCCTCGCGTCTTCACAGCGCTCCCACCTCCCTAGCCGGTGGCTTGCCCTTGTCTGATCTGCTGGGACGGAGTCAGAACCACAGCAGGGGCCACGGCACATGCAGGGCTGGTCTCTGACACCAGCTTCTGCACTGCCCAGCCCCAGCCCCCTGAGGAAGGTGTGAGCCCTCGTGTAGGTGGCACAGCGCCCCGCTGCAGGAGCCACCAGATGAGAGGGCATCTGAGCTCTCATGGAGAGAAGGCGCCTGCCGCCTGCAGGCCAGCACACCCTCTCCCAGCGCTAGCTGCCGACAGTGAGAGGTGGCCCTGGGCTTCCCCAGTCCCTGGGCTCTTGTCCCTCCTCCAGGGCCCACCAGCACCACCAGATGGTGGCAGATGCCTGGGCAGCGGAGTCCTCCCTGGGGGACTTCCTGTCTGGGAAACGAGCTCCTTCCTGTCGGCCTGCAGCCTCCACGCCCGCCCTGCACTGTCTGCTTCCTTCCCGGCTCCTTTAGATGCCAAGGAGCTGCACCCGTTGAACATGGGTTACAGAGCAGAGAGCAGGGCCAGCCAGGAGCGAACCTGCCGTGCAGGCCTCCCTCCGACTGCAGGGCCTGGGGACAGCGGTTCTCGTGAACCTGCCCTGCGATCCCAGGAGACAGGCCCTGTGGTTACTGCCGCTGTGGGCACTCACTCAGTCACCAGGACATGATGGCCGGGTTGAGGCCACAGAGCCTCTCCCCTGTTGTCCTCTGGGGACGGCATCAAGCGATTAGCCCCGGAGCAAGAGAGCAAAGTGGTAACCAAATTGGAGGTGGGCCCGGGGGGGCCATCACCCGTCTGCTCACCTGTGCAGATGGCCGGGAAAACACTATTGATTTCTTCACAAGCCAGTGCACAGATTCGTCAGGCAGAAGAATAGAGCTGTCAGCCAGCAGCACCTCGGTTCACAGCCACGCAGCCTGCAGCAGACCCGGCGCCCAGGCCCGCTCTCCAAGCTGGCTCTGTTGGCCTCTCGTGGATGCGATGCTATCATCTCCCACCCCACAGGGGCGAGAGACTCCTGTCCTGGCCAGCAAGGTCCCTGCCTTCTGGGAAGCACTGGAAAGCACAGTGCCCACTGCTGGAGACCGTGGAGGCTCAGACACTAGGGGTGTTCACGGGAAGCCTCCCAGGCAAAAGCAGTGTCAGATTCCAAGAGAACCCACTGCAGTTTGATCAACCAAAGAGAATCTGACTGGATCACTAAAGGTCTGCTGCTCTGCCGGGCCAAAGGGGAGGGCCAAGCTCTGGGGGACAAGGCCCCTCCTGTGCACCCTTGGAGAATGCTGAATGCAGGTCCTGAGACTCAGCTATCTCAAAAAGTGGTTTCTCACCCATGCAGCATCCCCTCTAAATGCCACCTGTTATTCAGTATCCTACTAAATAATCCAGCCCATTTTCCTGGTACAGGAAGCTCAGCAGCATGGGCCACAAAGTGGTGTTTGGCTCTCAGGACATGAGGGCAGCCCCTTAACAGCGTGGCCAGGACAAGGACAGAGACTGCAGCAGGAGCCCCAGAGGAGGCCGGGCTGCACTGGGACAGGGAAGGAGTCGCCCAGTGTGTGCTGTTTATGCCCTGCTTTCCCTGGGGCAGATTCTGAGCCCGGCCTCTACTGCTGCAAGTTGAGACATAATTTAAAGCCCCTGTGAGTCACGTCTAATTCCTAGAACTGCAATATCAGGTAAGAGGTGAGAACTACACATTGTGAGTGGCCATTACTTCCACTCCTGAAATATACAGAGGGAAGGGGTCAAGAATGGGGGAAGAGGTGAAGAAAGCAACGAAGATGTGCGAGGTCCAGGGCCAGCTCCACGCAAGGAATGTGACCGTTCCATGTTGCAGACCTGGGCTAATAAACGTGTCTAAGACATGATCGCTATATACATTTTTAATTATCATAGCTGGGCGGTCATTTTTCCATGTGTTCATTTGTTCTTTTACGCAAACTTCTTAAACATTCACGTATGTTTCGTGGTATTCAGAGAAAGGTTTCTCCCCCCATGCCCTGTGTCAGGACAGCCTGATGGCTGGAACTGCTCTGCGAGACCTCTGACCAGGATCCCACCCACCACCACATTCCTGGGGCTTTGAGAAACCTCCAGAGCAGAGCGGAGAAATGCAGTTAGCATCCCGCGCTTACAGGAGCCTGGGAGAAGGATCCACAGCTTAGTCACCTCCTTGCCACTGAGACACAACACCCACAGACACCCACAGTCCAGAGGGGAAGTTCATTTTGGCTCAGAAGTTTAGTGTGTAGCTGGCTGGGTCCAAGGTAGGAAAGCATGAGGGAAGGGTCCGGCAGAGGAAAGCTGCTCCCATCACGGGGACCAGGAAACAGAGACAAAAGTGGGGAGTGAGGAGGGAGATGGGCCCTTCCAGGCCCCACCCTGAAGATCCACCTCCCCACAGGCCCCGCCCCAGAGACCTGCCCTTCTGATCAGATTTCACCTCCTAAAAGCAAGTCGCCTTTAAACCCCCACAGCCAAATCACCTTCCAGACTCACAAGGCTTTGGGGCCCAGGAGCACGGGTCTTGGCCTCGTGAGGCAGTGAACAGCGGCATGACTCCAGGATGCCGTGTCCTCCTAAAACCCGTCAGCTCGGGCACAGAGTGCAGGGACCTGGGGCAAGGCCAGCCCTGCCCCATCCAGCCTGCCCCATCCAGCCTGCCCTTGCTCATTGCAGCCGCTGGGCTGGAAATACGATAGCCTTAGACCTCTGGCTCCATCCCTGACTTCCAGAGCTGGTCTGCAATTAGAGGCTCTCTGTATTTCGGATTACCTTTAGGATGGGTTTGTATTTCTATGGAAATAAACACCTGCTATTTCTCACTGGAGCAGCATCAGTGCGTTGGCCTGGGGAAGTGACCACAGCTCGAGTTTCTGGCCCAGGGCGTGAGGGGTGGCTGCTTGCCTGTAGACCCTCCTTGCTGTTCTCAGGGAGATCTCACCCTTGTTACTCTGCAGGGCCTCCACAGTGAGGTCAGGTACAGCTGCAGTAGTAATTTTTATTTTAATTGACAAGGACTGGTGACAAGAATATAGAAAAATGATTGATAGTTACAGAAGGACATTCTGCAATTTGCTAAGCTCACTGATGAATTTTCGTAGCTCTTTAAAAATACAATAGTTCAAGGGAAACCTCCCAAACCTATGGAGAATTTCAGAAATATGGTTTCTTACACAGATAATTACATCCAGTAAGAAGAAAGATGTCTTTACTTGTTTTTGTTTCTTTGTCTCAATTTTTTTATGTTTGTTTGTTAGTTTTTGCTTGCTTTACTGATTGGACAGAAGTCACAAAGGGAAATATCCTGCCTTGTTACTGACCCCGGGGGCAAGGCTCGTAGTGTTTTGGCTTTGAACATGCTAATTTCATTTTGTTTGCTTTTGTTTTGTTATCAATGTCATTTTGGTACATACCCTTTATTTGATTGGGTAAGGTTCTTTCTATTCCTGGTTGGCTGAGAGTTTTTAATCAGAAAATTATTTGGGTTTTCATAAAAGTATTTTGGCATGTACTGAGATGATTCTGTGCTTTATCTTTTTAATGTGCTAACATGATAAATGACATTTATTAACTTTCTGATATTAAGGTAACCTTGAATTCTGGGAATAAGCACTGCTTCGTTGGGGGTACTGTGTCCTTCCTAGATACTGCTGAATTCAATTGGCTACAGTTATATTCTGGATTTGTGCACCCATGATCAGGAGGGCTTCGATCTTCGTTTTCTTTACCCACAGCATCTTCTCCGGGTGTTGATGTCAGGGTAAAGCTGACTTCTTCCACAAGTCGACAAGTGTCCTTCCTCTTGAGTTTTCTGTAGGGGCTCTTATAGGACTGCAATTCTTTCTTCACTATTGGTATAATTCAGGTGTGGAGCAGCTGGGTCGGGGGTTCACCCTCCGTGGAGGTTTTCCTGTTCATGTGTTCAGGTCACCTTGCTAACAGTTACTTACTCTTGAATGAGATGTAGTCGTTTATGATGTTCAAGAATGTTTTCCATTTCATACAAGTTGTCAAAGTTATTGTGGGGAATGGATTGATCACACCCCCTTGGATGCATCTGCAGGGTCATAGGGTAGAGCCCCCCTTGTCTCTCCTCCTGGCTGCTGTCTTTTGCTCCTAGTCAGTCTGGCCAGTGTCATGACTTTTCCTTGTCTTCCCCGGAATCTCTCTTGATTGTATTCAAATAACTGCCTTTCATCTGTCTTTCTTTCCACTGCTCTCCTCTGTGATCATAATTTTCCTTTTCCTACTTCTTTTTGGTCTACCTTGCTCTTTTCCTTGTTTCTTACCATAGAGGGTGGGTTTGCCAATTTGAGGCTTGTCTTTTCCTATATTGCCATCTAATTCTCTCGGTAATGCTCTGCTGCTGCCTTTGCCTGGTCCCACAGATGTGCGTGTGCGGTGCTCTGGGTTTGACACACTTCCCGGCCGCCCTCTGCCCTGTTAGCCTGCGGGCTGTGTGGCATGTGACACTGGCTTCCTAATACAGCCCACAGCATCTCCCTAAGGAAACATGCTCACCTACGCCCATGCCCATTCGATGCCCCATTTCCACCTGCTGTCCTGCTTGGGACACCACGCCACGCTTGGAGACTTGCTCCTTTCAAAGGACTTGGAGCCTCTGGGGCAGCAGCTGGGTGTCCCAGGGGTGCCCCGTGGGGAGGCATTCTGTGCCGTGTGGCCACAGGGACTTCAAGGTCGGGAGGGACATCCAGGAGGCAGGCAGCCCTGCCCTCGCCTCCCATCGGCACACACGTGGCCAGCTTGGCTCAGCCGCCGCAACGCTGGCCAGTGCCCTCCCTGAGGCGGCCCTGCCTGTGCCTCCTCTGCTAAGCCGCTTCCCCCTTCCTCATCTTCGAGCCCCCCCTGGAGAGGCCCCTCTGCTTTCCTGTCTGTTCACTGACCCAGCCGATTGCTTATGTCGGTGTAGATGTGTGGACCCCTCCGTAGTGGGGTTCCTGTCCACACCCCTCTCTCTACTCTGATCTCAGACGCCAGCCCCCATCTTCGGGCTCCTCAGCTGGGTCTGCGTCCTCTGGGCTTGCGGTGGGTCACTCTCGCTGGCTTTCCTGCCCTCTCTTACTTTCTGGCACTGATGTAAGCTGCTCGGCTCAGCTGTCCATTCCCCGTTTTCTGGTCAGTGGTTCCTCAGGAAGCCTGCATTCCTGTCCCTGGGGAACGGCACCCTGACACGGAGCTGGGCTTGGAGTGCGGTGCCTGCCTCACTCCAGGCCTGCAGGGCCTGTGCTCGCTGACCCTGTGGGGCACGCAGATCTGCTCCACTGTCCACTGAGCCACACGCTGCCCCGAGGTCTACATCCTGCTGTCCCCAGGGGATGTTCCCATCTCTGCCCCCGGCTCCTGCCACCCCTTTGCTCAGTTGTCTCATTTTCATACCTGCGAGGGTTCCAGGAGCCATGTCGGACTCCCAGGGAGCCGTCCAACAGAGAAGACAGCAGGCCCAGCTTCTGCGCCTCCCCGAGACCCAGCTCCACCTTCCACCTCCCTCCCCTGTGTGGCGCTGATCCACACATCACCACAAGTCGCCTTCATTCTTCAGTAAACTGGGCTGAAGGCCTCAGGGGGTGTAGATTTTTTTTTTTGATCATGGCTAGTTGGGGTTCTATGTGCCTCACTTATCTTATGTCCAATTCTCCACCTCTGTCTGGGAAGTTTTCTACGATTACTTCTGTGAACAGTTTTTTTATGTCAATTGTGCTTTCTCCTGTTTTTTTGTGGACTCCTGTCAGTCATATGTTATTCTTCTTTGCATCATCTCGCAGCTGCTGAATTGATTTCTCGTGGTCCCTTACTATTTTGAAGAGATCTCTGTTTTCATGGTCCTTAACCACAATCCTGTCTTCTATATCAGATATTCTATTTTCAGATTCCCTTAATCTGCTCTGCATGCTTTCAATGGAGTTTTTAATCTCCTGAATATCTCTTTGAATCTGTTTCATGGATTCCATCTCTTTCTTATGTTGATCGATCATGGTTTCCATTTCTTTCTTATGCTGGGCATTCATGGTTTCCAGCATGTTTCTGAGCTCATCTACTTTTTTATCTATTTCTGTTCTAGAGCCTCCAATCATGTCTTTCACTCTGTTCACCATCTCTGTAGTTATCTGGGAGATTATTTCTGTTTTGAATTTTTCTAGAGCCTCATTCATCTGTTTTGTTACTTCCTGTGCTATCAGTTCAGGGTGTCCAGGTGGTTGAATATCAGACTTTTCCACCTCTTTCCCCTCAGAATTTGCCTTTTGTGGGGTGGAAGTCTGAGTCTGTGCCTTGCTTAAATGTCTTCTCCTTTTTGTTTTTGGTACTGTCCTTGGTTTAGTTCCTGGGTAGATACTTTGAAGTTGCTTATTGTAAGTATCTTTGTTGATGTATTTAGAACCCTTATGGAATGATTCCTTCTCAGAGGTGTCTTCCAGATATAGCTGGTCTTTAGGTTTTGAGTCTCTAATGGCTCTGAGGCTATTTCATTTTCATTATACCAAGAAGGACAACTGATTAGATCAATCACAACAACTTAGCCCAAGTGATACAATCAGCAACACAATAGCATCAAGTACCTCTTTGAAAATGACAATTTGTGGTAGTTATTAACCTATCACCTTTAACTGTGTGAATTAAATCAAGATCAAGGACCAACCCAACATATGTTTATAGTGAATAAACTCTTCAATATAGCAACTCTACCCTTCGGGATGGGAAGTTAAAAGGAGTTGGGGAGGGAGGAATAGACAGGTAGAGGGATAGGGGAAGGTTAGCAGTGAGGCCAGAGGGCACAGGCAAGAGAAGGAAAGAGACTAAAAGAAAAATAAAGAAGAAATACAAATTAGGGCCAGAACAGGAACACAAAGGGAGATACAGAACAATGTGGGACAGCAAGGGAGTGAGGGAGGGAAAGAGAGAGAGAGAGAGAAAGAAAGAAAGAAAGAAAGAAGAAAAAAGTTTTAAAAGAGTAGAAAAAGAAGAAAAAAATTAAAAATAAGAGCAAAAATATAGTGGTAATTTTGAAAATAACAAATAAAAGATAAAAATTAAAATGAAGGGCCTCCTTCAGGGTGTGTCTCTGCTGTCACAATATACAACTTGCGCAGCAGTGTGCAGTTATGTCAATGAGTCTCAGTAAGCCAGTCACAGACCTGTGATATTCAGGCAGATTTCTGGCTGCAAGTCCTAAGTTGAGCTCCCTGTCCTCCTGCAGGGTTGAACTCTGCCAGGTTCTACTGCAGGTTCCAGCTGCCCTTCCCCTGAAGATAGTCCAGGTTCCGATGGGTGGTGATGACCCCTCCAACTTACCAAGTGCGGTGGTCTGGTGTGTCTTTATTGCAGAGATTCTCTTCACTTTTCCAGTGGGCTTCAGTTTTCATCAGGGAGCCTAAGAGAGGCCCTCTCTCTGTTCACTTCTGCAGCTCAGGACAATGGCTTTTATGTCCCCCTGTGCCTCTATAGTGTGGAATCAGGTAGCTGCACAGCCAAGAGTCCAGAGGCAGGGCCAGGGGGCTGGGGGCTGGTGGGCATCCCCGGGGGGTCTTCACAGTCTCCTGGTCACAAGTGGGTGGAGCGAGCTGGATGGAGGAGGGGACAGTCACCTACGACCACTCTAACCACATGGCTAAGCTGGCCAATTATTTTTATTAATTGCAGACGATGCATCCTTTACTTCTTAGGGTTTGTATCTCCTCATGAGATTGTGCTTATTTCTTTGCGTGACTGGGGCTTGGGCTGTTTCCTTCCTCCCGAGGTGCAGTCGCGAAGCTGTCTTGGGGTCACTGCGGCCCTGACCCAGGCTGCTTTGTCCCCTGCCAGACTCTGCCCTGGGGACTCAGCAGCACCCTCCTCCCAGCAGACCTGCCCCTTGCTCAGGGACCCTTCCGTGGCCCTGGGCGGATTTCGGGGTCCCCCCACCTCACTCTCCAGGGGGGTCACAGTCTCCTCACCCTGGACACCTGGGGCCTCAGCCACTCCCCACAACTCTGCCTCTGCTCCAGTCCCCACCCTCCCTGACCTGCCACGGGGCAGCCACGCAGCCTCCTCCGGTTCATGATGCTTGCAATGACACACTAGCTCATGGTGGCTAGCTCAGGAAACGCGTGAGAAACTTAATTCTCAGCCAGCCAGTTCTCACCTTCAGTGCTCTTCTTACAATGGACTTCGGCTTCAGGTGCATTCTTGGGGGTGAAGTAAGAACCCTGAGTAACTTAGCAGCCCCTGGCAGGGGCCTGCCCTCCCACAGCCCTTGCCTTCCTCCACATCCAACCAGAGGACAGAGTGGGGCCTTCCCAGGCCACGGACCTCCCGGCAGGGCGCAGCATGTGTTTGCCCCATGTGAAGGCCACTCCATGATGGCCTGGGAGACATCAGGGCTCACAGTCCACCCAGGAGGACTTCACAGTTGCACAGACCAGATGGAGTGCCGACCCCTGCCAGCCCGCTGTGCCTGCGTGCCAGGCACTGATGTGTGGCGCACGTGCCCTCACGTTACCTACAAAGACCCCAGTTTCGGGCAAGTTTGAAGAACAGAGGGGCATCCTCGAGACAGAAGCCTGGCGTGGAGACATCCCGGGAGGCCGCTGGTGTGGACACCAGGGACACCTCATTCATGGGGTCCTGAGCCTCCTCCCCAAGGAACAGGAGGGGGCGCTGCGCGTGGGGACGCACATGTGCACATGGGAGGCGGAAGCCCCGACCCTGTACATGGCCGGGCAAGGGCCAGAGGGGCTGGGAAGGGCCAGAGAGCACCTCACAGGCGCCCAGAGCCTGTCCACGGGCCCCACCCGCACGGGCGGATGACAGCCCCAGGTTCTAGGAGATCAACTGGGAACACTTGCCTCTGGCGACCCCGGCACAGCTCACATGTGACACGACTGCTCCCCTCAGGGCTCCCCGGCTCAGAAGGTGGCAGAGAGGACCAGGGGCATCCGGAAGAGCCGTAAATCACGGCCAGAACAGCCCCAGGAGGGCTTGCCAGGGACCCTGAGCCCGTTTCCTTGTCCCTCCCTCATCCCTCCCACAACCAAACTATCTTATTTGGGATTTTCCCCGACGTTTATGATGGAGTCCTCCCCTCTGTGGACTGGCAGTGCAGCTCAGCGGTGAATCCATGAATGCAGAGAGGACAGGACGGGAGCTCTGAATCTGGGCCTGGCCCAGCAGCCCTCGGGAAGTTGGGGCCGGCCCTGTTGGGTCAGAACCGCTGCAGTGCAGCTTGGTCGTTTCTAGGGTTCTCTCCAGTGCACCCCCCACTGATTCTTCCCAGGGTCACAGAGGTGCTGAGAGGCGGCTGCAGGACACTGAATGCTGGGGCACAGGAGGGCAGGGGCAGCCGGGTGTGTTCCCTGCTCAGGCTCTGCAAGGTTGGAGCTCAGGGGACCTGGCGCTGCCAACAGTGCCCACACAGCACCCGCTGTCCCGGGCACCGCACTGCCTGACCCGGCCCCTGGCCCCTCAGGCTTCTTGGCTTTGCAGTCAGAGCTCAGGCCACTCAGAGGCACCCCTGAGGATGCTTAGGAAGTTCCAGCACACCGAGTGTCAGCACATCCTGTCCCTCCACCTGTGTTCCGACTCAGCATCCCAGCCATGAGCAGAGGAAGCCACCCTGGCTCAGGGTCTTCCTGCTCCCAATTCAGAAGTCAGAGAATAAACTTTCACTCGAGGGGAACTGAGGAACCAGGCTGATGGCGTGGACCTCGGTGTCGTGTCAGGAGGAGAGCAGAGGGGCTGTGTGGAGAGACGCACGCACGTGGACGCACGGGCTTCTGGCCAGGTTGGTCTCTTCTACCCCGTCGCCTGCCCCTTCCCCAGGTTTGCATGTCTGGGCTCCAGTGTGCATGATGTGTTTTGATCGTACCCATGTGCCCATTGCCTGCCCTCCCTCCCCATCCCACTCCTTCCCTTCCTTTCGTGGCAGAATCATCTCCTTCCTACATTCTCATCACCTTTTCTAGATTCCACAGACTAGGCAGAAGGTGCGATACCTGTGTTTCTGAGCCGGGCTTATTTTGCTCAACATGAGGATCTCCAGGTCCCTCCATTTTTCTGCAAAGGGTAAAATTTTCTTCTTCCTAGTGGCTGAATAATGCTCCCCTCTTAGATGCACCACTCTTCTTTTATCCCTCTGGCCCCCACCTGAGGCTGGTGGAACTCAGCCAGCCCACAGCTCTCGATGTGAACGGCCGCCGCCCACTTCTCCCTTTGTTGGTGTTGCACTGACTGATATTTCAGATTTAAAACAACTCTTACGTAGTCACAATGTACTGAGGTTTGATTAGCGTGCAATAAAGTATCACTAATTGTAAGTACAGATCAGCTAATGTTGAAGAGTGCAGTCCACAACTATAAGAAATGGTCCAAAATATCCACCACTTTGAAGTTTCTCTGCAGTGCATTCTTGATCAGTGTTTTATCCTCCCTGGCCAAGGACATGCAACTTGATTTATGTCCCACACATCAGCTTGCATTGGCTGGAGTTTTATTTGCCTTTTTTGGTGGCTGGCTTCTTTTATTCAACACCACAAGTAGGAAGGAGATTAATTCGTGCTGTTTCCTGAATTAGCAGCTGGTTTCTCCTTACTCTTCATGTGTTTCATTCTATGTCTCTACCACTGCTCAATGACCTATTGAACATCAGAGTTATTTTGGGTTTTGACTGTTAAAAGGAAGGGTTCTAGAAACATGTGTGCATAAGTCACAGTGAGGACAGGTGTTCCAGTGGCTTTCAGATGAACATTTGTAAGTTGAGTTACCAGGTTGTCTGGTAAACTACGTTAGCTGTGGAAGGAGCTGCCAACCCTCCTCGGAAGTGGCTGCCTCATTTCCTGCTGCACCCAGTGATGCACAAGTGGTAGCTACCTCCACCGTCCCAACCTTGATCGGAAATCCTGCCGCTCCCGTTTCTGACATTTTATTGAATGTGTGGGCTTTTTGTGGGCACATGTGTGTTCTTCTATAAAGTAATTTTGGAAGTTTAGTCTTTTTAGTGGGTCTTTGTTTTTATGCTTGTAATATTATCGAGTTGTAGGAACTCCTAGCCGATGTTCCATGTAGCTGAGAACACATCGGGTTGGCTCCTCCTTGTTGTTTACTGGTGGTGCATTCCCTGGCCACACAAGTTTCCCTGAATGTGGTGAATGTGCAGTGTATTAACAAGAGCACACATGCACTCGACCGTTGTCAGGTGGAATATTCCATGCAGCTCACTAGATCAAGTTGGCTAACCGTGTTGCTCAAGTATTCTATATTTTTATTGATTTTCTGTTGGCTTGTCCTACTAATTACTGAGAGAGGAATGTTAAAACTTGCTAACCGTGGACTTATCTGTCTGCCCTTTGACCCTGTCAGTTTGGGGTTCTGCATTTTGAAGCTCTGGTGTCCAGCAGGACAGCACCTAGGCTGGCTCGTCCTCTCAGTGACTGGGCCCATACCACGTGCCACCTCCTCCATGCTTCTCTTGCTATGTGACTGTGTGTAGCATTAATAAAGCAACACCACCCGCCCTAAAATTAGTACCTGCATGTCTCATATATTTTTTAAGCATTTGTTTTTTAACTTATGGTATCTTTAAAGTTTATAACAGTTATTACCAAGTTAAATCTTGGATTTGGGAGTGGGGTTGCTTTTGTTTTCTATCCAGATCTGCTAACCCATAAAAAGTGTCAAACCAAGCCTGTAGCTGGAGTTAAATATTTGCAGCATTTCTAAGCTACAGTTTACTAACTGCAAAATGTACACAGCTGCAGTGCAGTTTGATGATGTCTGACAGACTCATGTGCCCATGGAATCCATGAAAATCCTGAGCTTCCCGCAGCCCCAGTTCCCTGCTCCCGCCACAGTCAGCCCAGCCAGGGAAGCAAACCACTGGGTCACCGTGGGCCAGGCCTGCTGCCCTGAGCCACGTTTCACGAGCCACACACTCACATGCCCTGCATCTCTGGCTGCTTTTGCTTGGCGTCAAATCTGTCAGTACCATCCAGGTCCCCCCTTGTCTATGTAGTCCACTTCTATTTTATCATTTTTTAGTCAATTATGTTGTATACACAATTTTTGTTCTACTCTCCTCTTTATGAGTATAAAGTTGCTGTAAGCATTTTTGTATAAATCTTTTTATCAAAATAACCTCTCTTTCTTATGAGCAAATATACAGAAGCATAATGCCGGGCCATAATTTTATTAGAAACTGTGGATTGCATGAGCGTTCTAGTTGCTCCAATCCCTGGTCCCCTGCTTTTCATTTGGCTCGCTCTCTCTCTCTCCCTCTCTCTCTCCCTCCCTCCCTCCCTCCCCCTCTCTCCCCTATTGTAATGTCTCCGTGGTGCTACTGTGGTTTCAATTTGTATATCTTTGATTTTTAAAAAAACTACAAGCAGTATTTTTCCATATAATTATTTCCCAAGTAATTCCGTGAATTGTGCTATGGTTTGGGTCTAGATGTCCCTTCAGAGGCTCTTGTGGTCACAGGGCCTTCTCGGAGGTGGCTGGATCTAGAGTGTGTGGTGCTGGGACTAAGGGCATGCGATTATAAACAGCCCATTGATTGGCTTGGCTTGCCCGTATCCCAGTAGCCTGGATAAGGCACAGAAAGAGGCTCATCTTCCCCCTCGTTGCTTTTGTTGCCTTTTGCCACTGTGAACCCTCTGCCGTGCGCCATCCCGCCTTGGAGCCGGCCAATTATGGACTGAACCTGTACAAAGTGCGAGCCAGATGAACTTTTCCCCCTTTGACTTTGAGCGTTGGGTATTCTGTCTCAGTAACAAGAAAAATAACCAAGATAGAGTGTGATGCCAAGCAGATTGCCCTGTTCTGTTGTTATTGTTACACTGAAGATACTCTTTATGTGTTAGGGTTACTAGGCTGTTTTCAGGTATATCTTAGTGAATACTTTCCCCAGCTGTTTACCTGCCTCTTCACTTTCTTTATGATGTCTATTGATGAAATAAAATGATTCTGATGAATTATGAGTTAGCATAATATTCAGTGTTTTTTGCATTTAGTGTTCTTTCTAATAAATATTTTCATATTTCCAGTTCATGAAGCCATTCCCCTAAGTTTTTCCCTAGGAATTATGTGACTTTTACATTTAAGTCATACACAATTTCAGATTATTTGTATAAAGTGAAACAGAATTCAATTATGTTTTTATTGATATAGATTTCCTGTTTGATGCATGGACTCACTTTGGCAACTTTGTCAGAAAATAAGCAGATTGTTAGGTGTGGAGTTCACTGTTCTGTCCCACTGAGTCATTTCTCTGTCCCTACACGAATTCTCTACTCTCTGACCACCATCATTTACACCAAGCGTGGTGCACATCTGTAATCCCAGCACTTGGGAGGCTGGGCCAGGATGATCACTGCAATTTCGAGGCCACCCTGGGCTACATAGTGAATTCAAGACAAGGGCCGGGGATTTAGCTCAGAGGCACCATGCCTGCCTCGCAACCACAAGGTCCTGAGTTCAATCCCTCATACCAAAAAAAAGAATCAATTCATGAATTCAAGACAACCCTGGATTACATAGGGAAACTCCGTCTCAAACAAGCAAAAACAAAAACAATTTATATGACTTGGAATTGAGTAGTGTGGTGGTGATGAGAGCAGACACTGTTCACTGTCCCCACACCTGGCGGGCAAGTGCTAGTGTGGTACTGTCAGTCCTGATGTGGTTTTGTCCTACAGACCCTTTTCATCAGATTAAGGACATTTCTTCCTGTTCCTAGTTTGCTTATAATGTGAGTAGGTGCTGAATTTGTGAAATGCCCTTTCTGTATCTAATGAGAAGATCATATTTTTCTCTTTATTCTGATACGATGGTGAATTACACTAATTGATTTTTAAATGAAAGCCAACTTTTTAGAATTGGGTGAAACTCTTGGTTACATTATGTTTTTCACATCTTCTTGATTCACTTAGCTGTTTCCATAAAGGTATTCCAAATGGAAGGAGAAAGAAGCGATCAGCAGATTCCAACACTAGGATGACAGAGGTGATAGAATTATCTTGAAGTAGTTATCATAAAAACCATTTCCTGAGCAGCTACAAACACATACCAAATAGACGACAAAGAAAGACTTAACAAAGAAACAAAACCCTAAAGAACTGTGGTGGGTTACCTTAATTGTGTCGATTTGACTGGCTCAGGAGCCAAGAAGCGGTGAACAGAGCAGACTTCCAGGTGTGTCGAGTGGGTCACAGAGGGGTGACCTCGTGGACTCCGTTGGTCCCAAGCCTCTTCCTCTCTGTCACTGGTCCCCTGCTCTGCCTGCTGGTGGCTATAAACTATAAGCGCCTTTGCTCAGCCAGGCCCTTCCACCATGATGTTCCTGCTTCAAGAGCAGCTGACCACGGATGGAACCCCGGAAACCTTGAGCTCAATCAGACCTCTCCTTCTGTATATTGTGGATATTGAGTATTGTGTCCCAGGGACAGGAAAGCTGAATAATACAGAAAAATGGTAGCAGAAGTGGGATTGTTCCTGACTGTACCCGACCATGTGGTTCAGAAGCCTTTGAAACTGGTTCATGGGAGGAGTTTGGAAAAATTTGAAGATGTGGGGTAGAGAAGGCTTAGGATATTGTAAGTATTGTAGGCTTGGTGGGCAATTCTGGTCAGAGCTTTGAAAACCGGAATCATGACAAGAATGCAGACAGTAGAGGCCAAGCTCATGAGATTTCAATGGAGAATGAAGATTTGGGGGGTAAGGCTTGGACTAGAGGTCATGCATGTTACACTGTGGCTAAAAATATAACTGCATTTTGCCCATGTCATAAGATTTTGATGAGACTAAGTTTAAGTGCCATAGACTAATTAATCTGGTGAAAGAGATTTCAAGACAGCTGTGGCATAAGTACTTCTGGCTGCTTTTAGACAAATTTTTAGTGAAAATTTTAGGGAGGGAACAGAGCAGAAAATTTTGAAAAACTTAAATTTTGGCTTAGAAGGAACCGTGTATGAAGTTGGGGGTTGGGATCAAGGAAGTGTAGTTGCTGGATTAGAGTCATTAAAAATAAACCAAGTACTTTGAACCAGGACAAGAAGAAAAATGCTTTGAAGGCATCTCAGGAATCAGCAAGATCCCACACATCCCAGGCTCAGAGATGCAGAAGTGTCACCTTTTATTTGAGAAGACATCCCCTGGACCTCCTGCTCAGGAAGGGCCCCTAGGGAACTGGCTCCACAGAATTCATTTCACTGTATTCAGCCATCTGGGTATTCACCGGCCACTGCACCCATGGTCCAAGGGGACCTGGATATTGCTTCTATTGACAGCAGACTGTGGCATTGTCCACATGATACTGTTTTTGGTTGTTTTGTTTTGTTTCCTTCTGGTACCAGGAATCAAACTCAGGACCTTGCACTTGCCAGGCAGGCATGGTGCCACTGAGCTACATCCCTGGCCCCTGATACTGGTTTTACCAGCATGCTGAGTCTAAGAACTGTGGGGTCAGGGAGTCTTCTACACAGGCTATAAGAAAACCCGAGCAAGGATCCCCTGGGAGGGCAGTGTTTGAAGCCTTGGGAATGAAGCCAAAGGTGTAGTAGAGACCCCAGCAAGTCAGGGATGCCAGGAATGTGGAATACCTGCCAGGAAAAGCTGCAGGCCATGAATGGAGGCAGCCCAAGAGAGAGGCCATATGGGCTGTGACCAGCAAGGCCACAGAGGTGGAGCTGCCCAAACCTCCAGATCTCACCCCTCATGACCATGTGCCTCAGATGCAGATGTGGAGACACAGGGTCTCGTGCTGGCTCTGCTCGTTTTCATCTTGCTTTCGTCCAATTCTTTCTATCTTCCTATTCCTTCTTTTTGGAATGGAAATGCTTACCCTGTGACATTGTGCCTTGGGGTTATGTAACTTGTTTCTGTATTTTTACAGAGGTTGATGGTGAAGAGTTTGCCTTTGGTCTCAGGAAAGACTGACTTGGACTTTTGAAACACTGGAACAGTTGAAGGTTTGGAGAAGGGATCATTGCAGTCTGGTTGTACACAGGAGAGGTGGAATTATTCATTTGTTATTGTTTACTTACTTAGAGATTAAGTGTAGTTTAAAGAGATATGTTTGGGCATTCGCTTGACAAGGAGTGGAATGTGGTGGTTAAGCTTAACTGTATCAACTTGATTAGGTTAGAGCTACTGAGAGAATTGGTAAAGTACCCTTCTGGGTGTCCCTGAGTGGGTCATGGAAGCATGATCTTGGGTAATATATCTAGTTCCTCACCCATTCCTCTCTAGCACTGTTTCCCACCTCTGCTTCCCAGCCACCCTGAACATTCCTCCACCAGGCCCTTCTGCCATGTTGTTCCTGCCTTGGAGTCAGCCATCCACGGACTGAATCCTCTGAAACCTTGAACCCAATTAAACCTCTCCTCCTTTAAGTTGTACGTGTTGGGTACTGTATCTCAGGGATGGGAAAGGTAACTAATAAAATAATCAAATGTAAAATTTAGAAGGTAAAATTAAAAGGATGTGCCACGTTATTATTTATAATCTTTCTCTTGGTCCTCCATTCTTCTATCTTTAAGCCTATGTGGATTTACTCCTTATCTCCAATTGCTCTTATATCTACTCAGTAAATTTTTATTTTGCATTTAATATACTAGGGATAATCAAAATACATAATGCATGTTTAAATTTTTAAAAATTTATTAAAGTAAAAGACACATGCCATTAATCCATTTCAAATTATCTCACTTCAAACACATTTGTCCCATCATTCCTGCCTCTTTCTGAAGCAGTTCTATCTGAAAGTCCTCTTTTGGGAGTGTCTTGATGAGGTGTGATCAAAATACAATGAATGCTACTGTTGAGTGCCATCCAAGGGAAAAGTGGGCTCAGGAAAACATCACAGTGTGTTCTGACTTTATTCACTGTATCTGGCATCTTGTGACTTCTGGCTCTTCCTAAAGTCAAAATGACCATGAAAGGTCAATGTTTTGAATTGATTCAGGACATCAAGGCAGCCCTGGAAGTATAACTAAAGACACTCAGGAAAGAGGACTCCAGAGCTGCTTCAGAAAGTGGCAAGAAGATGGGATGGGATAAATGTGTTCCAAGTGAAATGGAAGATTTTGAGGGGGATTAATAGCAATGGATCTTTCAAGGCAATAATTTTCTGTTTAAACATTCACTGTATTTCTGTTCTGACACTTCACTTCATTTTTTCTTTAAAGTTCCCTTTCTGTGTTGGGATTCTTCATGTCTTCATTCATTATGACCATGTTTTCTTGAAAGTCCTGAGATACATGTGTACTAATTGTTTTGAAATCGTCATCTGTGCATCCTCGTGTCTAGTTTCTATGACCTGATTTTCTTCTGGAGTATTGATCACATTTCCCATTTCTGCACACATCTGATATTGTTTTTCATATCCTGGACACTGCAAGACACTTCAAAGGCTCTGGAGTCTGTTACCTCCTCCAAGGATTGATTCACTTTATCCCACCATGTATTCACCCCTCTGAGCCCACATCCCTAACTCTGTCTCGCTTTCAGTGGGCAAACCCAACATCTTTACCCAGTTCAGTTTTACGGCTGTTTTGGTTTGTTTTGCAGCAGAACCTGGAGCCTCCCCATGCATGTGCATTTGAGAGTGCACAGACTGCTGCTGCCCTGAGGCCCTCCTGTGTCCTCTCCCTGGGGAATTTCCTCCTGTCTCTCCATCAGGACTGGTGTCCCTGCACACTGTCGTCAGAGCCCTGGACCAGGAGCCTGTGGCTTCCTGCTTGGGTCCTTAGCAGCCTGCTGAGATCTCTCTCCATCTCCTTCCAAAGGCTGGGGTGTTGACCATCACTTCCCCAAGGATTAACTGCAGTGCTGAGAAGGGTTCACCTGAAACCCTCCCCACCCTGACTTTATTCCCTGCAGATTCCCTGTCTGTCCTTTCCTCCAGTGTTGCTTACTCATAACCAAGTCAACATCTGGTGCCTGGGAGGGAGGACGTTGCTCACAGGTGGTGGCACAAAGTGAACTGTGCCCACAAGGAGCAAACACAATCACATCTCTAACCCCACTCCTCCCGCCCTGGAGTTGCTGGACCTGGAGGCCCAAAGCTGCAGACGCCCCTCACCAGCCCCGGCCAGGCAGGGACTCAGACAGGTGGGTGCAGGTGGTGGCGGGAGTCCGGCCTGAGGGTCTCTCCTCTCCTCGCGTCCTCACGCACCTGAGCTGACCCTGTGGCTTCCCTTTCATGCAGAAGGGAGACACGAGCACCACAGAAAAGGGCCAGGTTTCTAGGCAATCCCTGTCTCTGTTTCCTTATTGGACCGAGGGATCATAACCGCCAGTGGTGTTTTCCCAGTAATGGCTTTTCCACAGTCGAGAGCTTCCAGCACACCGCTGGTGAGTCTTGTAGAAAGCGTTCTCCTCTTTGGTCTGCACTCTGGGCTGTTTAATGGAATTGTTCAGGGACAATAGACAGAATCATCCATTCCCTTTAGTGACAGATAAGGTTGTCCTGCTCGGGAGGGAAGGCGGAGCCCTGCCGACCCTGACCGGATGCTGCCCGGCCCCCACAAGAGCACATCCCGGAGTCTCCACTGCGTTTCCAACCCACCTCCCTCAGAGAACAGCCAGCTTGCTGTGCCGCGGCAAAAGCAAACACCACCAATGGGCGTCGGCAAGAAGGAAGAATATTTAGCTTATTAATTCACAAGTGCTGTGTGTATATTTATTTTAGCATTCTCGTTTGATTATTTGAACAAAACAATGTTTTTCCTATGTTCATTAATGCTTCTTCAAGATCAGAGAATTCAGTGAAAAGTTCACAGATGAGAATTTCCCTGTGTTGCAGTCCAGAACCAAAGCCCAGGATTTGTCGATACTTTTGCATGATGACAAGGAGTCCCCTTACATGGCAGAAAACTGATCCTCGTGACAGTCACAACCTGTAATTACCCTTCCTTCGCCCATGTCCTCGGCTGAGCTCTTTTCATATTTTATATCTTTTACATTATTAGATTTTAAAACAGACGTGTTAGAGATTATTAATTTGTTAACACAGTCTGAGCTTAACTCATGACAATCTCAAATCTGTGTTTTCCCCGACTTCCACCAGAAACTGGGGACTCCTCCCGTGTCTGGGGAAGGTGTTTGTCTCAACTCTGTAGAGCTGCAGGGAATCGCAGAGACATGGCAGCAGGGGTGTGGGCCAGGCCGGAAATCCTCCAGGGCAGTCAGCGTCCTGGGCAAAGGTCCCCTGATCCTGGCCACATGTGTGTTCCAGAACTCACATCCACTGTCGGATGGAAGTTGAAAACAATAATGAAAAAACTTGACCAAATCTACTTGAAAATTATCCCTAAACAGATACTGAAAAGTAAGTCAAGTAAAAACAATCGAGCCACGTTAGGAGTGAAAATTAAGACTTTGAAAATCATCTTCGGGTGACGGATGATCGAGCACAACCCCCATGTATTTTGTTAAACCATCACTGTTGCTTCCGAGAGCACAGGAGAGTAAGGCCAAGCGCAGCCCGAATGTGACCTGCTGAGTAAACCATAGCCCAGCACCAAGCCAACTCCTGGAGTATTTGGCTGAGCTCAAATAAATTATTCTGGATGCAGGCCACAGGAGGGCCTGTACAGGCCTCCCTCGCAGGGGAGAAAGAGCCCAGCCACACACGGTGTCCAGAGATGAGAAAGGGTGGCTTCTGCAGGGGGCTCTGACCACGGGGCAGGAATCTGGGGTCAGCCCCGGCCAAACTCAAAGCAGGGCTGGAGGCTGTGACTTCTCAGCCCCAGAGAGGCACAGAAGGCTCCCCGCAGTCAAGGGTGTCCATGTCCTGCTGAAGAGACCCTTGGCCCTGGCTGCTACCCCTTCCATCTGAGGCTGTGGCCACCTCCTGGGCCCTGCCACAGCAACAGTGCCACTGCACTGCCCCTCCGAGATTTGCCACTCACCGTTTCCAAACCTCTGCCCGGCACAGCTGAACGCAGCCCTGAGCCATCGAAGGGCACCTGGCCCAGCTCGCTGAGGGTGCGATTCACACGCGAGTGCTGAGTGTGAGTCTCCGCAGCAGTCAGGCCAGGAGCCCTGGGCCATGAGAGGCTCCAGGCCAGCCCTGCAGGCATCCGCAGCCCCGAGACAGGGAGCAGGATGAGGTCCCTGGGGGCACGGACGCTGGTCACAGCACTTCCCGGTGGGGATGGAAGGCAGCTCCTCAGGCCTCAGGTCGCCAGGTTGTCCCATGTCCTCCAGCCCGCTCCACCGCAGGGAAAGCACAGGCTTTTCTCACTCACCACTGCAGCTCTACCGCTGGCCCAGTCTGTACGAGAAATGCCTACTTGTCAGTCTCCACAGCTCGGAGACAATGCAGCAATGTCCGAAGCCACACGTGGGACCGGCCCTCCCGGGCAGCACGGGACTAGGACAAGTGGAGTCCTCAGAGGCTCTGTTTCCCAATGAGCCGCGCTCCTCGCTCCAGGTGCTGCAGGGTAGGGCCCGGCGCAGCTGTTGGGGACCCAGGCTCGCCCACCTCAGCCTCTCGCTCGCTCCCAAGCCCGCTCTCAGGGCTCAGCTCCAGCCCAGGCCCCGTGGGACATCTGAGCCACACAGCTGCACCCTGCACCCCAGCGCCACCTCCGCGGCACCCCCAGGTCCCACTCAGCCTTCTGCCAAAGCGCTGCTGGTGCTGGTCGCATTCTATTATGAAGGAGTAAGAAGCTAAATGCTATGCAGTCGGATAAACGTGAAGAGGGGCTGTTTCATGCAAATCAAGTTAAGTGCTTGGGAAAAACATGTTGGCGTGGAAAGTGATTTAAAGTGATTCCTGTGAAATGAAGGCTGGGCAGGATAACCATGAAAGATCGAGGAAGCCTCTGGGGCATCTCGGGTTCTTCCTTTGCGTGTGCTGCAAGTGTTTCTTATGTTTCTGGTCCTCTGGAAAGAACCCTGACTTGTGCAGAAGCCAACATGCTTCGCACGTGTGTGTGAGAAACAGGAAAAGCCGAACCCCAAGGAGGGCGCTGTCTCTGAGGAGCGGCAGCGAGGCCCGCATGCATCCGGAGTGGACTGAGCAGTGGGGGTTCACTGCTGAGTTTAGGGTCCACCCTCACTGTGTCCAGTTAACTGTCCAGTGTCCAGGCTGGACTTTGAGTAACCACGCACCCAGCCAGGCTCAGAGCCACCAAACCACCTCTCTGCTGCAGGCAGGCTGAGCCCAAGCCCTGAACTCAGGGCGTCGCTGCTGGGTGAGAGCCAGGAGAGCGCGGGGCAGCCCGACCTGACACCGTGTGCGGACACGTCACCATCTGTTAGATACAAACCGGTGTCCAGGGCTCACAGCACAGCTTTCCTCTCATCTTGCTTCCTTTTCCAGCCTCAGGCCTGGTTTCCTTGCCCAGGAGTTTCCTCCCACTTCCAGGAGCGACGCACTCAACACTGCATCCACCCATGTCCTCATCCGCGGGGCACCCGTCTGGGCTGGGAGGACCTCGCCCTCCCGGCCCCCACCTGTGCTGGTGAACTGTCATGCTGCAAAATGGGGACATGTGGATGGCACCGGGACTGTGCCTCCTGGAGCCCGCAGGGCTGGAGAATTGGAACATTCACCAGGGACGAGGACCGTGTGTTGTGAGTGTGCAGGAGGCCTGGAGGGCCACGTGTCCGGGCATCGGGCTCTGTCCCTGGCCATGGCCCCTCCCTTTGTCCTCGAAGCCAGTGAGGTGGCAGCTGCTACTTCTTCCAGGTCGAGACGCTCAGGAGGGGCCGAGAGCATGAGGGCACAAGGACTGGGTGAGGCGACCTTGCCACCCTGTCCCTCCTTCCCACAGCCTTCAGCATTCTCTGCAGACGGGAACTACATGCCAGCCCACGGTGCTCTGCTTCCTGGGCATCTCTTTTCTGTCTCAGGGCTCAGGGGTCCTGCGTGCCAGGTCGGTGGGCAACAGCCGTCCCGAATGCCAGCCAGCACGCCTGCCCCTCCCCTGGCTGCAGCACAGGTGGCCTCACTGTGGTCTGGCCAGCGGGATCTGGACACCCTGCCGTGACGTCAGGTGAGCCCTCGGTTAGGGGATTGACCTGGTCGATCTGCAGGTGCCCTGCACCCTCAGAGGCACCCCAGGCCCTGGAAAGGTGGCTCCTCCTCAGAGCCTTCTGGTCTGGTGTGCAGAGTGACTGGGAGCGGTGCGTCAGGGAAAGGACCAGGTGGGCACAGGGCTCAGGGTGTCCCCTCAGCCACAGCACAAAAGGAACCGAGTCGATGATGATGTCATCAGGCAGGGTCCTGGGGCCACTGGGGAGCCCTCCAGGGAGACTCCCCTACCGCTTCCTGAGACTACCACGACACAGGTTCCTTAGGAGATGGGGAGCTCTTCACCAAGATATCACTGCTCACTTACTGTCAGCCTCAAAGTGTGTCTATAAACGCTGAAGTGTGTGCGTGAATATAGATGTGTGTGCATGTGATGGGCATGTGTGCAAGTGTCCTGCACGTCCGCAGCTGGTGGTCCTCTGGTCTGCAGCACACCATCCCCTCCTGCATCTGTCCACGGTGCTCCCAAGCTGCAGTGCTGGGAGGGAATGTGGCCACCGTGCGAGACCCAAGCTCCTGACCCTGAGATCCGCACACTGTGCTCAGTGTGGCTCTTACAAAAGTGGGCTGCTCCCACTTTTTTCCACTATAAATGACGCTGTGATGAGAGCTACATAAATGTGACTTTCTAGTCCCCTGGGGATTTTATCCTTTCGTAAGAGGAGAATCTGAGTTAAAGCTCAAAGCGCCATTCCTGAGCTCCCCACGCAGTGCAGCCGAACAGACCCATGCCCCATGGCACCTGCGTCACCCACACCTAGCCAAGCACGTGGCAGCCCGCAGGCTGGAAGCTGGCCTTCTGCTCATTTCTATGTCTCGGCCTCGGAGACGGCCCGGGTCTCCACTGGGACCCGGATTTCTTTTTCTGCTCTGACCATTCATCTCCTTTCTATTTGGTTTTCATGTTTTTCTTACAAACTTCTATGAAAATAATTGGCAATTAATGTTCCAGCCCAGGGACAAAAGCTTTAAATGAGGTCAAACAGAGGGGAAAGGACACCTCGGGCTGAGGGGGGACTCTCAGGGCCCCTCACAGTCAGGTGCCACTGCAGGGGCAGTATCGGGATGCATCCCACGGCTGGAACCAGCTAATGCTGTGACTCCTAAAATGTCAGCCTCTTAACAAAACCTCAACAGCCTCAAAACAAAGGCAGGTGCATCTGTTGTTCAGCAGACACTCAGTAGGGTCCAGGCTTTAGACCTGGGCCTTGGACAGGCTGAAATTTATGGGCAAAGATGAAATTTCAAATTCTTTATCTTTGGCCCTCTTCAAATTGCATTCATCCAATTACTCGCAAATCCAGTAACTTTGGGTTAAAACAGGAAAAGCTCCTACACTGCTGGGGCGTGTGAAACCTAGAATCCTTTCTCCGCCTCTGACTGTACATTTCACAGCTGCCCCGCAGGCCTCTCCCCGTGAAATGGCTATGTCCCCACTTGGCTGGAGGTCCTGGCCTCCTCCAGACGTGCTGTCCCAGCCCTGTTCCAGCCCATGCCCCAGGCCAGCTCCCAGGAGTGGTGACCAGGAATGGCCTCAGAACGCCAGCTGAGACCTATCTTCGGAAGAGGTCAGTGTCCTGAACTGGTGTGCTCTAACTTGAGGCCTCAGGGCCCCGACCCCTCTGCTGAGACAGAGGATGGGGACCCCCTTCCCCTGGGAGCTGACAGCCTGGTGCGTGCACACCCAGCTCTGGCAAGCTAATGAGTCACTGTAAGACTCACTTTCCACACCTGTGAAATGGGTACTCGTGTCCCAGGGTGGGAAGGGTTGATTACACAGGTGCACATGCAGCATGGTGCCCAGGGCAGGTTCCTACAGGGCAATCTTACTGATCCTCCGCCTCTGCCCACGGCTCAACAGTGAGGCCACTGCCCCCAGCTGACGGGCGGTGCCAGCACTCCGGCTAGGGACAGGTCCTAGAACTCCCGATGAGCCTGAAGGGTGGCCAGTCTGTGTCCAGGTCCTGCTGTGTCCAACCCCTGGGCGGTATGGCCCCTCCTGGCCTAAGGGACTGCGGCATACAGCGTCTCTGCCAAGCCAGGCTCGGGCAGGGACAGCAGAGGCGCAGGTGCCCCGAGGCAGGGCCTCTGACAGTGACAGACGGCCAAAGCCACGGTGGAGAACCCTGAGTGACAAATGGTGGGCTGAGGAGCAGGAGCCGGGAGAGAGGCACTGCCTGTCACTCCGCCAAGCAGACCGGAGATCACGCAGCCTCCTCAGCCCAGCGAGGCTGTGACCCTTCTCACCTGATTGCCCGGCCTGCCTCTGTGATCTGACACATTGAAAACAAGCTCAGGCTCAGGCGGGGCTCCTCTCCAGTGGGTCGGAACTTGCGAGTGACAGGCTCTCCTTCCTCCACGCAGACAGGCGCTCGGGGAGGGGCCTGCGCAGGACGCTGCCTCAGCGACGGCCACAGCGCAAGGGCGGGAGCGGCCCAGTCCAGCCCTGCCCGTCCGCGCGCTGTGCCCAGCACGTTCCCGCCTCCGCCTTGCTCTGCCCAGACCCGTCCAGCCCCTGCCAAGTCCATCCCGCTGCGGCCAGCCCAGTCCTGCTCTGCCCGCCCGTGCATCGCTGTCCGTCTCCGTCCATCTCGGTCCAGTCCCCTCCCCGCAGCACCGCCCGGAGCGCAGGGCCCGCTCCGCAGCGAGTCCGCGGGCGGCCAGCAGAGGGCGCTAACGGGGGCCGCCCGCGCTGGGCGGACCGACAGACCCAGGCGCCCGACCCGCCCCGACGGAGGAAGGCGCCGCGGGGAGGCCTCAGGCCCCGGCGCGGGCTGGGCGGCTGGCGTCCAAGTCAAACGCGCTGCTCCTGCCCCACACGCGGGGCGCTTTGAGTCGCCTCCCGGCCCGGCTGCAGCCAGGAAGACGCCCCGAAGTCGGGGCCCAGCACTGCGATCCAGCGAGACTGAGGCCGGGCTGCTCTCAGCACTGACCGGCGTGACCACCGCAAAGAAGCGGCCACCTGAGCCGATGGGCCTGTTTTCTCTGCCCCAAGCACTTCCGTCGTTTCAGTGAATGACAAAAAATCACATAAGCCACGTGACTTGGAAATAAATATGAAAGACTATGGGAAATTCACGTTGACAAACAATACTTTTAACAGCCAACTTGACCCAGTGTCACCTAGGGTACAGGTATTTTGAGACGCTTCGAAAGGGCTGTCAGGATTCAGTCCGACCTGTGCTGCAGCCTGGGGCTCCTCGGTGCCTGCAAGTGTTAGGCTGCATCCAGATGTCCCCCAAAGCCCCATGCAGTCATGGGGGGGCTTTTCCGACGTGGCTGGATCCAGGGCGTGTGACACTGGGACTGATTCATGGTGCAATGCTAGGATCAAGGGTGCTAGGATGAAGGGTGTGAGTGCTGCCCGCCCGAGGTAGCCTGGAATAGATACTAGGGATAGAAGGCGCAGTGGTCGCCCCTTGCTGCTTTGCTACCTTCTGCCCATCATGAACTGTTCCCCTCTTCCACGCCACCCTGCTTGGAGCCAGCCAATGATGGACTGAAACAGAGCTAGATGACCTTTCCTCTTTTAACTTTGGGCACCAGGTATTTTGTCCCAGCAACAAAAAAGTAACTAAGACAGAGGGTGTTTGGGAGGGTGACCAGAAGGTGGCCAGGAGGGTGACCGGAGAGTGCAGTTCTGTCCAGTCAGGGCACACCAGAGAATTTACCAGAACAAGACGGTCCTCTGCACATGCCTCGTGCACATAGCACACAGCAGTGTAGCTCTAGCTACAGTGGCTGGTACCCTGTGCACAGGAGTAGGAGGTTCTCTACTCGGCTTTTTGGTTTGTCTGTTCTTGCCGTACTGGGTCAAAGCCAGGGCTCCAGTCTGCTCCGCGCTGAGTTTCACCCCCGCCCCGCGGTTCTGGTTTTCAGTGCACAGACAGAAAAGGGGCGGTGCTTGACACCACAGCTCACCTTCACGGCCAGGTGGAGTCAGCAGCTGTCCTGGCCCATCCTCCTATCCTCGCTGTCCCACCAGTAAAGAAAATGGGCCTGTGCCACAGGGGGTCACATTACTCACTGAGGTCCCCAAGACTCTCCAGTAGTTTATGCTTATTGGAGTCCAATTCAGTTATGCAACTTTGCATGCATGAGCTGATATGTGGGCTTTTTTCTTTAATGTGAAAATGCACATCACTTACAACTCACGAAATCTAGTAGGAGGGCCTTGGCATGAATGTGGAGAATGGGGAATCGGGAGGTCTGTACATCCACCATTCACAGAGACAACATGCACGCATGTGTGTGGTAGGCAAGACACGGGTAACATGTATGCAATATGTACAGATACACCATGGGTAAGGCTATTAATGGCAGAATGTATACATATTCTGTGCCTTACGGACATTCTGCCTAATGTCGCGTATATGTAAGTGAGCATGAGGACACATATTGGCCACTTTCCTCATCACTGGGACGAAACACTGGACACCACAGCTCAAAGGAAGAGAGGCTTATTCGGTTCACATTCTAGAAGTCACACTCCTTGCCTGGTGGGCAGCATGGTGGAAGGGCCTGGGCAGAAGAGAGCTGCGTGGCTCGTGGAGGACAGGAAGTACGGGGAAGGAGGAGCCAGGAGGTAGGTTTGTCCTTCCAGGCCGCACCCCAGCGAAGGCCTCTTCCCACCAGCCCCACCTCCTGACACCAAGCCAGCTGCAGCACACCAGTCGTAATCCAATCAGCTTTCAGAGCCAGCTCTGCGCTCCTGAGGCTTTGGGGGGCTCCAGATACAGAACAGGAGCTGAGTGTTGGACTGGATGAGACAGAGAGGGAGCGGAGGGCCCCCCATTTCCATTAACAGGACCTCCACACTGGATTCTGGATCAGCGACTGAGAGGAGCTGAAAGACACCATCAGGCTTCAGCGTCAAGAAGCATAAGGAACTGACAGGGCATTTCAGGGAGCCTACCACCACACAGCCCAGGGGACAGGGCCTTCCCCAGGCACCTGAGCACTGCAGCCAGGAGTGGTTGCTGTTCCCACATGAAAGACAGTGTCCTGGGGTGACACAGGGAGAAGAAATGACAACTTCATCCGATTGCCTAGGGTGTGTAATGGTAGAATATAGACACTGCAAAGACAAGTGAAATCTCGGTAAAAGGGAATATGTAAGGAAAACGTTCCTAGCTGACAAAAAGAAATCACTGCAATAAAAATACCAAACACAGTAAAGTGCTTTCAGGGGATTTTTAACTGAGACGAAACAACACATTTTAAGTGACGTTGCTGAGACACGGTCCTAGCGTGACACTGGACTGCGGGTGCACCTGCATCGGAGGTGCAGACAGAGCAGAGCGACCAGAGCCCAGGCGAGCGGGAGGCGTGCGGTGTCTGTCTGCACAGCGCAGGGCGGTGTCCAGCGACCCTGCAGCTCGCAGTGCTCAGAGACCTGTGCTGCAGCTGCCCCTCTCCCCACAGCTGAGACGCAGGAGAGGGTGCGGCTGTCGAAGGAAGGCTCTCAAGTGACGGTGCGGGAGCGCACTGGCGAGGGCCTGGTGGAGTGGAATCAGGAGAAAATGTAGGTGTGCCACGCCGGGGAGTCCGCAGGAGAGTCCTCATTGGTGGTCTGAGCTGCAGAGCGGGAGGATCCAGGCGCCGCTCACTCCGGGAAGCTGAAGCCGGAGACCAAGAGGGAACGAAGAGGCAGCTCCAGCCCCAGGTCCAGACCCGGAGCTCCCCGGAGAGTCACCACGGTCTGCACTGGGGGCTGAAGAAGCTGGAGTCCCAGAGACAGACGGCCAAAGGGCGCACCGCAGCCACTCGGGAAGAGGGAGCTCTTCCAGACGATGCACTTCCTTCCTCTTTCCGCTTCCTGTCCGGGCTGCAAGCCTATTGGTTGCTGCCACCCACATCCGGGGTGGGTCTCTCCCCCTCGATTTGCCAGCCTGCATATCAATCATCCACGGACAGACCTGGCGCCGTGCCCACCGCCCTACAGTGGCTTTTCCTTCAGTCAAGGGGACGCCTTGATCAGCGGTCAGAGAGGGACAGAGCGGTACCACCGTCCAGTTTTTTACTCAGCAGCGTTCTTTGCAAGTCCCAGGCACACCCTGGGCACTACAGGAAGGAAGAGGATGACGGTGGATTTGGGAGGGAAACCAGTGTGTGAACTGGTCACGGGAACAGAACACGCTTAGAGCCGGCAGCAGAGTAGAAGGTCGTGCCAAGGTCACACTCACAGGACCCGTTCCGACCCAGTTCCAAGCCCCGACCGCCCCCATGTCGGCAGGTGCTTCTCAGATGTGTGACCCTTCCAGAGCTCTATGTGGGACTTGCCCACTGGGGAAGCACTGAAGTGGTGGTCTTCAACAACAGCAGGTCCAGAGAGGAAGTGACCCGTGGCCAGTCACACCTCTGTGAAGTCCCTCACCCACCTGCCTCCTCGGACACAGCCATGTGAGAGTCCCGGGACTCCTGTCCCCACCACCACTCAGCTGCCCACCTCTGGCCAGGACCCAAGAGCCACCAAGTGAGTGGCGCACAGCTGAGCCCTCGAGAACTCTCTCCTTGGCTCCACAGGCTCTGGCGCTCAGGGGTCACTGCCTGAACAAAAAGACACAAGGCACTGGTTTTGCAACCCAACACCAGGCAAGGTGGACAACTTAGTGAGACCCTGTCTCAAAAAAGTCTGAGATGCAGCTGAGAGTGAAGGCCCTGGGTCGGTCCATCCCCCAGCACCACACAAAAAAAAAGAAGAAGGAAAGGAAGGGAAGGAAGGAAGAAAAGAGAGAAGGAAGAGAAAGGAATGGGAATAAAAGAAAAAGAAAGGCACACAATTTATCACTTACCAATGTTTATTTCTGGAATTTTCTATTTAAAATTTCTGGATTGTGGTTGACCACAGATAAGTGAAACCACTACATGTTTCATACCAGGAAGGAGAACCAGACACCAAGGGAAGAGTATAGCAGAGGAAGAGCCACCTGGGTCCAGGACCTCTGGATGTAAGGATGACAGCGCCAACATGCCATCGTGAAGGCCGCCACCGTGTGCTTGAGGAACAGAGGGAACTGGGGCTGGAGCACCTTTTGGAAATGCTCTGTGAAGCAGAAGGTGGGAGAGTGTTGGGACCAGGGACCTGGAGGACCAGGGTTCAGCATCCTGTGGGGACTGGGGTCTGCTCCAGGCACAGGAGGCGCCAGGAGCAGAGTCGTCTTCCACAGAGCAGGCTCCTGGGTGGTGGATAGGACCCTGGGGACCTGCAGCACCACCAGCTGCTGTCACTGTGGCTGTGGGTGTGGCCCAGATGGGTTCAACCTGCTCACCTCTCCCTGTAGGTCGAGGATGAACCTGCGCACAACTTGAGCCCAGCAGGGAGTCGCGTGCCCCGTCTCTGGTGGCTGGTGGCAGGGCCAGCCTGTCACTGGCCGGCAAGCCCAGCAGTCCCTGGGACACAGCAGCGGCTCTCTGAGCAGGAGCCTTCGCCAGCGCTGGGGTCTTCCACTCAGAGAAAACTCCAGAGCTTCTGCCATGCCTATTTCCAGGGCAACTGTCCTGGCCATGCTGCCTTCCCCGAGAAGCACAGGTGAGGGGATGGGTTGAGCAGTGGCAGAGCAGTGACATTCCATACCTCCAGCTCCAGGACCTCCTGCCACGTTGCCAGACACGCCCTGGATGAAGTCAGGCTCCTAGGGAAACATTCATGAAGAGCCATAAAACTGAATAACCATGGCACGTCAGTGCCCTGTCCCGCCCTCCAGTCTGGCAGCAGCACCAGCACCGATTTCTTCTGCTTGACTTTTATTCTAGTTGGCATGTAGGGCAAGATGCTTGACAGATTCCCCCAAAGTAATGATAAAACTGGGAAGTATTGTCACAAACAATGTTGCAGGACTCAGGGGCTCAAACAAAAACATCCCCACCATTGAGAAGGACGCATTTTTTAAAAACTTACTAGAGCTCAGGCAAGAAGGTGGGATGTGTGGTGCTTTCTGAGCACAGCCCCAGCCCTGCCCACCATGTGGCCTGGGCGGGTGGTAGTGTGGGTTCTCCCACCCTCGGGCTGCAGACCAGCTAACTGCATGCACAGGGCAGGCACAGCAGAACAGGAAGATCCTGACAGAGGGAGGCCATGCCCAAGCCCAGCTGACCACAGGGACAAGGGCAGCTGCACCAGCTCACTGGGCCCACGGGACCCAGGCAGTCTTGTCGGAAGCTGAGCACTCTCATCAGAAGGGTACCTGCAGACCAGGCCCAGTCTGAAACCGAGATCAGGGAGGGGAACCAAGCGGAGGTGGCAGGAGCCCCTCACTTCGGGGAAACAGAATTTACAGGACGAGACCAGACCAGTCACTTAGCAAACAGCAAACGAAACAGCAATGACAAAACAGCAGGAGGGGTCACACTATAGAGCGGGTGCAGCATATCACCGAGGAAATCAAGTTTTCAAAACACCATGAGACAGACACAGAACGAGAAAGAGCAATCCCTACCCAGGGAAAAAATAGTAGATAGAAACCCTGAGACCCAGGCGTGGAACCTACAAAGTCCTCAAGGAAGCTGGATGAAGATGTCCAAAGAACTGAGAAAACCACATCTAAAAAGTTAAAAGAAAAGGTCATGATAATGACTCCTTCAGAAGAGAATATCAACAGAAGTGTAAATTATGCAAAGAAATCAAATGGAAATTATGAAGTTGAAAAGCACAATACACAAAATGAAAAAATATCCTCTCAACTGAAGATTTGGACTGGCAGAATAAAGACTCAGAAAACTGAAGATAGCTACAAAGAGAATTTTCAATCTGAAGAGCAAAAGTGAAAAAGAACGAGAAAAACAAAACAAGCAGAGCCTGTAAGCCCAGCAGATACCACCAGGAGAAGAAAGACACCTTCAACAGGAGCCCCAGAAGGGGCCAAATAGAGTGGCAGAAAAATATTTGATAAAATAATAAATGGAAACTTAGCAAACTAAGGAAAAATCTGCATGCCAAGAAGCTCAGCAAGTTTAAAACAAGATAAGAACCAAGAGATCCATACATAGCATGTCATAGTCAAATTGTTGGAAAACAAAGAAAAAGAACATTTTGCAAGCACAAGAGAAAAGAGAAAAATACTCGCCATACATGAGGGACCACAGTGAGATTAACACTGACTTCGCATGAGAAAATGTGTATGGGAAAAGTCACAGGACGGCATCTTCAGAGTTCCAAAGGGAAAAAAGCTTTCAACCAAGAATCCTTCAGTCAGCAAAACACCTTGTGAAAATGAAAGCCAAATGAAGACTTTGCCAAGTGAATAAATGTTGAGAGAATTTGCTGCTAGAACACCTATCTTATAAGAAACAGGAAAGAACTCCTTCGTGCTGAAGGGGAGTAGCACCAGGTGCTAGCTCAAATGCATGTGAAGAAATAAGCAGCATGAGGGTCTTGTGCAGACAAATGTGAACACAATACAAGTGCATATTCTCTGTTGTCCTCTGAACTTATTCTACATAAAGACTTAGTGCAGTGATAGAAAACTGAATTGTTGGGCAAACAGCATAAATACACATCCATCACATACAGCAATAGCAATGTGAAGGAAGAGGGGCAAAGCTACATTACAGCCAAACGTCTGTATTCTGCCAGAATTCAGTTAGAGTTAACACATTCTGTCAAAAGCAAATATGAACACCATCATCCCCACAGCATTATTTTCCTAAGGCAAAAACATTAAAATGGGGCAAAGTAGAACATTAGAAAAGTTCTGTTTAACACAAGAAAGGCTATAAAAGGAAAAAATGGAGGAAAACAAACATGAAGAAAACAGCAAAAGGGCAGAAGCAAATCCAAGCACGTGACTAGCTCCTCCGGGACACACACAAAGCCAGCTATTGCTCAGATGGGTTAAAAACAAAACAGGGGAAACATGGTCCAACGTCCTCCTCTTTATAAGAAATGCACTTCAGCTTCCCAGACACAAACACTGAAAGCAAATGATGAGAAAACACAAACTATGCAAACAGAAACAGAGAAGAGTTGTCTGCTGATGTCAAGGACGTGAACCTGAAAAGCTGTGATGAAAGACATAGAGGATTCACCAGAAAGGTGCATTATGCATATGAACACACACACACATCCACACACACATGCACACGCACACACCCCTAGCAACAGGGCCTCAAAACACACGCAGCAGAACTGACGGAACCCAAGGGAGGAACCAATGACCCCGCAGTGCTGACTGGCACTGTTAGGGTTTGGTTCTAAAGCGGCCCCACTGCCTCATGTGTTTGGAGGGTGACTGGGTCGTGGGGACGCATGGCCACGTGGGTCTGGCTGGAAGGGGTGGGTGACGGGGTGTGCGCTGGGAGCCTCATCTGGTAGCGACAGCTGCCTCCTGTGCCCACCCAGCCTCGCCAGGGCACATGGATGAAGTGACTTGGTTCCTGGCCCTCTTTAGCAGGTAAAGACCGGCCTCTGCGTGACCAGAGCCAGGAAGCAAGGAGAGAACCAGACAAGGGGCACGAGCCCATGAGCCTGTACAGTGCTGCAGTCCCCATCCAGGACCTGCAACAGCTCAGTCCCATCTTCACAAACACACATTAGCACCACCACCCGGACACACTCATCCAGGCATGTGCCAAGTGAGCTACTTTGCTAGCCTGGGACATACATCACAGAGGTGGCCTTGCCATGAGGACTGAGTCTCCAGGGGCCAAAGGAAGTTGTGCCCAGATGGACTGGCAGCCGGAAGGAGCAGGAGTTTCTAGACAGGCCATTCGGAGGCCTTTCCTAACATCTGAACTCCCAACAGAAAGTGAGGGGAACCTTTCAGGAAAAGCAGGAGCAGAGCCAGGTCAAAGTGCCCAGTGGTGACCCCCATCTTGCTCCGTGGCTGCTCCATCCACACCTGGCTCGAGCCTCCCAGCTCCTGCTCACCTGTCCCAGCCTCTCCTGCGTGCTGGCTCAGCTGACCTGGCTCCCTCTCCCCAGCACAAGGGCATTGCCCTGCCAGTTCTAATCCAACACAGCTCTCCAAGGTCACAGTGCCAAGAACAGCACCCCAGGCAGTGCGCCTTCCCCAGCCACATAGGGGTAGTGCCAGTTTCACTTTGCATCTTCTTTTGAACACCTGTTTTCCATGAAACCACCTACAACACGCCTTGGAGAGTTGATTCATTTACACAGCTCATGGTTTTGAGAGCTGTGAGTGGTGTGGTTTCCTCCACTGCCTGTGTCGCATCACATTACTGAAATCCCAGGAGTTAGGAGTGCCACTGCCTAGCTAAAAGGCAGGTGTCGTGAAACTTTATTTAGTAACAGTCATTTTGGAAAGCAGATGATAACACTCTGAAAGATACTGTTTTTGCTTGATTTTATGTAAATAGTAGTGCATATATGCGTAGGAACAAAGAGAAAATCAAACTTTGAGTCCTAGAGCACACTCCCTGCCAGCTATTACTCCAATCCCACTTTTAAATTCTGTGTGCTTACAGAAATCCCTATGGAAATTACCAGAGCAAGCTATTCAGAGTCAGGTATTATTACGGCATATTTAAGCAGTTTTTCAGCAAGTGGCCTTAAAATAATCAGCAATTTTACTTTTTTACTTTACAGCATTCACAAAGTTAGTTAATTTTCTCAATTAAGTTTTCTCACTGCAGAAAATAAGATGCATTTTTAAAACTTCCAAATCTCTCTGTAATGTAAATGGATCATATTCACCACCTGGAGAACCCAGCCAAGTCTTGTTCACAAAAGACACGTGCACCTCATAAAACTACAGAGTGATTCAAAGCCAAACATAAGCAAGGTACATCAGGCCATATGAACACAAACCAGTGCAGCCGCATTCATATCAGGTAAATTAGAGTTTAAGTCAAAAATTACTAGGGGTAAAGACAGATAACACATAATGATGAAAGAAGCCATTAGTCAATAAAATATGATAATCTAAATTAGTGTGTACTTAAAAGTATAACCCCAAATCAAGAACACAAAAATTAATAGAAGTTAAAGAGAAAGAACCAATAGGGCCTGGGATTTAGCTCAGTAGCATCACACCTGCCTCTCAAGCTCAAGGTCCTGAGTTCAATCTCTGGTTCCAAAGAGAGAGAGAGAGAGAGAGAGAGAGAGAGAGAGAGAACAAATTCACAGCCCCAGTGGAGATTTGAATATGCCCCTTACATCATTTTCAATCTTATAAGACCATTGTGATCAGGAGATTTCTCATGAAATGTTTGAAAAGAGGAAAGCACCATATAAATGTAAAGTTAAAATGGCATAAAATGCGTTTGTGAGAAATAAAATTCACTGAGCAGAAACACCCAGACTGCACTCTCTTCTGTGCAGCCCGAAGTACTGGGTGTTTTGGTGGCTCCTGGTAAGGAATGCTTGCCTGAAATCACTGACCAGTTGCAGTGCCCACACCCACTGTGAACAGCCAGAACAGGAGGGGCTCATTTTTAAATGCACAGGACCAGCATATCATAGCTAGGAATGTTCCTTTCTGTTCGTGATCCCCATCTCGCCCTTTAGTGCATGATTTTTCTGCCCTTCAAGGGGCCCCTGAGTCTCAGGAACTCCTGGGCTGGGAGTCAGAAGCATAGAGGCATTGAGGTAGGGATGCTGGCTGAAAGGGAAGGGTGATTTTGGGGAACTCAGAGGTTGGGAAGGCCTGGGGCTGGCCTGGAAGTTGAAGGCCAAGAAAGCTTTACTTCCCTTTGGAACAAAGCAAATATTCACTAAAGGTGGGTGGGCAGAGGGACTGTGGATCTAAGAGGCAAGAGGCTTTGGGAAGAAGGGAGCTGAGGCTCAGGAGCCCCTATGAAAGAGACCAGTTATCAGCGTGGCTGGTGAAGAGCCTCCTGGAGAGGGGGCTGCCTCATGGAGGGCTGCACTCAGCCGGGGATTCCCCTGCCAATGTGCTATGGGGTGAGACCCACCTGGAGGGGTCGCTGGCGGCCTCTGGAGGCTGTATCTCTCCATGGTGCTCCTGCCCTGAGCTCTGCTTCCGGCTGCTGTGAAGTGAGCAGCCCTCCTCCACCACGCCCTTGCGCCATGGTGTTTCTGGCTTGGAGCAGCTGACCATGGACTGAGACCTCCGAAACCATGAGCCAGATACACCCCCTCCTCCTGTAAGCTGTGTGCCCGGTGTGGCATCCCAGTAATGGGGAACTGACCAATACCCCAGACTCGCCCATGGAAGGGTGCACAGCCACCCACTGCACACTGAGAGGACTTCGAGAGACCTACAGCCATGGAGCCAGCACCAGCTTCTATCTTGACTGATATTGACACTAGGTTCCAGGGCCTGACTGCTCTGTCCTCTGCACAGGGCGGCTCCACGGCTTGGTGGCTCTACCCTCCCGGCCAGTACCCAGGGTATTGCTACCCCTAGCCCTGGTCCAGGCCTGTGTTCCCAGCAGGACACTGTCAGCCTGGTCCAGCACCGGGAGGCCCTCTCTCTCTCCCACCAGGTCCAGGGCAAGCATTCTCCCCAGAGTCCCTGGGTCCAGGCCCCTGTTCCGATCACTGCTCCTGCCCCTCCCCTCCTGAGCTATCACCTGCCCTCCCCTTTTCTTTTCCTGCCTTCTCCCCAGAGCAGGGCTTCAGGCAACCCCAAGCCAGGGGCTCCCATTCCCCGTTAGTACCGGGTGCTCATCCTGGGAGCAAGATGCTGCTGGGCTGCAGCTGGGCTGAACCTCTGTGACCGTGTGACCCCAGGCCACATGCTCTCCCAGGGACAGGTCAGGATGGAGTCAGGGTTTGTGCGGGGACAGTGGTGGTCCTAAGTCCCTGCAGAGGGACCTGGGGGTGGGAAAAGTCACCTTGTGACCCACAGTGTGGCTTGCAGGGCTCTGGGAAAGACCATAAAGGAAGTCACGAGTGGGTATGGAATCCAGGCCCAGGAAGTGGCACCCACCAAGTGGCCCTGCAATCCCAGTGCCTCTGCATCCCCTCTGGGATGGGAGCGAGGCCAGACAGGGCCATGTGCTGGTTGTGAGCTCACCCTGCGCCAGGCGTCAGTGCAGCCCAGAGCCCCTGGGGAATCATGCAGCTTGCAGGGCCACAGCATGCAGAAAAGATTTCCGTCCACCCAGCTCTGGATCTCTTTGCTGGGCCCTGCTCATTCCACCTGCCTCAAAGGCTGCTCTGCAGGTCAGGAGCTCCAGCCTCTTGCCCCACACACCTTTGGGACTTTAAAACACTGCCATCCATAGCGGTCAGATGTAGTTTTGCATCTGTCATCTGTCTTTGTGGAAAACATCTGGCCAGCCAATGTGTAGCTCAGGGATAGAGCACTTGCCTAGCACGACGGGGAGAGGTGCTAGAGGACAGGGGGAGGGAGGGAACCTAGCATCTTTCTTGCAATCAAAACAGTACATGTACAATATAAACATTTGAAGAATTAGGATAAACCGGAAGAAAAAGGAAATCACCCACACTCGTAACTACCAGCGAGAACAGCACAGCTAACATTTAAATTTATTTTTCCAGTCTTTTTTCCTGTGAATCCAGGACATGCTTTGTTCTTCAGAAATGGAATCACCCAGTTCCAGCTGTCTGCAGTCTGATTTTTCAGTCAGCTGCCTCCTGCCGCCCTTTCCCGTGTCACCAAGCCCCTCGTGGGACTTGACTTCCTCAGGCTGCACACAGTGGACTGTGACTGCTATGGCCAGCCCCGTCCTGGAGGCTTCACACCACAGGGCGTACGGGTCGGACTGCAGCTGGCGCGGCCCCCTGTGCTCCTCAACATGGCACTGCGCCCAGCCGGTGTCCCTGGGCCCTGGCTGGTGCCTCGGTCTCTGCCTTCGTCGTGTCAGTGGCCCCATGCTTGTGCCGCTGGTGCTGTCCCCATCTGGATGACGCCTGTCCCGTGGCTCAGGCCCCACCGGGTGACCTCGTGCCTCATTACGTCTGTAGAGACCTTGTTTCCAGCAGGGCTCTGGGGCTGGGCTGGGCTTCCTGCTGCACATCTGGGGACACTGTTCGGCCCCACGATTTCTCCATCCTGGCCCTGTGCTTCACACTGACACTCCTGGGCCTCCTTTGACCCGTGCTGCGGTCACCGACCCTGTGTCCCTCTATGGCCACTCCCTGGGGTCCTCTCCCCATACCAGAGTGTGCGCTGCATCCTCTGCCTTTGCAGAGAGATCAAGACAAGCAGCAAGCGGAGTGGCCCCAGTGTCGCTGCGGGAGAGGCTGGTGGAGGCCACCTGAGCTGTCACCCAGCGGCACAGGCACGGACGCTGAGTCTCGGGGGCAGAGGTGGAGGAGCCCCACTACGTGGGTCCCTTGAGTCCCTTCTGTCCTCAGGGGCTTCCACCCTGAGCCCTGAGTGTCCTCGCATGTTGCCTGCTCTGAAGACGGGGCCAGCCCTGGGCCCCGCAGGCATCCACAGCCAACCCGAAGGAGGTCCAGGCCAGGCCTCGGAAGCAGTTTGGGAAGCAGCGTCTGGTGAGGGCACAAGGTCACTGCTGACGGCCCCTCCTGGCCCCGGACCCACTGGGCCCTGGGACTCCCAGGGGGCACTAGGACACTTCAGGAAAAGTGCCACTTCGAAGTCCTGAAAGATGACTGAGCAGGCCAGTCCCATGTAAGGTGCTGTCACCTCGCAGCCCGGACACCCAGCCTGGGAAGAGTGTGTGTGGCAAACATCAGGTCCCCAAAGAGCCTCTCCCAGGACAAACTGCCTCTTCTCTGCCCACCACCCCCAGGTGCTGACCACTGTACCAGAGAGGGCTTAGCAGGCCCCTGGACATGGTGGATGAAAAGAGAATGGGCCCAAGTCCAGCTGGAGCTGCAGCGGCTGTCAGGCAGGGACCCCAACCCCAACCCCAGGAGGGCAGGGAAGGAGACACGGGGTTCTCCCCCGGCCACACGGTCCATCTTGGGACAGCAGGTGTCCTGACCTCTCCATGTCCTCCGCTGAGGCAGGAGCCAGGGGCTAGGGGCCTTGGGATAGGCCGAGGAAGCCTTATTCAAAACGCTTGGGAGCAGAAGTGTTTCGGATTGGGGTTTAAGACTTGGGAATATGGGTGCATCCATCAGAAGGGATCTTGTGAGGGCACCCGAGCACGGGCTCAAACATGATGCATGCAGCCGGAAGGTAACTTTGTGTAATAATTTTCAGAATTTTGTGCATGAAACAAAGTCTTATAGTGTGTCAGCGTGTCAGATTTTGGATTCTTCGGTCAGGGGTTCTCACCCCCAGTAAGCAGCTCTAGGGCTGTGCAGGGCAAAGGGACATACGCAGAGAGGGGACGGCAGCCCTGTGAACACAGGGATCTGAGGTCACGTGTGCCTGGGGAGCAGATCTCCATCCAGAGTGGATGCACCTCTGGGTGCCACCTGCCCACCTCAGAGCCAGGGTGGTGGCCATCGCTTGATAACCAGCACTGCTGGAGGTCAAGATGCTGAAGTCCTAGCCCAGACCCAGGACGGTGACTTCATCTGGAAACAGGACCCCTGCAGGCATCAGCAGTGAAGAGAGGGCTGCAGGGTGAGCCGTCACCCCACAAACATGTGTCCTCGGAGAAGGGGAAACTGGGAGAAAAAGACAGAATGACCAGAGGAAAGGCAACCGGACACAGGGGAGATGCCATGGAGAAAGCAAGAGACCCCGAGGCCACCGAACCGAGGAGAGGCCCCTGCCCCGATTGTCTACCCTCCGGCGCCGAAAGTGAGACAGGAAGTCCTGCTGCCCACGCCACCAGCAGCCCCGCACACACCAGCCCAGGACACGCATGCGTGGGTCAAGCGCAAGAGCGACCGACACTCGAGTGTCTGGAACCTGCCCACGGCCCAGGCTGCTGGGGCTCTTGGCTCCACCTTCGGGCCACTGCTTCCTGCAGCCGAGCCTTTCCTCAAACCATTCTGCACACCTTGCACAGTGAGATGCCCGCAGGGAGACGTGTGTGTGTGTGTGTGTGTGTGTGTGTGTGTGATGAGTGCCACACTCGGCCCCCACCGTCCCACCCAGCACAGCTCCCCTGCGTCGTCAGCTGGGCCCTTGGCCGCTGCCTTTCCCTGTGCACCTGCCCTGCCTGAGACCAATTTGGTGGCACCCTTACCTGCAAGGACTACACAGGTAACAGATAACCGTGCAAACCACACATGCTTTCTCTACAGCTGCCCACAACACGACACATTGAAGTCAGCAGCGTCTCAGAGCCCTGGATGCCGACTCAGCCCCCACCGTGAGACAGACTCCAGCAGGCTGCCCTCCGAAGACATCAGGGTCCTGAATCCCACTCCTCCTCTAACTCCTGTTGGCCTTGGCAGAAACCTGCTTTCTGTGCCTTTGTCTCCTCCTCTGTGAAGTGGGAGAGAGACAGCAGCCCGCCCTGACAGTGGCCTGGGACGGCACGGTGTGACTGTCAACCCGAATGTCACCTTGGCTGGCAGACGAGGAGAGCCCGCTCCCGGGGTGTCTGTGGGCGTCCCAGAGACGACTGACAGCGGGCTGGCAAACTGAGAGGGGACCCGCCCTGACTGTAGGTGGCCTTGTCCAACAGGCTCACAGCCTGGATGGAAGGAAAGGGAGGAGGAGGCATCAGCCTGGGTTTGAGAAGCTCCGTGCTGCAGGTGTGTCGTTTGCAGCTGCCGTCACCTGTGGATGTCAGGCTCCAGTGTGTCAGCCTGTGGGGTGGATTCTCACCAGGCACAGCAGTCGTGGAGACTGGCAAGTCCTGGGTGTGCAGGCAGACAGGCGGGCCCTGCAGGAGGTGCAGGCGGGGCCAGGTGGGTCTGGTGTCTGGGGAGGTCCTTCCTGCTCAGAGCCCTGGCCTTTGTCTACCCAGCCCTTCAGCCAGGTGGACGCAGACCACCACCCCCTGAAGGTCAAAGTCCCCTGGTTCACATGGTCCACACCAAGGCCCAGGAGGGTCTCGCAAAGCTCACAGCCCTGGGATGTTGGGCCCCAGCTAGGCGTACTTCCTGTCATTCTTCAGTGCTCAGTCACAAACTGAAAACCACATGGCCCTGTGCTGACAAACCCTCCAGGCCCAACCCCAGGAAGCCTCAGGGTCTTAGGACTCATGGGGTGGCTCGGCGGTGGGCTATCCCTCTTGTGACAGGGCTCAGAAGGTTCCTGGGACACCAAATGCCATGGCCACCAGCCCCAGGACACAAGGGCAGGCACCCCAGGGTCCCCCTGCAGGCTCAGCCTCGAGCCAACCCCCCAAGAAAGACAAGAAACAGGAAGACGCAGCGGAGGCCCATCTGGCAAGTTCTCTGCTTGCTGCAGAGGAAGATGATGTGCTACATAAATAATGAATTAGCCGTGTGTCTGCGTGGAATTAGTTCTTGGAGTGGCTGGCAAAGCAGTTGCGCGATTCCAGGTCACCGCAGGCCGTCAATCCAGGAGACGCCGTGACAGATCTGTTTAAGGCTCGTGTTATTACCTACCCTCCATGGAATGTCTTCATGGGTCTCACTAATTCTATTTCGATGTGGCTGAGTGTCGGAGAGGGCTCAGATGTGAGAATACCCTTTTGCATTGTAAAGGGACCCAAAGGACTTGGCCGACCTCCACCACTGTGTGACTCTCTGCTGGGATGCTGAGGGCCCAGAACCATCCTTCCAGCAAGACCCTTGTTCCCTCCTTCCCCAAGACCTCAGGGTTCCTGAGCACAGGCAAGGGAGAGCTCCAAAGAGACAGCCCAGCCCCAGACCCCGTGGAGGCACCGTGAGGCCCCAGGACAAGGAGGGGATCTGGAGACAGGGCCCAGGCGGGGCCCAGCTCCGTCCCGGCCAGGATGCATTCCAGAGCACAGCTCTGAGCGGTCTGAGCATGCTGGAGCTCACTGCAGGGCTGGATGGTGCTGGAAAGTGTCCCGAATTCCCTCCGCTCCCACATCCAGGAAGGCTGCCTTTCCCTGGCTTGCGCTCCCCAGCTGGGGTCCCCGCCTCCTCAATGCCACAGGCCCCATGAAGCCTGGCACGGCTCCTGGTCACCTGGCCCAGCGGCTTGGTGCTTCCCTTCAGGTGACTTTCCCAGCCTAGGGGCCCTCAATCCCGGCTGGTGTCTCCCTGCAGGTGCTGATGCTATACAGCAGGGTCCTCTGGTGCTGAGTCACTGAGGTCACTGCCTGGTAGATTCCTCCAGGACAGAGGCAGGTGCCATGGCCCACCCACATGGGCCGAGGCCACCCACTGCCCTTGGGTCCCCAGGCTGTGCTCTAATCAGTGTCTCGGGGACAGGGCCGATCTCTCCTGCCCAGGTCACCTAGGCAGCAGGGCCAGCACTGTGGCCAGCATGGTCCTCAGGTCACAGGGAGGCATCTCTAGCTGTCTATGGGGTCCAGGCTGTGTGGGAGCTGCTCCGGTCAGGCTGGGGACACACGTCCTCTGCAACAGGAGCCTGACATGGCAGCACCTCAGGAGGCTCTCTGGCAGACCCTGTCAGCCCTGTCCCAGGCAAAGGCAAGAGGTGGGCTTACCAGAAGGTGACACTGCTTGAAAGCTCGGAGAGGACACCGCAGAGGGGACATGCTGGGTCGGGCCGAAGGTGGTGTTGGGTTGCATAGGGGACCCCACCTGCCTCCACCAGGCAATCAGAGGCACAGAGCAGCGGCCAGCGACATGGAGGATCAGCCGCGAGTGGTGCCCACCAGCTGGCCATGTCCGGTGCTGCCTGCAGACCACCTGGCCCTGGCTTCGAGGGTCGTGGCTCTGGGAGGGTGGGTAGCAGCTGGGCCCCTCCCCAGGCCAGCACCTGAGGGCTGAATGTGACAGCAGCACTCGGGCACCCAGCCTCGGGGACTCTTTCCACCAGCAGTGCCAGCAGCCGCGGCCACCCCTTCCGAAGCAGACGTCACCTTCCACCCTCCTGACCCTTCCAGGCAGGGGCTGCGGAGAACCCCAACCGCACCAGTCATCCCGGGCTGGGCCCAGCAGGGACCTAGGGGCCAGGGTGCCCCCGCATCCTGCAGTACAGTGTGGCCCATGGGCAGTGAGCTGGGCCCTCCCTCAGTGAGGGGTTGACGTCGAGCCCAGAGAAGGCAGGAGCCACCAGAGGTGCAGAGACCGGTGCGAGACAGGATGGAGGAGAGGCAGGGACACGGCTGTGGCAGGTTCACTCACACAGACCCACACGCACAGCCGGGCACACGCACAGCCATGCACAGGGCACACGCACAGCCGGGCACACGCACACGCTGACTTCTGCAGAGCCAGCAGGGTGGCGGTGGTAGGCACCAGTCAGCCACATCAACTTCCTGCCCCTTGCTTCGTGGCTGGAGTCAACCTTCGGCGTCAAAGTGCCCCGAGCACACCCCACTCTGAAGGAGTCTGGTGTCAGGAATGCCCCGCGTCGTGGTGAAACTCACAGTGACTGATTCCTCAGATGTTGTCTTGCTGCAGACACCAACATATTATTATTGTTCTTTTAGCAGTAAAACGCTAAACACAGACTTGTTCTCTACAAGAGAGCCTTAAAGATCCCTGCGACAAAAAGAGATGACTTAATTAAGATGGAGATGCGCAAGTGGAAGAAAATGGAAAAGGACTCAGCCAGTCGAGTTGTGCAGGCTGCGGTTTCCATAGCCACAGTCTACACTGACAGGCGGCACGGGGTCTCCTGGGCGGGCCGAGGTGGCAGCGGGGAAAGAGGCCAGGTGGGCACCTTCAGGGTCCCTGCAGTGGCCACACAGTGCCCATTCCTCAGACTGGTCCAGCCGTAGCCCAGGAGTGGGTGCGCTTTATTGCATAAGGTACAGCTAGACCAGGTCTGTTTATAATAAACAACACTTTTCTTACATCTCCTCCGCAACTGGCACATGGGTCCCTCCGCGCAGATCCTCCTGAGGTGCCCTGTGTATAGGGCCGTGGGCCTTCTGGGTTATGGGCCTCTGGGCCCACCCATGACTGTGCCTTGTCTTGCCTTCCAGGTCCATCAGCTTAGGGGCAGGACCCATCCCTCCAGTGACCTCGGCCGTGCCCAGGCAAGGTGTGCCCAAGCATGCCCCCTCCATGCTGCTTCCGCTTGGAGCCCGACCCAGGCTGAAACCTCTCAGTGCTGGGAAAGTGGCGAAGACGAGAAGCACCTGGCGGGCCTGCCCAAGGCCACGGGGTCCTGAACGTCACAGCCCTGCCCGCCGGGCCTGGGGAGGCCCCTGTCATGGCACCATGCCCATTCACCCTCCAGGGGCCACGTAAGTGCCACCCACAGGTACAGTCACCCCAGGGAGAAGCACTGCTCAGGCCAAGACGGAGCTGGCACACCGGAAATGAGCTCAGGAATAAGACAGGGGAGGAGGCAAGAATGGAGCAGCCTGACAGCAGGGGTGACTGTGCCAAAGCACTCAGATGCCAAAGGTAAAGGTCACCCTGTCCCCCCGGCCCCAGGCATGCACCAAAACCAAAGCACAGGACCCTGCTCTGCATTGGACTTTACTTCCATGGTGGTTTTCACACCCCCACCCCGTTGGCTTCAGACACCATGACACTTCCCCCCCAAACCTTGGGCTAGCTAAACGCCCCCTGTTGGGCCATGACTCCTGTCCATTCCCACCTATGGACACCCAGAGCCCCAGGACCTGAAGAGTCCTGTGCCTGGCCCTGCCTGGCCCTGAGCCCCTCTCTCTGGACCCTCTGCCCCTCAGGAGTGGACCTTCGCCTCTTTCCATAAATCTTGTGCTTGCTGGTCCTCCTGAGTGTCATGCTCAGTTCTTCACTCAGGACCCAGAGACAGCTTTTCCTGTGACCCCCATCCAGGCCCAGGACAGTTTACCTGCGTGACGTGGGCTTCTTGTGTGGACAGGACCTGAGTGTGGCTGTGGCCAACCCTTCCGTGTGGCAGAAGCCTGCATGGGGAAGGTGGAGGAAGCAAGCCTCAGGAGGCCAAGGCTGTGCTGGGAGCCCAGCTGTGGGCCCCAGGCAGGACAAGGGGCGGGGAAGAACCCTGGCAGGGGCCGTCCAAGCCTGGTCACAGCGCCTGCGGTGCAGTGCTGTCACCCTTGGTCAGATGAGGCCTCCCTGTTTACGTACAGCAAGAGGCTGCCGTTAGCGAGCTGCCGCCAGTCCTCGCCACCAAGAGCAGCTCTGCATGTGTGCAAGCACAGCCGAGACCCATGCGCTCCCCGTCAGCCTGGCCGCTGGGCCGCTCTGGCTCTGTGGAAATGAGGAAGGCACCCCACCCCAGCAACTGTGCATGACTTACAAGCACTTTGAAAGAAACGCCTGCGCAGCTGTTTACCACTTAGCATTACCTCTACACGTCATAGCTCACGGTCTGACAGACTGTGTCCGGTTTCCGGCCCAGCAGATCCCATCCATCAGTCCATACGCGTTCTTTGTCAAAGTCCTTCCCAGGTTCTCCACTGCACCCTCCGCTCGGTCCCCACGCTCGGCCTCACGTCCGCAGACAGCACCCGCGCTGTGAAATTAGCCGCAGACACGCTGCTCGGCACGCAGAGCTGGACAGACAGACAGACAGAGGGGTCTAAACGCACTCTCTCCGCCTTCTCAGCGGCAAAGACCTGTTGCCAACACAAAGAGGAGTTTGTTTGGAAGTTTCAGCAAAGCCGCTGAATCTGTTCACCGATGCACAAGGTGGTACAAGACAGCGGGGCAGCTGAAGGATGGCTCGAAAGAACAGTGCATTCAGGTAGCACAGAAAGGATGAAGGTAAATAAAGTAATTCCAGAAACCACGTGAACGTGCGCATCCTGGAGTAAACCCGATGCCACGTGCCTCCCATGAGCAGGAACAGAACATGGTTTTCACCCGAAGACGGGCAGCAAGCAGGGCCTCTGAGGCCCTCACAGGAGGGGCAGGGGCAGGACCCTCTGTCCTATGTGGCGGGCGGCAGCAGGACCCCAGGTGGGTGCTGAGACTCCTTTCTCCACAGACAGCCTCGCCTGGGGAGAGGGCTTTGTCAGGCCATGACTGCTTCGCCATGCTCTGGAGACATGCCTGCCTCTGCTGCAGCTGTCCGTGGCCAGAAGGAGCCCAGGCTGCCTCTTCCGGCTCCTACTGCCCTTTCCCAGTCCTCTCCTGCTGGAGGGACCCCTCCCCACACTCCCTCCATTTCCCAAGGCTCAGGTGTGGATGCTGGGCTGCTTCCTGTCTCCATCACAACGGTGTCAGTGTTGTGTGCCCCTCGGTCCCCGTCCGTCTCCCTGAAGTTCAGCACAGAAATCACAGGAGACATAAACAAACTTCCAGACCGACATCCTACCTCCTGCGTTTAACCCTCGTCTGGTCCTCTCTGTCCGTCTGCCCAGCGCACTCCTCTCCTCTGACATGCACGCTCCCCTTGCAGACCTGCCCCTGGCCAACTTGTACGGCCACCCCACTCCTGGGGGACCAAAGATCCCGAGTGAGATGACTGCACCGTCTGTCCCCAAGGCCGCCTCCTCCTCGTGAGCTCCGCTGGGATCATTGTCTACGACCCCCACCGAGGACCGCCACCCACGCCCGTGCCCAGCATCATGTCACCCCTGCAGACCCTCTGTGGTCGTCACCAGAAACCACTGCTCGTGACCTTGCCGTGACCTTCCCCGAGGTCCCAGACTGACTGCGGAGGTGCTGCGCTGACAGCAGGAGAGACAGGGAAGGAGGGTGCGGCCCTCCTCAGGAAGAAACAGGTGCAACACTCGGCCAAAGAGCGGGGACAGCGCCACCACAACCTGGGCGCGAAGGTGGCTGCCGCACACCCGGCTTCCTCTGCGACCCGCAGCTCTGGACACTCACCGCCAGCCCAGGTGTGCGTCCTTCGGGCGCAGAGCCATGGCTCGGGGTTGGAAGCCTGGCTTCTGTTCCCCATGGGCCCCACGCATCCAAACTCCGCCCTACGGACAGCCAGGTGGACTCACAGCATGCGAGTTCCCCACGAAACGCCATTTGTGAATTTTTGAGCCATATCTGGCCAGGAACCACGAAGAAATGGGAGAGCATCCCTTCAAACACCCGCTGTGCCCACTGCAGTCTTGACGATGATCGGGATGAATACTTCCATGCACTTGGCCCTTTTTAAAGACAGACTCAGATTTTGGCGGCCCAGTTCCACAGCCGTTTGCACATCGGCCGAGGACTTCGGACTCCGCGTCCTCCCGGCGCTGCTGCTGCTCTCACCATCCTATGGCCAGGCTGTTCCCCTGAGCCTCTCTCACCTCCAGGACAGACCGCTCTTCCCTCCTGCCTCAAGCAGGGGCCGGAGCAGCAGTGCAGGCCTGTGAAGCTCCCCAGCCTGTTCTCCATGAGTACCGCTGACCGGCCCCGTGGAGGCAGCGCCTTCTTGAAGAGGAAGTTTGGCTTCTCACCATCTTAATGAACTGCCGTGAGTGTCTGTACAAATACGTGTGCACACACACAGTGTGTAAACACAGACCTGCCGATAATGTGGATAATGTGCGCATTCGTGTCTCTGTGACAGTCTTATCTTGTTTTTGTCTAGAAGTGTCCTTATCTGCCTAAAGAGGATAAAAGAGGTCAAAACTGCCTGGCTAGTGGAGTTTCATATAAGAAACAACACTTTCGTGGGTCTTTCCTTACCTTGATGCAATAGACAGAACACAAATATTAAAGTTACAAGCTTTAATATTTAACCGCAGCTGGCCTGTGGAGGTAGGGCCCTGCGATGTGGGTGCTTCACCTCGTTTTAATAGACATCACGCATTAAAAAGGGGAGGGTTGTTAAGTTGCCGTTCAGCTGAGAGCCACAGGGCTCAATATGTTCTCAGGTCAAAAGCACACGTCCTGAAGGAACTGGCAAGCTAGAACAGTGTCTTTGTTATTAATCCGGAAATTGCATTTTTAGAACTGATATTGTCGACTACATAAGTCTCTACCTTTTCCCCAGTGGAAATTTTTTTCCTCTGAAAATCAAACAAACTTTCCTTTGTTCCCTCCAAGGCCAATGCTGGCCCTCATGGCGGTGGCTTGAGTCTGCGTGTCCTTCTGCAACACACGGCCCTCTGTGTGTCCCCAGCAACGTCCTGCACGGACGGCCTCATGGAAAGACAGCTGCTCAGGTGACAGGGCACAGTGGGCACGGTGTGAGCCACTGCTGCTGCAGAGGGCCAGCAGCTGCGTCCTCCCTTCCCTCAAGACTGAAGGACGTCTGGGACCAGAGGATGAGGCAGGAGGAGCCTCCCCTCCCCGGGACAGGCAGCAGTGTGTGCTGCTCCAGTCTGATTTATTTCCTGAGAAACACGGGTTGGAACCGGCCTCCGACCCACACATGGAGCAGGACTGGCCAGGGCCCAGCACACTTGCAGAAAGGAAGCTGCCCAGAGGCCACTCTCCTGAGGCCCCCTCCTTGGGCTGTCCAGGGTCACGGTGTGGATGCCAGGAAGGGTCTTCCCCGCCAGGGTAGAGGCCGAACTCCCCCGGGTTGAGGACAGGGTCCCAGTCCTGGCTCTGCCGTCGGGCCAGACACTCACCTTGCCTGACCCCCAGGGACAGCAGCTGGGAGCCAGCATGGGAGACAGCACAAAGCTCAGGGCTGGAAGCAGGAGGGGCTGGGGAGGCCGTGGACATGAGGCAGGAAAAAGGCCCCCCGGAGAGGGGGCATTCGGGACCCTTGCCGGTCACCCAGCGCTTTCGGGGATTTGTGACCGTGAAATATCAACTGTGTTGCCTTTTCTAGAACTTTCTCACTAGCATGTGTTTGCAGACATGAGTTCACATGCATCCTGGGGAGCAGGTACAGACACAGAGCACCCTCCCACCCACCCTGCCCTCCTTCGCAAGGTCCTCTTTCCCATTTTCATTATTATTGTCAGTGAGCTGCCTGCCGTTAGCACATGTTAATGACGTGTAATGTTCACATCATTGTGAGTATTTGGAACCCGCATGGGACACACCTTACACCTTACACCTCACACACCTCACCTCCCTCCCCCCACCCTCAGCCCCTTGGTCTCCTTCCTATTGGAGAAAGATCTGTCTCCCTGTTTCCTTTTATCAGTCTTTAATTTTGCTCTTTATATGTACATTGCATTATTCAAATGAGAAAAACCATACAGTATTTAAGCTTGTGTATCTGATTTATTACACTCAACATTGTATTTTCCAGGTGAATCTATTTTCTAACAAATGTCTCTATTTTATCCTTCTTTATAGCCGAGTTAGTACTCCACTGTGTGTAAGTATCACATTGTTTATATCTACCCATCTGTTGATGGACACATAGGCCACTTCCAAGATGTAGCTATTATGAATCATGCTGCTATAGACACGGGTGTGCTGGTATCACTGCATTGTGATGTCTGTAACTCTTTTGGGAAGATTTCTAGAAGGGGAATAGCTGCATCAAATGGCATTTCTATCTTCAGTGTGCTGAGGACTCTCCACACTGACCCCCGGAGTGGCTGTACCAGTTTACACTCCCACTGACAATGGAGAAGGCTCCTTTCTCCAGGCCTCAGACTCTTGCCGTGTGTTCACAGTGCACTCATGGCCCCACGTGGGAGCCTGATTGGGCTGCAAAGTCAGAGATAACACAGCAAGTGGCACGCGGTCATGCAGGGCCAGACATCGGGGGACAGCTGACACAGTATCTCGGGTCCCAGGGTCCTTTAGGGTTCGCAATGGTACAACACTTTGCTGGCCTATTTCAGTGATCAGAATCCACATTCTGTGCACAAAAGCATGGCTTCCACGTGGCACGTTGTCTGCTTGTCCAGCACTGAGGGGTTCTTCAGAAAAGATGCTCCCCCCATCTCCTCTCTGGAGGCTTCGAGCTTCTCAACTCCAGGCCCTATCATGGAGCACGGGTTTAAGGAGCCACACCGTGTCACTCTGACGTGTTAAAATGCTGCTTCCCCGTCCTCCCCTGTCAGCTGTTGGCAGGGCCGGGGGGTGCTCGCAGGTGTCTGGCCCAGCCTGACTCCTCTGAGGGGTTCTAGGATCCAGGTGCACCACATCCTGGGGGATGACAGCAGTCACCTCCAAATGCTTCCTGGAGCCTGGGCTTCTGTCCCCTGGAATAATGAGAAGGCTCAGTCAAAAATGTATTTGCTCAGCCCAAAGCCCCAAGGACTTTCTCCACTATTTTCTTCTAGGAGCTTTATAGTTTTCACTTCGCAGTGAGGACCCACTTGGAGTAAAGGTTTACATGGTACAAGGCACTGATCGAAGTCCATTTTCTGTATGAGTCACCAAGTGTTTTAGAAAGAACAGGGATGACCTCTTCTCCACTCAGTTGCCTTTGGACCTTCACCAGAAATCAGCTGGTACACACCTGAGTCCATTTCTGGACTCCTCTGTGTCATTATGCCCAAACCTCTCTGTCTTGACAACTGTGGCTTGACGAAATTGGACAGTGAAAGTCCTCAGATCTGTTCTCCTGTTTCAGAATGACTCGGTTGTCCTGAGTACTTTGCACTTTCACGTACATTTCAGAGTGAGACGGTCGGTTTCTAAAGAAGTGGGCCTGTGGGGTTTGGCCTGGTGTTGCTCTGAGCCCATGGGAACCCTGGGGAGCACCAGAAGATCTGTCTGGCTGCTTGAGGCTGTTCATTACTCTCTCCCAAAACGTGTAGCTTTCAGTGAGTAGATCCCACACAATCTTTTGTCAGATTTTCATTTTTCTGATATTTTGAGTGGTATTTTTTCCACTTCGACTTCTGGTTCTTGCCAGCATCTAAAAGCAAAATTGACTCTCAGATCGACCTCAGGCCCTGCAACTCTCCTAACTTACTTATTAGTTCTAGGAGTTGTTTAATAGATTCCGTGGGATTTCTACACAGGTGAGCATGTTGTCTGGGAAGTAAGAGCTTTCGATCCTATAGCTTGGCCTTCTTGCAGACCAGACGGCCCTGGCTGGACCCCAGGCTCTGTGGTGTATGACGAGCCATGGGCCCTGGCACAGGGTGCTGTCGCCTGCCTTCTGCCTTCTCCCTGTGCTCACCAACTTCAGCAGCAGAGCCACTGGGCCTTGGGTTGTCATGGGAAAAGGTTAATTATAGATTTAATGTATTTAAGAGATAAGACTATTTATTCCATCTCTGTTTCTCCTGGAGTGAGTTTTGGTAGTTTCCTTCAAAAAGAATGTCCATTTTGTCTAAGTTTTAAATGTGTTGGCACTGCTGGGTGGGGTGCCACACACCTGTAATCCCAGCACTTGGGAGGCTGAGGCAGGAGGACCCCTGACTTGGAGGCCTGCTTGGGCTACATTGTGAGTTCAAGGCCAGCCTGAACTGCATAGTGAGACCCTATTTCAACTAACCAATCAATCAACCAGTGTATGTATGTATTGGCAGAACGTTTACCTAGACACTCCCTGAGGTCCCTGAAATGAACAGCCTCAGAGCCGGTCCTGGCGTCCCCCTGGCATAGACACTTGGCTTCCCCTCCTTTCTCCACCCATCCAACTCAAACTTACTGATTCCATGCATCACCCAGGGAACCAGCCCTGGCTGCCACCACTTTCCCTGCTGCTCCTCTGCTTTATCCAATGTATTCGTTTCTCTGGATGAGGAAACTAGGAGGTGCTGCAAACATGTGCCAATAAAAATAGACTTAAAATAAATAAAATGTGCTCATTTCTGTTCTGCTCATTAACACTTCGAATTTCACTTACGCTTATTTTTCTGACTTCCTGGGAGGATTTGAGAGCGCTGATCAGCCACGTCCCTTCTTCCTCCGCTGGTCGTCATCAGTGCTCTGATTTCCTGCAGACTCAGGCCTCCCATCTCTTTCATGTCTTACTTGACCAATGAGTTTCCAAAACTGTGTGGCTTTTAAGTATTCAGCGACTCTCCTAATACAGGCGGACTCTCTGTGGACTTCTAGGTAGGTTCCACTGTAGTCTAAGTCTGAACTTCTATTGCTTCGGTCCACACACTGAGGAACTCATCTTCGAATACGCTTTGTGTGAACAGAAGGCGGTGCTGGTTCCACTGTCATCTAGGGACCTGGAGCCCTCAGGCAGCTCGGGCGGTGGCTGGCTGGCAGTCCCCACCCAGCTTTCAGTTCCTACTGAAATTCTGCCTTCCACTCCATCTATCTTCGGCTCATGGATACCTCAGGTCACTGCGTCCTTGTGACTGGCTGACACCTTCACCACTGAGAGGTGTTCCGCTCTGTGCGGTCACAGCCCTGGCTGAGATGCACTCACCTCATGTTCACATGGCCCTCGGCTACCCGCTGACCAGGGTGACTGCAGCGTCTCTTTTGGTGTCCTTTTACTTTTAACCCATTTCTGTCTTTATATTTAAAGCGAGTTTGCTGAGTTTAGCGAGTAGCTAGGTCCTTTCTGTGTGGTCTGGCAGTCTCTGCCCACGTCAGGGTTTCTGGCCATTTACATCTGGTGCAATGCTGCCATGGTTGGTTTTAAGTCAACTATTTGTTTGTCTGCTCTCAGCTTTTTCTGTTTTTTCGTCACTTGTTTTGCCCCCTCTCTGGCTGCTTTAGGGTAGAGGGCGTTTTAGGGCTGTGTTTCCTCACCTTAGTTGTTTTAGTGCACAGTGTACACAGTGAACTGCCACAGGGCACCTGCCACCGTGTGATGCCTGTCCACACGTCCCGTGAGGACACAGTCAGCTCCAGCCCTCCCACCCTGCCCAGCTCATGCAGCTGAAGGGATACATTTGACTTCCGCCTGAGAGGCAGCCCCAAATCACGTACGCCAGCTGCTATTTCATACAACTTGACACAATTGTCTTTCTTATTAAACTTTTTTTATGTTATCCCACGCCCTCCCTCAAGCCCCTTCCTTCCCTTTGTACAAAAGCTTTGTTTCCATTTTTTCCTTCTATTTTCACTTTTCTTCTTGTCTCTTCCTTTCTTTCCTCCCTTGTTCCCCTTCCCATTTGAACACTTTCTTCCCATTTCCTAACACCCATTATACATCTCAGTCCTTATTTCTACTTTAGGTTTCTCACACCAAAGAAGCAATGTGGTATTTAAACACGTGTATCCAATTTATTTCACTTAGGAGTACGGTCTCAAGGTCCATCCGTTTAGCTATAAATGTCTGAAGCTTATCCTTCTTTATGGCATTGTAGTACTCCATTGTGTAAAAAAAAAAACATATCTTCTTTATCCACTTGTCAGTTGATGGGCATTTGCGCTGTTTCCAAGATTTAGCTATTACAAACTGTGCTGCTATAAATATAGGTGCACATATATTGCTGTAGTGTGATGCTTTTAATTCTTTGGGGAAGATACCAAGAAGAGGTACAGCTGGGTCAAATGGAACCTCCAGTTTTAGTTTTTTGAGAAATTTACACACTGATTTCCACAGCAGCTGCACCAGTCTGCACTCCCACCAACAGTGGAGAAGGGTTCCTTTTTCCCCACAGCCCCTCCAGCATTTATTGTTGGTTGATTTCTTGATGATAGCCTTTCTTTCTGGAAGAGGTAGAATCTCAGCGTTGGGTATCAGAATGAAAAGACACTTCTCAGATGAAGAATTAGAAATGGCAAATAAATGTATGAAAAATTGTTCAACATCACTGGTCATTCATGAAATGCAAATCAAGACACAAGCATCTTTAAAGAAATTTAACTGATAGAAAATCACTTTGCATTTCCACCCTTCCAGTTGCCCTTGGTGTGTTTCTCTTTCCTTCCTAAAGATCCAGGTTTCCATCTGGTGACAGATTTGGATTGCCCAAGGACACTCCTGTGCTAATTGTTATTGTACAAGCCTGCTGACGGCAAATTCTTTCAGTCTTTCTATGTCTAAAATCATCGCTGCTCTGCCTTCATCTTTTTTTTTTTTTTTTAGTACCATGGATCAAACTCCAGACTTTGCACTTGTGAGGCAGGTGGTAGAACCACTGAGCTAAATCTCTGGCCCTCTGCCCTCATTTTTGAAAAACGCTTTCATTGCATAGAGGAATCTCGGTTCACAGTGTTGTATGGTTTCCTGCAGTCTTTCCAGTATGTGACTCACAGTCCTCCTCCTCCTCCTCTCACTGCCCATGGAGGGGAAGGTGGCTTCTGGACATCATGTTTCTTCCTTAGCTTTGGCTTCTGGACATCATGTTTCTTCCTACAGCTACTTTTGAGATTTTCTCTTTACACTAGCTTTATGCAACTTGATTATGATATACATTATTGTGAATTTCTTCATGTTTCTTATTCATGGTGTTTGTTAAAATTCTTAGATCTGTGAGCTGATAGTTTTCATAAAATTTGGAAATGCTTAGTCTTTATTATTCAACTATTCCCCTTCACTCGCTCTGTCCGCTGTGACTAAACACCAGACACTGTCACTTCTACCTGGTTGCTGGATACTTTTGTTCCCTAAATATTCCTGAACTGTGTACTGGGGCATGGGCAGTTGACTTGAAAACTGCTTTCCTGAGTCTTGCTTTTAACAATTTAAAAATACTTCAATTTAAAAGGCCACACACATGTTTAGAAAAATACTCTGTGTGTGAACAGAAGTGTGCACTCAGCAAACCAAACATTACACCTCACAGCTGTGCTCCCCTCGTTGTCAGTTTTAAATGCAAGCAGCAACTGCAGGCAGCCACTGAAGAGGCAGAAAGGGCTCGAGCTCTGGCTCCTGTATGCAGACTCATTGCTCTCGCTTCTGTCCTCCAAACCCACTGCAGGGTGAGGGAGGTGAGGCCACAGTGCAGGACATGAGGCCACAGTGTGGGTGACGGGGGCATCTCCGAGCGGACGGCTCAGAGCCGTGAGGCCCTGCTCAGGGAAATGCCGGAGTCAGGGCCAATGCCAACACTGGGCTTTCTCCAAAATCATCTGCGCAGGGCTGTAACCGTCCCACTACAGCATAAGTAGTAAAGCTGAACTAAACAGCCATCCTGTGAGTTGCAATCTCAAACCACTAACTCTGCCCCAGGAGGCAGAGGTGGCCACAGGCGCACAGCAGCCACACTGAGCTCTGTCACTGCAGGACAGCGAAGATGGCACCCTCTCCCCGCCTGCGAGCCGCAGCTCCACTAGCCAGAGCACTGTCCAGTGCAGCAGGGCTGCAGCCATTCCTGCGAAACTGTTACTTTGTTACCACACCCAGCTGGGTGTCTGTGGGAGGACGGGCCTCCAAAGACAGCTCTGTGTGTGCTGACTTGGCTCCGGACAGTGCAGCCAGCAGGGCAGAGCCGCTGAGGACCAGATGCTATCCACTCGCAGGTGCACAGCCAGCTGCAATGACAGGAAGGGCATTGCCTGAACCTGCACCGCCTGGCCACTAAGGCAGCTCACGGTTCATGCAGCAGCAGCACAGAGAGCCCAGGGCCACCATGGCACGGGCAGCAGGCAGGGGAGGAGAAGGCGCCCCGCCAGGAGCCATCACTGCTTCACAAAATCATCAGGGCAGAAGCATAAGAAGTGATCGGACAAGTGCACCCACTCTGCTCTGGACCCCTCAGAGCAAAGCACTGGTGCGGTCCAGCCACCCCGAAAGGCCGTGGTGTTTTTGCTCTTCAACCACTGTAGAAAAGTCGAGACAGATTTTAAGGCTTTAATCTGCAATAGCAAAAGCTCAAGTTACTGTATCCTGCGTGCAGCAAAGGTCACCTTCTCACAGGTTTTCTCCATCAATTTGATAGAGGTTTATTCACGTGGCTGCGTTCTTATGTCGTCAAACAATTAACCTGTTGTGAGAGAAAACTGGACTCACAAAGCAAAGAACAAGCGCATTTCTGTGTCTGGAGCCTGGGGGTTGTCACGGGCAGGGAGGACAGGGACCCTGAGCCCCGGGTCCCCTCCCCTTGGACCCTGGCAGAGGCCGGACGCAGCCCTTGTGAATGCTGCTCACGGCTCGAGCTCCAGATGTCTCAGGGGAACGCTCAGTGTGCAGAAAAGCACAACGAAGTGACTGGAAACCAGACAGTGCACAGGTCCGTGCCCTGTCTGGCTCAGCTGTGGGTTCCCCACCCACAGACGGGAGCTCTCCCACAGGTGCGGCATCACCCACTGCACACCCTGCTCACTGCAAAGCACCTACGTGAATGGCTATCACTTTTCATGCACGTTTTAAGTGGCCTTGGAATATCACTGATACTCGTCCCCCACGGAAGTCCTGTAGCACATGGAGGGCACGGAGGCCTGGCCTGGGTGACTCGCGCTGGAGGGGACGCCATCCAAGGTCAGCCAGGAGTGGCTGGAAGCAAGAAGCAGATTCCTTGTTTGACCAAAGGCTCAGGCCAGAGAAGACAGAGGAAAATCAGAAAGGTTTCTGTGTGGAAGAAAACTGAGAATCACAAAAAGAGGATGGGAAGGTTTTCATTTTCAAAGTGATGTCAGTGGTGTGGAGTGAAAGTCTATGGGAAAGATTTAAGGAAGTTCACTGTAAGTCAGACAGTGCTCAGCAGGTAAAAATCCTTTTATCTCAGCACAAACGGTGGACTCGCAGCTCCAGCCCGGTGTCCCAGCTGCCCTGACAGAGCCCTCCGCAGGCCTGTCTCCCCGGGGTCACCTCGCGTCCCACTCAGACAGCAGGAGCCCATCGGACCACCAGGGAGCGACCACGACTTCTCCAGCTCCACACAGGTCTGCAGGGGGAGCCTGCTCATCCCGGTGACCAAACCTTAAAACGAGCTCTTAGGAGGAGCAAATGCAGATCCCACCGCAAACACCGATGTGGTGTGCACATCGAGGGATCTGCCGTGGCTTCTCACCGCACCCCGTTTATTTTCTGCCTTGAGAGACTCTTGTATTAAAGAGCAAGAATTCCAGAAAACCCAGTTTCCTTTGTTTTTCTAAACTATTGGTGTAATGACCATTTCCTACATTGTTTTGAAGTACTTGTAAACAGCTAAAGTTCCATATGTTACGGTATCTTGGGCTCGACATTGAAATTCCACCCTTTCGTTTTCAATTATTATTAGAATACAGAATATACATTTTCTTTAAGCTCCCAAACAAAACCCCATTAAGAAATACACCAAGTAGCTCTCACATGGCTGTGTTTTATAAACTAACAGAGGACTGAAATTGCCAACAAATCTTTACAATTTACAATTGGCAGACTTTTTACCCTGCCAATATTTTTAGTCAATTTGTCTCTGCCGTGTGAGTGCAGGTGCTTTTCGGCCAGCAGCCTCGATTCTCAAGGAAGCGCATGGCGCCATCTTACAGGCAGACATGGTCTCGCGTGGTGCTGAGTCCCAGCACTGGAAGATGTCCTTGGCATTCTGCACCAGCCACCTGGTCCCTGCCAAAGGGAATAGTGTCTCTGGGGCTGACTTTATGTTGCACCCTCTTTGCAAAACCCAAATCTGAGAGCAGGGCCTGAAAATCCAGGTTTCAATAAGCACAGTCAGGAAAGAGGTGGAGGAGTTCTCTCATGACAGACACAGGGTCCCCCTGCGGGGACACGCAGGTGACATGGAGATGGAATGCCGACCTCCTCGGGGTCCCTCCCCGGGGTGCACACAGCCGGATCGGGTCCTCCACACCACCAGAGGTCAGAGTAAGTCACTACTTAAAGCGCCTTTCATGGTGACAGCCACAGAATCATGGTCTTTCCTGGAAGACCCAGTGTCACCACGCCATTCCCAAGTGCCCCCTATAAAGACAGGCTGGCAGAGTTTTAGCTAAGGATAAAGCTCCATTACACTGAATGAGAAAAACCCCATGTAGATGATTCCATTCTCTATAATGTGCTCATGTGGAACAAGCATTCTCAGATTTAGGGTCGAAATTGGAATGAAACTTTTCTTCAAAGACCTGGTTCTTTGTACACTCTTTCTCCTTTATTAGATGAGAAGTTCATGAGGGAAATATTTGCATTTTGCTTTCCTTTACTTCCCACAGTGTTTAACATATTGCTGGTGATAAGTGAATATTTTAGGAATGAGCACAGATGAGTAGAAGGAGATGTTGTGTTGTAAAACATCCTATTATATTCATTTGTTGAGCTTAGAGATTTTCAAGATAGATCAAAACAATGAGTTCCTTTTCATCAAAAAAAGGAAAGATTTTTAAATCTTGCATGACTATTAATCTCCTACAAGTCAAAGTCTTACTGTGTGTTTGGCAACAATTTTAAATGTGCACTGCTAAATATTTTTGATACAGTGACCACTTTATCCTTCAGTATTGTGTGGCATTTTTTGTTTTTATACTTAAATTCTTAAATTTTCTAGACATAAGTCAGCATTTAATAAGTATTTCCTGAATGGATGGCTAAAACATTTTTTATCATAAAAGAAAAAACTAAAATAAAATTTCAAAAATTACCCACAACCACACAGACAGCTATTTTGCCTTATTCCTATTTCCAACTCTGCTCATGTTACGAAGATGTCATGAAAGAGGTGCTGTCACTGTGTGTGGTTTTGTATCCTGCCTTGTTTTCCTTGACATCATCATTACATTTTGTTGCAGGATTCATAGTGACCTTTACAGTTGCCATGTCATGCACACTGAGCACATCCCACAGTTTTTAGCTACGTATCATTGTTGGACATGTAGCTTGTTTCTAATTATTTACCACTATAATAAAAAACACCTTGGCTATGATCCTGGTATTTGTGGAGTTAGTTGTTGCCTTATTTTTCTCATTGCTAAGGCAAAATACCCAACACCAAAGTTAAAGGAGGAAAGGTTTATTGTAGCTCAAGGTTTGTAGAGGTTTCAGTTCATAGTCGGCTGGCTCCAAGGCAGAGTGGCATGGCAGAGGGGCGTCACAGAGGAGAAACAGTCCATGGCAGGCAGAAGGCAGCAAAAGCAGCAAGCAACAAGCAGCAAGCAAGAGCAACAGCAACTCTCTTTCTGTCTCTTATGTTTTATCCAGGGTACCCACCCTCGGTAGCACTCACACCCTTGATCCCAGCATCACACACTCTAGATCCAGCCACCTCTGAAAAGCCCCACCTATGACACAGGAGGATTACAGGGACATCTAGACACAAGCCATCAAAGTTGTATTGGTGTTTTTGCTTCTTTCTTATTGAGATAAAATTCACTACTTTATCTGTATTGAAGCAAACAAGCAGTAGCTTTCGTGTGTCTGCAGTGTGACACAATCAGCACCATTAACCCCAGGGCATTAGGGTCACCTTATAAAGGAGCCCATGTCCAGTATCAGTCACTCCTCAACTCCCCCTCCCCTGACAACCAATAACCTGCTTTCTGCCTGAATGGATTTGCCTTTTCTAGACATTTCTAGAGGTGCAGTTGTACACCATGCAGTCGCTTGTGTCTGGATCCTTTCTTCTAGCATAACATTTTCAAGGCTTATTGTGTTGCAGCAAGTAATCAATGCTCCATTCCTTTTTATGCCTAACTAATATCCCACTCTCTATACATACAAAATGCATTTGGGGTGTTTGTACCTTTTGGCTACTGTGAGTAGCTGCAGTTTGTTTTCTGTTCCTCTGTGTGTATTCCTAGATACGGAATTACTGGATCACATGGTAAGTAATTCCATGGTTAACTTTTGGAGCAATCCCCCAACTCTTTTCCACAGCAGCCATACCATTTTTTATTTTCAACTGCAATGTCTGAGGGTCTGGTGCCCATGGTTTTCATGTTCCTTTTTATTACTGCTGTCATAGTCATCCTAGTAAGTATGGCAGTGTCTTGCTGTGGGTGTGATTTTCTTTTCCCTCATGACTAATGATCTTAAGCATATTTTTATGTACTTGTCTACTTCCACATTTTCTTTGGAGAAATATCTACTCAAGTCCATTGTCCATTTTTCAATTAGAATTTGTTGTTGAGTTGTGTTTTGTAGTATTCCAGATACTAACACCCTCACAGAAGCAATGTTTGCAATATTTTCTCCCATTCAGTAGTCTGTGTTTCCACACTCTTAATAATCTCCTTTCATATGCACAGGCTCTCGTTTTGATGAAGTCTGAGTTATCTGTCTATTTTGATGGTTTCTGTCTTGTGTTTTCAATGTTATATTTAAGAAATAGGTAATCCAACATTTTGAAAATATGCACCTATATCTCCTTGCAATAGTTTCACATTTTCAGCTGTTTCATTTAAGTCTTTGCTCTATTTTGAGTTGATTTCTCGTGTGGCATGGGGCAGGGGTCTGGCCACCTCTGTGTGTCATACCCAGTGTCCAGTGCCATCTGTTAAGACAGCTGCGCATTCTTGGCTCCAGACAGAAGTTAGTTGCCCACAGGCATATGGTTGGTTTCTGGGACCTCAGTTCTATTTTTATGTTCTGCATTTCTGTCTCGCTTCAATGCCAGACTCTTGATTACTATACCTTTATAGAAAGTTTCAAACTTAAGAAGTATGTGTTTCCAATTTTCTTCCTTTTTAAGGTTGTTTTAGTTGTTCAAGTTTCCTCAAACTTCCATACTAAGATTATATTTTACATTTTATTAAAACTCGAACCTCTTTGGGATTTTGACAGGGTCCAGCTGATCACTTTGGGGAATGTTACCTACCATCTTTATAATCTTCAGTCTCCTTTCCATGAACAGGGGATGACTTCCCACTTATTTAGGTTTGTTTTCATTTCTTTCCACTAAATTTTATAGTTTTCAGTGAATACATTCTGCACCTCCTTGGCTGAATTTATTCTTAGGAATAAATTGTTTTATTTTTCTTGATCCTGTTGTAAATAGAACTTTTAATAACTTCCTGTGTGGATTCTTCATGATTTCTAATGAGCAGAGCACACTCAGTCAAAAAGGATGGCAACATCTGATGGCGGAGGACCATTTCCTTGGTGAAGGTCGAACTCGGGACCTTGCGTTTGCCAGGCAGGTGCAGCACCACTGAACTAAACCCTCAGCCCTCCAACAAGCTCTCTGAGTAGAAATAAAACTGATTTTTTTTATGTGGATCTTACATCCTGTAGTATGCCAAGCCCATATATTAGCTCTAAGAGTTTTGGTTTGATTTTGTTTTGTTTTTTGCAGATTCTCTAGGAGTTCCTATATGCAACGATGTAATAATATGTTAGTAGAAGTAGAAGTGGTTTTATTTCTTCCTTTTCACTCTGTGTGCTTCTTCCTCCTTTTTTTTTTTTTTTGTCTAATTGCCCAGCGAGGTCTCCCAGCTTGCTTTGAAGAGTTACTCCGTCTTGTTCCTGACCTCAGGAGGACATTTTCAAGTTTTCACCTCTCAGGGTGATTTCCATTGTGAGCTCTCCATATGTGTGCAGGCAGTTATGGAGAAAATGTTACCTCGATTTAGGGTCAAGGTTGTCCAAGCTGTTAAAAAAGCAGAAATTTTTAAATTGCCAATGTAATATTGAATGTGGGGCGAGATCCTATGCCTGCTTTAGAGAAACAGTGTCAGTGTTTCCATATTGATCACATCCACCAGAAATGTCCCCTCCCTGGGGCCAGTCACTCTGCCCACCGCACACGCACCCTTTGGAGAAACGGGAGCCAAGAAACAGCCAACTGCTTACTCCAGGAAGGTTTTTAGAAAGCGAAAGACAGGTGCTCCCTCTCTTGCATGGGGCTGTGTCCCAGTAAACCCATCAGAAGTTGTGTTTTCCTATGTGGAAAACACACTTCATAAACCTGGCCGGCTGAGCATCGTGGCTGAGCCTCCCCTGCCTTAAATGTGCTCAGGAAGCTCACTGCAGCTCCAGCATCTAGCAAGAAGCCAGCGGGTGACAGTGCCAGTGTCTCAGGGTCTGCTGAACAGGCTGCAGAAAGCAGAAGGGCTGTGCATGCACTCCCATGGCACTAAGTCAAACGTCCTGAGTGGAGCCCTAGAGTCAGGGTGGTCGTGGCCGTCAGAGTCACCAACCCATCCTGCGTACCACGGACCACTCACCAAGGCACCGTTTTCTCCTGCCTCAGCCCTAGCTGGCTCATCCCTGATCACTACCTTCAGCTCTCAGGTGCACTCATACATTCACACACACACACTCACACTCACCCACACATTCACACATACTCATGCACTCACACACACAAGGAGCCTGCGGAGCGGTGAGATGTGATGGGAACAGCAGCACTGGCCCAGGGACATCACCAGCCCTCATCCATGCACTCAGCAAATACGGCTGGGGGTACAGTGAGCACTGGGACGCCTCACCTGCCCTAACCAGCTGAGCACAGGGACAGACAGACGGGCGTGGTGCAGTGCGTCGAGGCCATGTAGAGCACCTCGGAGGAGCTCTGGGCACTGGCTTCCAGGACATCAGGGAAGTGTCCTGGAGGAAGAGCCAGAGGCCAAGTGCACAGAACCCAGTGGGCAAGAATGTGGATGAGGAGGCCCCAGGCCACCCACAGTCAGAACATCTCCAGGATGAGGCTGCACCCCACTGGGCAGCATCACCACCTCCAGCACCCCCAGCAATGGCCACCTCCCCAAAGCACCAGAGTGCAGCGCTGAATGCGCAGGGGCATCGGCTCCTGCAGATGAGAAGCCAGAAGTTTCAGGGCAGGCCAGACTCGGCCACCACCCAGCGACAGCCTCACCACCCAGCCCACCTTCCAGTGCCCAGCCCTCAGCCGAGCTTGCGTCCAAATCGCAACCATCACAGCAACAAGAGCAGAGCAGAGCAGGGCCCAGATGGAAGTCGCCGGGTCCCTTGGCCCATCACCAGCCAGAGCCAAGGAGAGAGAACAGCCTTGTTCTCTCCAGAACAGAAAATGAACCCACAAATCACACCAGGTCTGCCCAGGTTCTCACAGGACAGCAGTCAATGGCCAGCCCGAGGACCAGGGTGGGAACTATGAGCTCCCACCCGGGTTTCCCATGTCTTTATTGGTTGCATCTCAGCCGTGTACTTTATTTTAGCACCACCGTAATTCCTGCCAGCCCTGGGCTGAGGTACTCTGTCCTTTTGAAGCTCAAAGACATCTGTTCACAGAATGACAATTTGATGTTCTTCTTTTCTCTCTTTGGGGTTCCTAAAGGATCATAACCACAGGCAGAAATTAATTTGGAGACCATATTCCCAGAGCACCCCCTACTGCCAGAGAGATAGAATCGGCAGACACCTGTCAGCCAGGAGCCAGGCTGTGAGGCACAGGGTAAGAGGACGACCTGCCGGTGGTGAGCTTGCCGACCTGGACAACGGGTCCCCTCAGTCTCTGGAGGGCTGTGACCTGATAAACCTGCTCAGCACTTGCCTGGATCTTGCCACCTGGTATGCTAAGTGCACTGCAATAGGATGACTTCTGCCCATGCTGCCTGTCCTTGCGGTTGGTAAGAGGAGCTTAGTGTCTGGCAAGCCTCCTCCTCTCTCTAGGCCCAGGCCACTCAACAGAGGGAGAGCATCTCCGCTCCACACAGGCAACTGGACCCTGGGGTCTGCGGCACTGTAGTCACTCACATAGCCCCTGTGGCCACAGGAGAGGGAAGGGGGCAAGAGGCCGATCCTCCCATGGACCGAGGTGAGGAGAAGCATCCGCCACTGGTCAGAGCATGGCTGGGCACAAGGACTCCTTACCTCAGCTGCCGTTCACCTGTGTCGCGGGAACAAGGACGCAGCCTCAGTGGTGCCCACGTTCTCTGCCAGGGCTCCAGTGCGAAGAGCTGAGGCAGCAGATCCCATGCCTCCCTGGAGGTAACAGTCCCAACCTGGGCTGGCCCGATTGTCCATAAAGATGGTAAAAAGTGTAGAAACTACCTGGCCAGTGGCTGAAGCCTGAAGCGAGCAGAAGCTGAAGGAGATAGGCAGGCCCAGGTGGGGACTCCCAGCTGCTCAGTCCGCAGGGTGCTTCTCGGGGGTCATCCCCTCATCCTCCCTAGAGCTGCAGAGCTTGCTCCCAGCACCCTGGGGCACTCGCCCAATCCTACCTGCAAAGCACAGGCTGCAGGAGCATTCCCACTGCAGGTACCTAAAGCTGCAGCTGCCCAGGGCCTTAGGAACAATGCTGTGGGAAGGTCATTCTGGGTCCCCATTGTTCACAGGACGCACAGACGTCTGCTCCCAAAGGCCCCGACTGGAAGCGGCTGGAGAGCAGGAGGCCCTCGAGCCGGCCTCCCAATGCCCTGTGCCATAGCGCCGAACTGTGAATATTTCATGGGTGGGGACAGCGCGTGCTCCCAGGGTGACGCCGGAGCCCATTAAGCGGCTCTGCAGCTCTGCTTTTCAGCGGATGTGTCAGGTCTCATTCATCCACCCTGCTCAGCTCAATATGTTTCAGGGCTGAGAAATCAGTCAGTCGTCAAAGGGCCCATCGTTCATTCACACACAGTCTGCCCTGTTACTCCCAGGGATGCAAACTGGCAAACTCGGATGTGGTTAAATTCTTAGTCCAGACCAGGACATTTGACCTGGGACTCTGCTTCCCTTTTAAATTTGTCATTTTTAAGGCAATTTTGTGAAAACATGAGGACATAATATTTTTTGGAGGGGGTACCTGGGATCGAACTCGGGACCTTGCGCTTTCGAGGCAGGCGGCGGCACCACTGAGCTAAACCCCTGGCCCTGTGAGGATATAATATTAAAAAGAAGGTCTCAATAAAATGGGTATAAGGAAAACAGCAATATTTATTGACTTTCAAATGGCTTTCACAAAATACTTTAAATTTTCCTAAAAACTCCATGGACTGAAAAGTTCATGAAGAGAATGTGTCCAGAAAAGAGCATCTTGGGAAAAAAGCCAGACACAAAGCTTGAGGACACAGAGTCAGGACAGCGACAGCCCGTTGCCACAGCCTGGGCCAGGAGGGTGCAAGAGCAGCTGCTAACTTCCGGTTAGAGCCTCATCCTCGTATCCCGAGGAGCCTGCGCTAGGCCCTTTGTAACGCCTCATGGCACAGAGCAGAGGTCTCACTGTTTCCTCCCTCTCTTCCAGAATTCCCCGGAGACATTGCAAAGGTAATTACAGACCCAACCGTGGAGACTGCATGACCGGGCACTGCGCCCACCCCTTGGCCTCTTCGGGCTGAGCAGACGGCGTGCAAGTCACAACCCAGCCACGCCTTCCTTCCCTGCCTCTCCAGTTCCCGCCCTGGTGTTAACTGCGCTGCCTCTGCCAAGCCCTCTCTGAGGTGCTCCTCTACCCTGGCAGCTCCCAGACGGAGCTTGCTTAACAAATCGGCCCTCGGGAGGTCGATGAGTCACCCACACCTGGCCCAGAGGTGCCGCACAGATAATCGCTCATTGTTGCTTCCAGATGCCCGGCAGACACCAAGGAAACAGTTCGCCTTCAAAAGACAGGATGGAGAAGGCGGGCAGAGCACTGCCCACACGCTTGGAGCCCATGCCTCAGGGAGGCTGAGGGTCAGATGGCAGCCGTGCGTTCGAGCCTCAATCCCGAGCCAAGGAGCGAACCAGAACGGAGCCCGGTCACTGCACCCTCCAGCCACAGCCCTGTCTCCTGTGACAGCAGCAGCCCCTGGCCGACTGAGGCACCTCGCCTGCTCTGAGGAGCTCACAGTGGCCCTGTGGCAGGTGGAAGAGAGCAGAGCTGGTCAAGACCAGAGCCCAGCACAATCCACTCACTTGGAAAAGCGAGCTCTGGGGGAAGAAATCTCAGGCCAGAGTCCAAAGACAGTGGAATTGCACGCTTAATATCTATGGTTGCAGTGAGGCTGAAAGAGGCGCCTCTAGTTGTCTTGAGGATATTGATCCTTAACGCTTCCACAGCAACCCGCGCCAAGAATAATGAGAACATAAACAGAAAGGGGTGAGGGCAAGACGAAAGGAAAAGGGGAATAAAAGGGACCCAAAAACATCTTCCCTTCCCCAGACATACTTTATCCTGTCCACAATGCGAACTATTATTCCCTCTCTCCCTGGTCAGAAAGCCAACAGAAATTTTAAATCCAACCTCTTGGAGGGCACTCGAGGTCCCATATCTCCCCCACAGCCCCTCCGTCCTATCAGCCCCTGCCCTCCTTCCCAGCAGCCACTGCCCTCCTTCCCATCAATCACTGCCCTTCTTCCCAGCAGCCCCTGCCCTCCTTCCCAGATCATCCCAAGGTCATCTTCACCCTCTCCTGCTCCCCAGAAGTCAATGTCATCGTGGCCCTAAGAGCTGAGCCAATGGTGCTGTGCTGTAAGGGGCCTAAGACCTGCCCAGCCAAAGAAAGGCCTCACACTTGGATCAATGCTCTGCTGTTACCATCTGGAAATTCTCAGCCATTTTGAGACAAGGAGAGGCCCAGTTGTATTTTCTATTGGTTCCCAGCAGCTCCCGGCCCTGCACCAGGCAGACACCTCAAACAGCCCCTGGAGGCCCTGCCAGTTGGGTCAGGAGGGCACCTGCCCAACCACAGCCTGTGAGGCCTACAGAGCAGCCCACGCAGAAGCCCTGAGCACCTCCACTTCAGCCGCATCTCTGCATGCAGTGTCCTAGGGTAAACGAACAGAGACCACAGAGAGCTCCTCCCAGATGTTCCACTGAGTTCTTCAATTACAGACAGCACAATCTTATGATATCATGGTTTCCATTCTCTTTGGTGTCCAAGTCACAGGACTTGACTAAACTACTCATTTGGGCAATTGCCAGATTGTTTTGTTTTCATAAGAAAAAAATCACAGCTGTCTTTATTCGAGGAACCGAGGTCCTCTGTCCCATGGAGGAGAAATGGAAGGAATAAACTTTATGTTCCGTTTCCCAGGACTTCACCCTGAGCACGGAGACCAGCTGTCTCCTGCGTTTTGGAAGGATGTGCAGAAAGCCATTTCAGTGGAACTTGTGGATCTGAGTTTCCTGCCAATGGAGGTCCTGGAGCGTGACAGCGGCTGCCCCTGGGAGACCTGGGGAATGTCCCCTGCAGAGTCTCCTGCATCCCCACACAGCGGGCGGTGCTATTCCAGAGCAGCTGTACTTCCTGTGACCCTGACATGGCCCTGGCTCACGAACCCGGACTCCGCTCACAGCCAGGGTCCAGCATGGGAAGGCAGACTCCAGCCAGCAACCTGGGACCCGCAGAGCCAAGCGTAGGGTTGGCTGCAGCTCCTCAGCTGTGCTCGCCTGGCCTCCTTCCTGCCAACCCAAACTCCTCCTTGTCCTGTAGGCTGGTGCTGTCCAAAAGAAACAGACCAGTGACTTACACAACATTATTGCATTTTCCATGGCTATGCTTAAAACGAAACAGGTGAAAGCAACTTCAGTAACATTAATTCAACCCAGTGCAGTCAAGAGCCAAATCAACCCTAAAATAGTGGGGAGATACCTGCATGCTTCTGCACCTAGTCTCTGACAGCCGTGTGCAGGTGACTGGCCATCCCTCTTCATCCACGGCAGGGACATTAGGGTGAAATGCTCTTGTGCAACCTTATTTTAAAGGTAAAATCAATACGTATCTGGAAAATTTCCTGATTAATGGGGTTACTTCCTTTTATATTTTTCATTTAACTTTGTTGAATTTTTAAAGGAAAAGAAGGGACCCTCACAGAGTGGAGCCTAGCCTGGGCCTTCGGGCCTGGAATGCAAAGGGAGTGGCGGGTGATGGGCACATCCTAGATTGTTATGGGACCCTGGTGTGTGGGCACATTTGGTGTGGGTGTGTGAACCCGGGACCCTGGTGTGTGGACACACTTGGCGTGGGTGTGTGAACCCGGGACCCTGGTGTGTGGGCACACTTGGCGTGTGTGAACCTGGGACCCTGGTGTGTGGGCACTCTTGGCGTGGGTGTGAAAATTTCCTGCTTGTCTGGACCACACTGAATGGGGGGCACTGTAGTCGAGGTCTCAGCAAGGAAAATAGATTTACTACAGGGAACATAATTTATAGGATTATTTTACAATAGTCACCCAAAAAAGTCAAATGCAGAGAAGTGTAAGAGATCTAGCCACGCACTAGACCCAAAGAATCCATCCGAGGGCCTGGGTCCCACAGCAGTGTCCCACACAAGTCCAGCTGAAGGCCTAGAGTCCAAGGCAATGTCATCCATGACCCCAGCCAGTGGCCTGGAGCCCACAGCAATGTCTCATGCTTGTCTGTATGGAGGATCTGCACCTGGAAGGCCCAAAGGCCAGTGGTGGAAGCCAGGAAGCCGGTGCCGGTGGGGTGAAGGATTTGTGCCACCAGGCTGAGGGATCTACACTGGAGCCCAGGAAGCAATGTTCACAGTGAAGATTGGAGCTCCCCTGACTAGAACAGCAGCCATTCCCAGCAACAGCGAGGCCCCGAGCTCCGACGAGGACAAGAACAGCCAAGTTCGCATCAGGAAAACCATCCACAGGAAGCTTCTTATAGAAAATCAACAGCCCACGAACTTCCCCTCCAGTTCTCTTTATGGCTATTGGCAACAATCCTCAGGTGGGTCCTCCACACCCAGACCACGCTGATTCAGTTCAGCTGGGCTTACAAGTTGACCACAGAAGGAATGTATAATAAAGTCCATGTATATAAGTAACAAAATTTTTATTTTTTATAACATTAAAAAGAAGTGGCCGTGGGCCGCAGGTTGGACACGGCTGGTGGGAATGAGATGGTTGTGGATTGGAGGCAGCCTGGTCCGAAGGCAGACCTGGGACAAGGACACTGAGCCAGTGCTCCGAGCCAGGTGGAGGGGAGCAGGTGGGCAGGAAAAGAGGTGAGGATGTCTCGGTGGAAGCCCTGGGCATGGTCCTCCTGCCGGGCAGGCTCAGCACCCACTGCTGCCGGCGCTCACGGTCCCTGACTGAAGCTGCGAGGCCCCTGGCAGAGGGCTTGCCCAGGACCAGGCTCTGGGGCAGAGGGCCCCCTGGCAGGCTCACCACCCTCACCCTGCCAGCTCGCAGTCAGGGAGTCACACACAGGACCGCAGAGACAGCTCAGAGCATGACAGTCAGAGTCACTCGGCCGGGACAAGAACTGTTTCTCACGTTGAGCCCAGCACACACAGGGGACAAAGCTGGAGCCGGCATCAAAGATAACTGTCCGAGGCTCACAGACGCTGTGACTGTGCAGCCACCACACAAGTGCGTGTGTGATGACAGAAGGTGTCCACAAACCCCAGCAGCCAGCGCCATCTCAGCAGGGACAAGGGGCAGGGACAAGGGGCAGGCGGCGGGGCTCTGATGCCATAGGCACGGGCTTCCAGGCCCCCTGAGGCCCTGCGTGTCCCCTGTGCTCCACCAGGGGTCAGTGACTGGGTGCAGGGAGTCAGAAATGATGCCCAGGAGCCAGGACTCTGCGTGTGTGGTTCATGGCTTGCAGGTCGGTGGACAACGAGGCAAAGCCGGACAGGGACACCCTCCGGCCCGCAGTCCCAAGGGCGGCACACAGGGATTAAGAGAAATTTAATGACACGTTTGCCAGTGGTGAGTGACAATAAGCCCCAATCCTGTAAATAGAGATGCAGACAATGCCTGCTTTTTCTTCGCTGGGGGTGGGAGAGCTCGGGACTGGGGCAGCAGCCATCAGCCCCGCCCACCCCTCAGGGCACAGCGGGGCCCAGAGGAGCACAGGGTGGGCCACAGGGCCAGAGCCCAGGCTCCTGACCAAGACGCTGAGCACTCGTGGAGGAACCGTGCACCGTGATCCACGGGTGAGGGCGCTGTGGGTGGAGGGTGGGAGGCCGCCGGCCCAGGACTCCCCGCAGGAACCACAGCCCCCAAAGCCCAGCAGAGCTCTGGTGGGTGGGCTTAGCTACTTTCTGCTACTACATTAAAACCGGGGGAAAACATGAAGCGATCAATTCATTTAAAAACAATGAAGAGCAAATTGCATGATCTCTGCATACATTGTTTCCTGCTTTTTCTTTTCACGTTTAAAGGCGTGAAAACCACTTTCAACCTCTGGGCCATGGACAGCCAGCCTAGGCCGTGTTAGCTGCTGAAGACAAGAACCCTGGGCTGGAGGTAGGTCTCTCAGTGGGGCCTGGGGTGGGGACAGGCAGAGCCAGGAGCCTGGCACCCTGCCTGGGTCGGGCCTCCCCCTCCGCCTAGTGATGAGCCGAGGATGGACACAGACCCAGCCACCTCCCTCACCGGGCCGCTGCAGGCCACGTGGGGTTCGTCACCTGACAGAGTGGAGAAATAAATGACTGTGGGCTGGCAAAGCGCACCACGGGCCTGTCTGTGGGCACTGTCAGAGACAACGGGCTGGAAGCCCCGCAGTGCTTGTGGGTGTGCGAGTCCAGAGGGCTCGTGGCCCAGGTGGACTGAAAGGGAAGGAGGAGGAAGTCACATGTTTGGGAACCGCCTGCCACTTACAGATTTGTCACTGCAGCCGCCATTGCCCGTGGCCTTCAGACCCCAGCATCCTCAGCCTTCCGGGTGGCCTCGGAGCGGCGACTCTCCAGGGGGCTCTGGGCCTCATCTCTCATTCTGTGGTTGCGGCTTCGTGGCTGGGCAGCTGCAGTGTCCTCAGTGTCCAGCTGCAGATGGCCACGTGGACTCTCCCCTCCATCCTGTGAGCCAGCCTAGTCACCCACGCATGATCGTGTCTGTGCACGCGCATTCCCCCTTGACTCTGCGCCTCCTGGGAGCCCTACCCAGCACTGTGGACCCCATCTGCCACCTCCGTGTGGCCCAGGCACAGGGTGGACACCAGGCTCAGCACCCAGCTGGAAGGAGGGCCGCTGGGGCCCACACCGGGAGGGCCCCAAACACACACCACGCTGTGTGAGCCTCTCATCCTTTCCACCGGGGCCCAGTGGAGGGGCAGTGGCTGGGCCGTCTGGATGGACAGACTGCACCTCCGAGGACCTTGGGGAAATTCCCACTGAGCCTCCAGGGGCATCGCATGAAGTACAGCGAGTGGCAGTCCTGACCTTTGAGACAGTGGCTGCTGTGTTCCCGGGGCCTCTGCTTACCACAACAGAGATGTGGCTGTGGTAAAGCCCGGAGGACAGGGCCACGTGTGCTTCACAGAAGGCCGCTGTGCCCAGGCACCGAGGAGGTGGCCTGGGCCCTGGGTGAGGCTCAGGTTCCTGCGGATGACGGGAGCCTCAGGCGGCCGGGCTGGTCGGTCCTTCTGGGTGCAAGGGGGCCTATGCAGCTGTGCCCTCCACCAGGGACTTGGTCTCCAGCCGTCAGCCAACCCAGGGTGGCAGTGTCCTGAGTCCGCAACGTGGGAGAAGGGGACATGGGGTCCATTAAGCCCTGAGGGCTCCGAAGGGTGAGCAGTGCAGGGACCATGGAGGGCCCGGGCTCTGCCGAGCAGGGGAGGAGCTGCAGGGGAACACACTGTCTCCACGCCCCACCTGCACCCCAAGGACCAAAGCTCCAGCAGAGAAGTCCACAGAGGGCATGGACATCGAGTGTGAGCCCCTCACCTGGCAGCACCATCTCACCCTGGCTGCTGTGATCCACACTCTTCTCAGGTCCTGGGCGGCTCTCAGCAGGTGTGGCCGATGTGCCTGAGGCTTCCTGGGTCACACACAGCTCCCTGCGCCCTGCGCCCTGTGCCCTGCGCCCTGCGTGAGGCCCTGACCCTGCGGAGCGCTCAGCCCTCAGGGCTGCTCACGTCACAGAGCTCACCTCCTCGGCTGCCATCTCCAGGCCATGAGCTCACTGCTCCATTCGAGGGTACTCGACCACCGCCCGTGGCCACCCTGCGTCACCCCGCCCCCCGCGTGAAGGGGCCCTGGGCTGAGTGGGAGAGCAGCCCAGCGTGGCCACAGCGCTGCAAGCCTCCGGGGTCCTCGCCCCCAGCCTCGCTGCTCGCTAATCACGTGCTGTAGACGAATGGTCCTCTGTGAAACTTGGGGACTCGTGTGCAGCGGACACCGACTCGCTTTTCTGCACAAGTGCGCAGGGCAGCAAGTGGCCACCACAAACTGAGCAGCAAGTGCGGTCAGACCCCTGGGTGCAGGAACTCGGGCCAAGGGCGGTGATGGGGACCGGGTAGCAGAGCGGCCCAGGCAGAGCCAGGTCACACGCTCATGGACTCTCTTACTCCACAGCCTGCGGTGCCCGTAGCAGCGCACATCTGACAGCCACAGGGACAGCTGCGGACCCAGAGATTCTTCTCACCTCAAGCAAAAAGCAATTCCAAGCCTTGTGGTGGTGCACACCTGTGATCATGGCACTCAGGGAGGGTGAGACAGGAGAATACCAAGTTGGAGCCCACCCTGGGCAATGGGGTGACTTAGGCCTTGCCTCAAAATAAAAACTTTTAAAAGATTAGGATGTGTGTGAAGGCCTTGGGTCCCATCCCCTATATTGAAAAATAAAGCTCACAAAGTCGTCCCCATCCTTTCCCCAGCCGGGAGCACCCCACGTCCCTCCAGCACGAAGAGAAAGTGGTGTAGCACATCTGGAACTGAGCACCACGGGATGCAGAAGTCTGCACCAGCAAGGCGGGCTTCTTTAATGCTGCTCTTCGAGTGGCGGGAGAAGCCAGACAGGAAGGACCACCGGGTGCACGTCCCCCACAGGAAGCTCAGGGTCCGCCAAGCAGGCACTGTCAGACTCCGGGGCGGAGAGACCCCTGCAGAGACAGCGAAGGGAAACTGCTCACAGTGTGCTGTGCTCACCGCTCACATGCACGGTGTACTTTAGTGGCATCTGCTTAAATCTGGCTGGGGGGAAAATGAGTCACGAAACACCTGCGGTGGTGCGAGTTCAGAACTCAGAAGGAGCAGCATGGGCCAGCAGGGATGGGAGGGTGTGGCACGCGGGGACAGAAATCAGGTCTCAGGGACCCTCGGGGCTGGACAGGCAAGGGACAGGCAGACGGATGAGAGCTGGGTGGTGGGCAGGTGGACAGGAAGGTAACAGGCGCCAGACAGATGGTGGGTGGATGGAGAGGTGGATGTGTAAAACAGGTAGACGACGGAGGGACGGAGGGACGGAGGGACGGAAGATGACAGACAATAGGTAGGTGTGGGCTGTGATGTTAACTGATTGTGTCAACTCAAGCAAGAAACACCCAACTAAATTGGATGGCCCCAGTTCTGAGTGTGGCTGAGGGGACTGACTGAAGGCAGAAGACACAGCCTGGGTAGGCTTGTCGCCTGAATGGAATAAAGGCAAAGAAGGACGGCTGCTCCCGTCCTCGGAGGAGCTCCGGGCGTCTTCACCTTGGACGTCGTCTCCCGGCTCCCGGCTCCCGGAGCAGAGCCTTCAGCCTCGTCATGCCAACCCACACGGGACTCTGCACGGAGCTCCAGGCCTTCGCCTGGGTCCTTGGGTCTCAGCGCGCCCGCAGACCGACCCTCTGCACCCTCCACACCCGACTCTGTAAGGCTGCCTTCTACACCCTTATATATTTACATATCTTCCGTGAAATCTGTTTTTCTAGTGAGCACGGACAGATGCACGGATGGGGATGGGTAGAGAGATAGACGCATATAGACAATAAACAACACAGAGACGATGAGTCAATGAGTCGAGGGATGGATAATAGATAATGACAATGGGGAGATGATACGTAACACGCAGATAATGACGATAGGTAGGGAGATGATAGGTAGATAAGAAATAATAGATGGCAAGTGCAGGACAGACAGAAAGAGGCGATAGGTGGACGATAGGTAGATGGCAGGCAGACAGACAATAGCAATGGTGGGTGACAGATGGGCAGGAAGTGCCAGGAAAAAGACTCCTGTGCACAGGCCTGGAAGCTGAGCTGCGCTTGCCCGGGGTGCAGGTGCCAGCTGCGCAGGAACGCCTGACAGAGGGTGCAAGCAGACCACAGACGGACAGAGCGCTTGCGCTGCCCTGACGTGAACGAGCGTCTAATAAAGCCAGGAGTGACGGTCCTACGTGCAGGGCTCATTTCTACCTTGCAGTGCGGTCTCTCAGCAGGCGTCTGTCTGAGAGCCGGTGTCCCAAAGCGTGCTGCAAGTGCGTTCTCGGCTCTCAAATGTTCCGCCATCGCCTTGGCAGCCCCTCCCGGACTTCCTTCGGACCCAGGCGTAGGCTCGCATTTCTCTCCAGACTCCCTTGCCTTGCTGAAACACACTGGGGCAGGCATTGAGTTAACTTCACCCCCTTGCTCGGTCACAAAGGCCGGTGCTGAGGGCCACCAGCCTCTCCATCTGCAGCTGGATGCTGACTGACTGTGAGGTAGAGTGCGGCAGCAGTCGAGCGTGTGTCCCAGCCGGGCCACTGCAATGCTCCCCAGACCTTAAAGAGGTGAAGGGTGTGATTACTACAAACCTGCCTGTGCCCCCGAGGTTCCTAGCAGGTGTCACAGCGGTTTCTGGAATCACTGGCTCGGGGCTCTGTGGGACCCCACCGCCCACCTCCTCCCGCCCCGTCAGAGACCCCCACCCAGCTGTCCTGGGAACCCTCGGATGCGGCCAGGGCTAGACTGATCAGAGAAGACCCCTGGAACAACGTCATTGGCTCACTCCAGCTCCACGCCTGCACTCTGCGTCTTGCCCAGAGCAGTGGGGCGACCCGTGCAAAGCACTCTTCCAGCCGGTGGAACGCCTCGCAGTGGGCTGTCACTCACAGGGGACATTGGTATGCGCCGCTCGGCGTCCTTGGCATGTTCCTGAGATCTACATGGACTGCCCGCACTTGCGAATCATAAAGCAATCATCCATGATGCCTCTCTTCCGTCCTGATGAGCCCCTCGCCAAGCCCAGCTGCCAGAAGCCATGGAGAGATGCAAAGCAGGAGGGGCGGGAGCTCCTGACATCTCTGCAGGAGCTTGGTCATGCAATAGTAAGTAACAAAAGCAATAGTAAGCAGGACAGAGGAGCTAGGCTGCTTCACACTATTTTTAGGGTCCCTAGGAAGGATCTACCCTGCACTGCCTGGGGTGCGAGGCCTCCCGCTGCCCTTGCTCCTGACATCCACCTTGGCTCCGTGACATCTGCGCCCCTCCCCAGCCCAGCACGCAGTGGCCCCATCATCCCCTAGCACATCAAGAAGTTAGGAGAGCAAAGTTATGTCCACCTGCTTCCGTGTGAAGAAAGAAAGGAAAGCCAGCTGCCCACTGCCTGGACAGAGGAAGCCTATTCCAACAGGGACCGAGGGCCTCGTGGGTCTGAGCCTCGTGTGCCACTGTCCAGGGGACCAAGGCACACGGGGCAGGGGGCACAAGGAGGGAAGGACGCTGGTGGCAGAAGAATCCGGAATCTTTGGAGGGAGAGGACATTGGTATGCACAGAAATCTCTGGGGGTGGGGGTGGGAAGGAAGCAGCGCCTCTGTGTGCCCACGGGTGTTGAAGGTGCGTGAGAACACGTTTGTGCTACCAAAGCTGTGAGCACCGGGCAGTGGGCTAAGCCACATCCTGGAGGTGGCTGAGGCACATGGGGGGCTCGAGGGCAGGGTCAGCTCCAGTCACACTTTGCAGTGTAAGAGGGGAGGACACGGCTCAAGGAATCAACCCTGCACCAGCCCACAGGACACCTGAAGGAGGAAGCACCATGGAAAATATGCTGCTAACGGCAGTTTAAATAAAGGAACAGACAGGGCCAGGGATTTAGCTCAGTGCTTCCGCCACCTGTCTCGCAAGCAGAAGGACCAGAGTTCGATCCCCAGTACCAAAATAAATAAATAAGATAAAGGAGCAGACAGCCAGAATGACTCGAGCCTACTCTGGGGGCACAGAAGGCAGGGCTCGGACAGAGGGAGCAAGGCCTAAAACACGCTGGCCTGTTCTCCAGCCCTGGAGACTGGGGTGTGGAGAAGGAAGATCCTCCGATTTCTGAATGCTATCCAGTCATGCCCAGAGGAGCCACCGTCAGGGCCAGGCTGGCGAGCCCCGGTCTTGGACCTGCTCCACGCCTAGCCCTGCCGGGCTGGACCCCGATCTCCCGCCTCCAGTGCAAGCCCGCCTGGTCTGCCAGGTCCCCATGGCCTCTGGGGATGCACACCACTTACCTTCTCACCTGTACCCGATGCTCAGCCCGTTCCCGGGAAAAGCTTGCTGGTGGAAGGAGAAGGTGCTTGAACACATGGTAGAAACATAACCTGCACAGGCACTCTGGCCCCGGGAGCCTTCAGAATCACCTGCACTTCAAGAGACTTACGGGTCAAGTCTTTAGCGCGTGCGTAGGTAAACCCGAGTATTATCCTGAAAAAACAGACCAACACAAGGTCTGTACAATATGCTTACTCAATAGTATTTTATTTCTTCACTGAAGAGACCTCAAGAATCTACTTTTGTGTGAAAATAGGGAAACCAGAAGTGATTTCCCTCCCACAGGAAGTAGCAAGGAGCCCATTTTGAAAACTTTAACCCAGATTCTCACAATATTTTTCCAAGGACACACTATATAAAATCAATAAAAATCATTCAATTCAGTCACCAGTGTTTCCCAAGCATTAGGCTAAGCAGGCTAACAGCCAGTTTAAATAACATTTTCCAGCTGTTATCTGCTGGAGACCCCAGAGCAGGACACAGAAGCCATGCTGGAGGCCCTCAGAGTCCAAGGTCTGGACCTGCTCGTATCAATCCCATCGGGAAGCAGCTGACACATTCCTTTCTTGTACACGATTGTGTGCTGAGGAGCACAGACACCAGGCCCCCAGCTCCGGGCAGGCGCTGCCTCCTAGGATGCACCAGCAGCCCCTTCCCGGGGGCCTCCCTGGAGTGGACTTTCAGCCACGTGCACAGAAGTCACTGCACCTCAGGTCTACAGTGAGCTGGGGAGAGGCAAAACCTCAGACACGTCAGAGCCCAGACCCGGGGCGCTTAGCTCTCAGGGGGCCCTTCCTCCTCAGGACATCCTGTGCCACCTGAAGCACACCTGCCTTACAAAGCCTCATCGGACCAAGCTGCGCTCAACACTGAGCACCTGCAAATCAGCCTGAAGACACAGAAAAGGTCCCGGACTCACGAGCAGAGATGCCTGGGAGACACAGCCAGCTTCGCTGAGCACTTGGCTGCTAGAATCTGGCAGCGACTGAGCAAATGTGGCCTCACGGGGTCTTCACAGCCTGCACCATGTGCCTGAACGGGAAGAAACCTCTATTTTATTTTTTAAGACCACATCCCACAGTGTTGCCCAGGCTGACCTCAAACTTGTGATCCTCCTGCCTCCGCGACCTGAGTAGCTTGGATTACAGGTGTGCAACACCAGGCTTGGCTCAGGTCAAATCTCATACAAAAAAAAGCCAAGAAGAGCCAGAATTGCCACACAAACTGCAGCAAAGTAAGGGCTCTTTGAGCCTCAAGTCTCCAGCAAATCAAAGCTGTGTCTGGACGGCCGTATAACTGAGACTGGAACTCCGTGCTCCTGAGGGTTCATGTTGTTGCACAGAAGGGATCAGTCACTGCTGTTTTCTCAAAGGCCACCCTGAAGATGCCTTCTTCTGGTGCAAAGAAAAAGCCTGCTCGGGCTGCAGACTATTGGCTGGGACATACAGTCCTTCAGGAGCCACAGGCACAAGCAGCTCCTCTCCATGATCCTGGTCATCGCCCCAGGTTGAGAGACCGAGTGCCAGGTGGGAACGGGGTTGTCTCGGGTTGGGGCCAGGGCCACTCCAAGGGAGAGGCTGGGGAAGAATTCCCCGCCTCCTTCTTTTATTTCTCCTGGACTGTAAGTGCACTGGGCCTCCTGAATCTGCAGAGCCAGGCAGAGGGCAGAGCGGCGCATCCCTCCGAACCTGGAAGCCACGGTGTGCACGGCGGGATGAGGCTCGCAAGAAGGGCGATGACAGATGAGCAGCAGGAGCCGGGCCTGTGATCCGGCTGCCTCGGGCGGCACCAGGTGCTGGTGAGGAATGAGGCAGGCATGCAGAGGCAGCCTGGGACAGGGGTGCTGGGAAAGTCCCTGCCCGCCAGCTCGCCCACCTGGGCCGCCTGCAGCTGCGGCAGGGGTCCCCAGCTGGCACGGGACGGGGCGGGTGGACACGCATGAGGCCTGGGGACCTGGAGCTGCAGTGAGACACTCTGCTAAGGGGCCGGCTTTGGAGGATGCGGGAGGGGCCGTTATTAAGTCTTCAGGCCGGAGGTGCTCACCTGTGACTGCAGGGCGAGCGTGTCTGCTGCCCACACCCGTAACCCACACTGTCCCAGCCACTGCGGGCTCAGCCTGTGCCCCACATTCTCATCAAGGGCTCCTTGTCACGTGCCCACGGTGACACTGGCGGAGCCCCATGCCCACCGCGCTCTGCTTATCAGCATGTTCCTCCTCACAGCGGTGCTCCGGCGCTGTCAGCCGGCTGCAGATCTGCCCAACAAGAAAGCGAGGTGACCGGGGCTCTGATCCTGGGGTGCGGGACGCGCCCGGGCCTTGTCCTGCAGCTGGAGGAGAAGGGGCCCCTGGTGCCGGGCAGGGGCCTCTCTCCCAGCCCCTGGGGCTCCTGTCAGCCCCGAGGGCCCCATGAGCATTCCAGGCCTGTGCCCGTTGCCTGCACACACGCTCGGCTGCTGAGTTGCCATTTGGCCTGAGTAGCCCACCCATTTTCCACAGGGCGGCCCAAAGGCCCTCAGGGCTTGTCCTCGGGCAGCCAGTGTGACCGAGAAGGGGCCCGACGGTGTCCAGCAGGCTGCCGGGGTCTGCAGGGAGACCTGCAGGCCTAACGGGGCCGCGTTTGCAAGTGCTCCACTCTGAGCTTCCTGCCTCGAGCTCCTCGTCCGCTTGCCGCCATCGCAGCCGACGGGGGACAGAGGAGGCACCCACCTTCTCGAGGGGCCTGCGAAGGCCAGGACGGGAGGCCGGAATCACCACGGGGCCCCTCACTCGCATCACACCACTCCCGTGCCAGCACGGGACGGAGGAGACCCAGGAGAGCCTGGCCAGAGAAGACGGGCAGGAGAGCTTTATAGGAAATCAAGCAAAGGGTAGATGGTGCAAGGAGCCTGCAAGCGGGTCCTGCTGGGCAAAGACCACCCTGCACTAAAGCAGGAGGCCTTCCGGTCGGTGACCAGAGTGCACGAGCCACGCAACAGGACAGTCCCGTCAGAACCGGGGCGAAGGGGACCAACAACAGACAGGCGCTGATGTCAACCAGTTTCCAAGCAACGAGGAAGTGCCCACTCCGCATCACTGTGCAGCACTCCCCGCTTCGTCCCTGCCGCTCTCCAAGCCCACAGGCATTCGAGCTGCACCACACTGCTGCGTTTACTCTAGACAGCCCAGGGCCTCACCGCTCACAGGCAGGGCTTGCCCTTGGCGAGGTTTGCTACAGCAAACTTGTGTCCGGAGGCGGGGCCTGGGGCGGGGCCTGGGGGGGGAGGTGGGTCCCTGGGGCGGGGCTGGAAGGGTCCATCTCCCGCCCCTGCTCCTCCCTTCTCTCTGCTTCCGGTCCCCCATGATACAAACAGCTCTCTTCCTCTAGGTCCTTCCATAAATCTGTTTATGCCCAACAGGGACTAAAGTTTCTGAAACTGTGAGCCAAAATAAACCCCCTCTTCCTTTAAGTTGCGAGCCTCAAGTGTTTGTCTCAGCAACAAGGACGTGACTGAGACCCATACCAGGGTGAGGGCTTGGGGCACTAACGACGTCCTCAGAGTCCAGGGACTGTGATCATCACCATCAGCTCATTGTATCTCTACTTAGTCACAGCGGGCACACTGTCGCCCTGCAGCCTGTCCTGGAGGTCTGCAGTGACGTCGCAGTGGGGTCTGCCTCCCGCCCCGGGGTCTGCCCACCCTGTCTGCGGTAGCGCTGCTGCGAGCTTCAGACCCGGCCTTACGGGACGAGGCCGTGCGTCCACCTCTGCTGTCTGGGCCTCACTCTTGGAGCCCAGGCCACCGTGGGGAGGCCCAACCCCGGTGGGGAAGAGGTCTGTGGATGCACAGAGAGGGCAGAGGTCACCTCCAGCCTCCCTGGCCAGTGCCAGAAAGCAGAGGAAGGCAGCCCCAGGCCCAGATCTGTGGAAGGCGCATGGCTCGGCCCTCTGAGCTCCCAGGCCTCAGGACCGGGTGCAGCTCGGGGTTTGCCATCGGGGCTGACAGGAGCTGGCTCTGGTTGGGCAGAAGCTGGAAGGGCCTCCAAAGGCTGGTGAGGGCCACAGGAACAAGGAGTAGATTGTCTGGGGCTGGGCAAAGGGCAGCCCCGGCCGGACATCCACAGCAGCCACTGGACCCCTGTGTGTGAAGAAGCCATCCCAGAAGTGGGTACCATCACCCTGGGCACCCAGGCTCCTGGCCACAAAGCCTGGTGCAGCCGTGGCCCTGAGCCAGGTCAGCATAGCAGTGAGTGGCAGAAGGGTCTTATTGGCCCAGACTCTCTTCCCTAAGGAAAGGGAGCTCTGCTCCTCCACCCTCCAGGAAGCTGGGAAGAGTGGGTGACCGATGCAAAGATCAGACGAGACAATGGTGGGTGGCCTTGTCCCAGAGCAGAGCGGTCACCCCTCGTCCCAGCATGCCTTGGTGACAGCCAGCACGTGTGGCCCCTGGGGGTGGCTCACTGCAGGGAGAACGGAAAAGCCCTTACAGAGGAGGCAGAATGGTGATGATCCAAAACCCTAGGCCAGTTCCAAGTCCGTTTCAGGTTTTATGCCCTAAACTGTAGATCTTTAAAATTTATTAACTGAATCCATCTGTTTTCTGAGATTTGAGCTCCCAGTGATTAAGCAAAACTGAAAAATAAGGCAAGGTTTCTCATGAACTTTGGAAAACCCAGCAGCTAAAATTTGTTCAGTCCTGTAACACGGAGGGTCTATGAAGAGCACTGCTGCACCTCACAAGCTGGCTCTGGGAGTCCAGGAGCTCAGGGTCCTCCAGGACCAGGCTCCCAGGCCTGAGGAACAGGGGGATGCTGGCTGTGTACACCTGTCCCTCAGCCTGCTGGGCTCCCGTAAGACGCATGTGAGGCTGGCACTGGTGTGAGAATACACAGGCTCCAGAAGTTGTTCTGATATCACTCTTGAACACACAAAAATAGGTAACTGACCTAAAATTAGTTACTTGAGACTTTTCATGCTGATGGAAAATTATGTGCAAATTCTGCTCATCCTAAAAGTGCCCACTGCTTAATTTGTCATCTACCAGGAGAGCAAAGCATGTGGCGATAGATTTATTTGTTGGAAAACACAAAATTTTGGAATAAAGAAATATTTCCCTATGAATTATGCTACACATACATGTTTTGGAATCCATGATGATAAAATTATTTTGAAAATGATGTTGCAAACTGTGAGTTTCTTTGGCTCATACTTGTAAGATCTGAAAACCTGAAGTTTCAGCTCATTTGAACAGATAAAGTTCTAAAATCCCAGTTGATTAGAGCCTTATTCTTACTAAACAATCCTGAGAAATTGAAAGATGAATTTGCTGGGTAGCTCATGTATTCATTTCATTGTACAACACTGCCCAGGAGATTTGAGGCATTTAGAGAAATTTTCCTGTTTTTCTCCCCTGCAATTGATTTCTCACTGCACAGAGACTCGGAGTTTGTGTTGACGGCACAGCTGGCTGGAGGCACAGGGGCCCTTGCTGGCCCGAGGTCCTGTGACACCCAGGGACTATGGACACCCTCCACACGGGAAGCAGGGCTGGGCTAGTGGGGACATCACAGCCTCTTGGCTTCTGGTCCTTTCCCCACAGCAGGCAGCAGCCTTGACCATCCAGGACACCCTGGCCAGGACTTGTGCCCACTCTGCTATGGACACCAGAGGGGCAGGAGGCCATAGGCCTCATCAGCTGCATCTGAGGTCCGGAAGTCCTGTGTGTGACTGGACACCGAGCCAGTGCCACCGCAGGAAGCCCCCAGCTCCCTTCCTCCCTCCACTTTGTCAGGCCAGGGTGCAGCGCTGGTCCTCAGAGGTGCCAGGCTCCGGTCTTCCCATTTCACAGACACTGTGCACTGTCATTTACACTGATGTCCCATCCTGGGACGGCACAGACTCAGGACAACTCAGCCAAGTCCACAGACCCCCGGACTCCCACGAAACAAATACTCAGAAACACAGGGAAGAGGGCTTGAAAGCCACTTCTGTGTCCACCCCAGGATTCCCACATGCATGGCCACACAATTCCACACATGACCAAGCTGGAAACAACCCAAGTGTCCATCGCTGGCAGCAGCAAAGGTGAAACAGAGGACCCAATGGGCACTCCAGCCGCCGGGGAGGCCACAGAATCACAACTCGCCATGAAAACAGCTCCGGGACTGTGCCTTGCATGATTCCATTTCCATGGCACTCCCAGAGTGGGAAGTGAGGCCGACCGCTGTGGCAGTCCCTGGCCCTGCAGGTGGGGTGGGGAAGTGCAAGAGGCCTCAGGGGGTCTGGGAGGAAGAGGGGCTGGGAGCAGTTAAAGCTGGCTGGCGAGGGGACACTTGCAAAAAAGTGTAGGTTTGTTAGAACTTACCAAACCAAACCCTGACAACTGCAGGCACAAAAATTATACCTCATTAAACTCTTAAAACAGTTCCAAGGAGCCATAGTTTGCACACGAATTTCATACCCAGCCAAGCTGTAGTCAAGCAGGAACGTGAGGTCATCCCAGACACATGGGGTCTCGGCACAATGGCTCCCAAAACGCTCTCTTCCGAGGCTCCTGAGACATGCTTTGGCAAAGCAGACAGAAAGAAATGCAACTACTGAAGAAAGGAAGCATGCGTTTCAGTTCACTTTCCCATGGCTGGGACAGAGTCCCTTCCACCCACAGCCCAAAAGAGAAAGGGTTTATCTGGCTCATGGTTTCAGAGGGTTTAGCCCTTGGTCACTGGCTCCAAGGCAGGACGTCATGGCGAGAGGGCTTGGTGAAGCAGAGCTGCTCAGTTCATGGCAGAGAGGAAGCGGAGAGGAAGCAGAGAGGATTGTGGAGGGCAAGAGAGGAAGGCTCTAGGGTCCAGGTGTAGTCTCCAGGGTCACCACACACCCCGTGACCTACCCAGACATACCCAGGAGTGGGCTTTGCTAACCTCCCAGGTGTCCCTCCAGCCAGTTAAGTTGACAGTCAAGATGAACTGTCACCGTGCACCACCCAGCAAAGAAGGAAGCCACTGTGGGGCAGATCAGTCCCGCCTGAGCACGGGGCACAGCTGCCTGCACCCCAGGATGAGGGTCCTGGGCACACAGACTGTTAGACTGTGATGCACATGGGGGTTTAGAAACTCTGTTCCCAGGTGTTCAAGAGATGAGGTGAAGAGTGCATGACATGGTGCTGACTTCCTAGAAAAGCAAGCAGTGAAACAGCCTTGCAAACACTAACTCCGGGAAAAATGAAGAGTCACATAACCACACATATTGCTTGGCCTAACAGTAATAAGAACGAGTGATGGAAGGAGTCTGGGAGCTCCATGATGGCAGGCCAAAGCCCACAGCGCCCACAGAGATGGTCCAAGGGGAGGGCCAACAGCTGGGGTGGCTGTGTCATAGACGAGCGGACCCATCGCACCATGACCCCAGGACCCGAGAACCCCGTCAGCAAGGGTCTCAGCACAAGGAGCGTCCACAAAAGAGTGAGGCTGAGAGCCTGGACAGGCACTGGGAGCCATGAGGGGATGGAGGCAGAGGCTGGAGCACAGCGACCACATGGCGGCTGGAGAGACTGGTGGGTCCTGTGGTCTAAGCCCCACGCATGACACTCACCACAGCAGCCCCAAGCACTGCTCCCCACGCTGCCTGCTCTGCCCCTGCACCCAGTGGCACTTGGGATGGGGCTCCCCACCAGGTGCTGCAGGGAGGGCAGCCCACAGCCTGTGGCAGGCGCCAGACACAGCCCTCACAACAGCCCTTGCCCAGCGGTGAGCCCAGACAGCCCACTCCACACCCTCTGGACTCGGTGCTGCTGGCTTGTGTTTCTGGGGCTCACTGGTTTCCTCTCGCAGCCTGTCAGCTCTGCAGCCAGCACCTAGAGGAGGGGTCTCTGCCTGCCAGGAGGCTGCCAGAAGCCGAGAGCCAGTGCCCTGGGATAGCGGGGACAGCACGCCCCACAGGCTTCACAGAACCAGGCCGGGAAAGTCCCTTAGGCGGTGCAGTCAGAGAGCCAGCCTCCCCTCAGAGACCCCAGGAGTGGACGGAGTTCTGAGGCACAGCCCCGTGCATCTGCCCATGAGTGGGCCCTGGGGCTTCCTATGTGGCTGTCATGGATGAGACCATGACCCTGGCCCTGGGAGCAGCTGGTCACCTGGAAGCCGACTCGAAGGAGGAGCAGGCTCCGTGGGGCACAGGTGTGGCCTTGGCAGTGTCACACCTCAAGAGGCAGAGAAACACCCAGAGTCTCCCGTGCTCTGCTCCCAGTGGTAGGATGGTGAATAGTGTCTAATTGTTTATTATTTTGTTTTCCCTAGAATCAACCTGTGCTGCCAGCGAATCTCCTTGCACACTCAGGCGAGGTCAGAGAGGGGCCTGCAGATGAGAGCAATCAAGCTGCACCCCAGGAGCTGCAGCTGCAGGGAGAGGGGCGGGGACCCAGGAATGGGGTGCGGGAGGCTGGTCGCAAGGCTGGGCAGGGCGGGCGCACAGCCTAGGTTTGCCCCATGCTCTCCAAGGCGTCCGGAAACCCCCACTGCTCCAGACCTGGCAGTGCAAGGACCTGAGGGCTGCCGGCCGGGGCAGCAGGGCTGGCATGGTCCTGGGCTGAGGGGTGGGTCCTGTGCTTGACTCCAGGTCCCCTGCGGGGGCTGCAGGAGCTAAGGGACCAGGGAGGGAGGACCTGGGGGCCAGTTCTGGGAGGCTGGGGTGCAGGGAGCGTCAGAGAATCCGCCCTGGCGGCGTCACCATCGTGGGGGGCTGGGGACACCTCTGCAGCCCCCGCCCCACCTCAGGGACTGCACAGCGAGGCAATTTCAAGCCAGTCCCAGGGCGTGGATGACTGGGACACCGATCTGCAGCTGCAGCGGCCATCCTTGCTCCCTGCACCCACCCCTCCCGCCAGCCTCCGGGTGGCCCAGGGGCCTCAAGGCCGAGGGCTGCAGGGGCGGTTTCATCCAGAAAGCGTGTGGTGACGGGGATGCCACGTTGCCCAGTTGCTCCCGCTGCATTGTGATCCCAGCTTCACTCTGCATCCCATAAACAGTTCTAAATAAGCATGGAGACACACGTTTGCAGCTACAGCGGGAGTGTGTCTGAGAACCTACGGTGCCGTGCGCGAGGCGCCGTCCACACTGAGTTGCACCGAGACACTGTCTGTCCTGTGCTCAGGAGGCCCAGCCCCTGATGTCGGCACTGGGAGGCTCAGGGGGAGTGCTGAAGAGGCTTCCACCAGCCCCTCGGATCCACCACGGTCCCCAGGCACGGAACACATGGAAGCAGACGTGTGGGATCCCGTGTGCCAAGGGCCAGATCCGAATCACAGCCCAGCCCTGAGGAGCGCCTGGGGAGCCAGACACCAGGGTGCAAGGGCGAGGTGTGGGGACCCAGGACCTCAGCAGGGGGTGGCCAGAGCTTCCCGTGTGGCCTCTGCTGGGATGCCCGGTGTGTGGGCTCAGAACCGCATGTGACCCCGTGCCTGGTGTCTCAGGGGACTGAGTCTCACTCACCTGCCTCTGTGTCTGCCCCTCACTCCTGCCTTCAAAGGGGCCCTGGGCCCACTCGAGGGTGGGGTGCAGGGGACCTTGATTGTGGGACCGAACCCCTGAGGGAGGTAGGGCGGTGCCCCCTGGGTGGATCAGCACAGTGGGAAACCACACTGGCTGAGGATTCCAGAGCCAGGAGCGGAGATGAAGGAGGAGCAGGGGCCTCACCACCCCGTGGGACATGGAGGACCGAGGGCAAGTGCCTGTCTGTCTGCTTGTCTGTCTGTCTTTCTGTGTCTCCTGTTTAAAAGCAGGAAGCCATTCATGAGGCAAAGCCCTCCGACCAGATCTCCTTTTACAGGCCCAAGCTCCTAGTTTGGTTCCCATGGCAACCAACTGTCAACAGGAGCTTGGAGGAGACAAACGCTCAGGCCCCTCCCAACGAAGGTGCATCCTCGAGGGGCAGAGGGAAGGGCAGCAGCCACAGGGCATCCAGGTTCCTGCTGAACGCTGAGGACCTGGGCAGCGGGCAGAGGCCATCTCAAGCCACACCTGTGGGAATCAGGCCCAGAGCCCCTGCCCCACAGTGGGCAGGGCAGCAGAGACCTGCTGGGAACCACACGGTGGTGGCCTTCTTGGTGTCCGCAGCTGCGTGTCAGGCCCCTGCCGGCTTCCTCCCCACATCCCTGCTGGGCTCTTTCACCAGGGCTCTGCATGGTTGGCACCTTCCACAGGGGGAGCAGCAGCCACCCGTGTGTCCCCCCCAAGGCTAGAGTCAAAGGCAAGCTCCATGGCCTGCCAGACACTAAAGCCAGGGCCCCTCACTGCCACCTCCACTGCCTGGCCCAGCCGCCGTCCCTGCCCTGGGTGTGGGCTCCAGAGACACAAACACGAGGCCAGCTTCGAGCCCTATGTCCCCTGAGCCAGGCCCCGTGCCCGTGACCCTGGCTGTCCGTGACCAGCAGAGACACTGGCTGGGGACAGAGGGACAGGCCACGGGAGACTGCGCAGGAAAGGCAGGAGTGGAGGACGGTCCCCTATTACTGCCTGTGGCATGGGAACCAAGGCTGTAGGCAGGGCTGTGGCTGCCTAGCAGACGACAGGGCCCAGTGAGGGCAAGGCCGGGCTGGGCCGGGCCACCCTGGGTGCGAAGGGCGGCACAGCCAGAGACTTCCTCCCCCCTCCTGGGAGATCAGCTCTGAGGCTCCTCCACCCGCCGCCACGGCCCAGTGGAGTCTGCTCCCAGTGACAACAATGCCCGTCTTAGAACTCAGTGTCCACGTGTACAAGGGCTGCAGCCTGCGTTCCCCATGGTGCTAAGTGACACAACGTGGCATTGGAAGGGAGATCCGAGGAAGTATAATCACCAGGTACCCGAAGGAAGGAAGTCACTGGTCCCACAGAGAATAAATGGAGGTGCACAACAGGAATAAAGAGCAAAAGCCATATCAACGTAAATACGAGGTGCTCAGAAGGAGGCAGCACAGCTGGGCAGGCGGGTGTCCTCACATTCCCACTGCCTGGAATGTGAACAAGATGGCTGGCACTCCAACAGAAATCTTGGACACGAGGAGGCCTTGGCAATGAAACGTGAGTAAGCCACCTCAACCCAGGTCTGTTGTCACAGGCATCTGAACCTAATTCCTAATGGGGTTGGTCAGGCTGTTCCAATCCTGTCGCCTGAGCAGCTAGAACATGACTTCTGCTGGCGGGCACAAGCACACTAATTGCATTGTATTTATTTATTTAGGGTTTCTTTACTAGCAGGCACAACCCACACCTCCCATACACTCCCGTGTGACAGGGACTGGGATCCCCAGGCTCTGTCCCTTTTAATCACCTTCATGCATAATGTATCGGTCAGTCAGGTGCTGTGTAACAAATGTTATGCTCTGATTCCTTGTGACCTCACAGACGGTTGGCTTGGCTGGCTCTCAGGGGCTCTTTGCCGGTGCCCAGGAGGGAGTCTGCACAGAGCTGACTTCGGGCAGCTGCCTCGGATGTTTGGGTGGCCAACCTCCTGCAGCCTGAGGGGAAGCCAGGCACAAGTAGGCCAGCACCGTCCCGTCCCTCTGCAGAAGCGCCATCGGGGAGGAAGCCACAGAGCCACACCAGCCTCAGGAATGGGGACAACACAGTGCTGAGGGGAGGGACACGCAGTGCTGCCATCCCCATGCTGGAGACGGTGGGTTCCACCCGGGGGATGGAGCCAGCGGCCTGGCACCCGGCATGCTACAGAGCCAGTGTTGCACCCACGGGTGCCAAGGATGCCCCTCCACACCGGGCACCCCCAGGTCGCCAGGCCATGTGCTGAGCCACCTCAGGACAGGCAACTGCCAGCCGAGACTGGGCCTCTTCCCCATGCCAGACTGCAGGCTCCAGGGCAGGCATGAACCAAGAGCAACACGGAGCCCTTGAACCCTGCCGAGCCTGGCTGCCAGGGTCCAGCAGATCCATCCCAGGAGACTTTGGAAGAACAAGACCTCAGGCCTGAGCCTGCTGTGGCCTTCAGGAGACACCAGATCCGCAGGTACCACACTCTGGGCATCTTCGGGGCTGCACAGACCCGTCACTCGCTGTGTGAGAGCCATGCTCAGGGTCCTAACGCCATGCTCAGGGCTGCCTGGGCAGGGCTGGGGACGAGGGCTGCATGTGGCCTCCCTTCCCGAGGCCTTTGGGGAACGGGCATCAGGACTGCAGCTCCCAGCAAGGACTCAGCGTGGCTGGCAGAGGTACTGGTGATGTGGTCGAGACCATGAGTAGGAACTCAGGCACACCGCCAGGCCCACGGCCCTCACCCGGAGGGGCAGCTCCCCGGGCAGCTCCGGCGGGGCCAGATCTCCGCTCTCTCCTCAGTGTCCGGGGACCATGCTGCTGGCTGATCTTCCTGCAGTCCCAGAGCCGGGCCAGATTAAACCATGGAGGAGCTGTGGAGACAACGCTGCGGTTTACAGTGACGGCTGGCGGGCGCTGCCCAGAATATTTTTCCAGTGAGGTGCTGATGAGAAACGGCTCTGAGGACCATAAAATCGATCTCGTGCATTTGTCCCGACAGCTGCTTGTTCCAGGGAACTTTGCTTCAAATTCAAAATAAAGAGCCTCACTGGATGTCAGCCTTGGGAGGAGGAGACCAGCCAGCGAGGCAGGCCCAGCCCAGGTCACCCGAACACTGTCCGGGCAGGTCCAGGGCACCTGCCTCCAGGTGTGCGACTTGTGACAAAGACACTAGGCTGCCCACTGACGGGAGTGGGCCCTGCACCAGGCAGGTTCTCTGGGGAACAGAATCATGGAGAACGTGGTTTTGATCATGCACGGGGTTACTAGTCCGGCCCACGGTCTGGGCGGAGAGTCCACGGCCGTACAGCAAGAAGGGTCCAGGAGCTGCCCAGCCAGGAGCTGAAGCCACAGAACACAAGGGCCAGGACTGAAGCCCCAGCCCAACTGAGGCCCGAAGCCCCCTGGAGAGTAGCCGGGAATCTGCTCCAGAAGCTGGAGGCCGCCCTCGGAAGGCCATGGTGAAGACTGGTGCTCTCGCACCTAGCGAATCTGGGCCACAGGCCTACTGGCTGGTGCCACCCACATCGGCTGGGCCGCCCCTCTCGGTTGGCTGGCCCCCACGTCAGTCATCCACAGACACACAGGAGGGCTACAGGAGGGCTTCTGTGGGGGTGGTGATGCCCTGACCAGTGCTCTCTGCAAATCCAGAGCTCAGCAGTGCACCTACTTCCCCTTCTGAAGCTTCCTGCTTGGCCAGCCTGACACCCTCTCCTGCGCCCCTCCAGCATGTGGCTTTGCCCATGGAGAATGTGCCCCTTGTCCTGAGATCCCTGGGGAATCGGGGCCACCAAGGGCAGGGGACAGTGAGGATGGCAGCGGCCGATGATGGCAGTGGCCATGCCAGCCTCCCTGCTGGCTTCCCACCTCCTTGGGTGCCCAGGGCCCAGGCCTCCGGGGGGCTTCCTGCCGGCTCTTCTGTGTGACCCCCCCAGTGCCCCGCCCCTGGTGTCAAACTGACCTCAGCCTCACTAGAAGAAGCCGTGTGGAGCCTGTGGGCCTGGCCTCCGAACACAGCCTCAGGCAGCAGGGTGCCCTAAATGTGCTTCTCCAGGTCCTGGTCCCCAAAATGCTCCCCTTGTGTCCAGTAACCATCGGGAGCTGCTGGTGGCATTCTGTGTCCTCCGAATGAAGACTGCTCCACTCTCTGAAGCGACCTCAAGGACAAAGATCAACTGGCCCCTCTCGTGTGGCAGCAACAGAATTCAGTTTGAGAAAAGCAAAGCGTGTTTTCGCAACAGCAACTACAAAGTGTCATGCAATCATGCGACAATATGGTGTCTCCCTGCACTGACCAGAAAATGACTTCTGGAATATAACGTGGGACAGGAGACACCCATGAGAAAGGACAGCATACCCTTCCTCGCGGCGACAGTGGCTCCTAGGGACCCAGTCTGGCCTGGGGAAGCCACCACTCACCAGTAGGAAGAAAAGTGGAGAGAAAAGGAGCCGGGTTTGGAGAGTGACTGGCCACGCCCCACCTCAGGTGCAGCTGCAGCTCTGGCCCTGAGCCATTTGCTGTAGCAGGGCCAGGACCTGTAGGCCGATGGTCCCAGGTCTGAGGCAGACAGCACTCGGGGGCATCTTGTCCTAGAAAGCAGAAGCCACCACGAATCCCAGGACCACACAGAGAGATGGGACAGCTTGTTGTGGCTTCCAGTGGCCAGAGGAGGCCCATGAGGGTCACATTACAGAGATTCCAAACCGCGAACCCCATTCCGCCATGGGGAGAGGTTCCTACCCTCACCCCGGGGGATTCTGGGAGGCCAGCCATGCAACACCCTTCCCTGCAGTGTGACCAGCAGTGACCCTGGGGCCCTGCTCCCTCCGGAGTATCCAGCTCACCACGGAAGGGAACAGAATGCAGATGGATCCTGGGTCAGTTCCTGGGGCACAATAGGCTGAGCATCGCAGGAGCACACCAAGCCCCGGAGGAGAGCGACAGGAATGCACCCAAGTCTGAGGCAGCCTGGCAGCACCAAGCCAGGGGAGGGGTGCCTGTGTCCACTTGCCCGAGCATGGGCCACCTGGACGGAGGGCAAGCTGAGGGGCTCCACTCCATCATGGGCGGAAGGGCAGCAGAAAGGTGAAAGTGGAGGAGAACCCAGAAGGTCTCAGGGATCCAGAAGATGAGGACAAACTGCAGCACCTGTGGCCAAGTCTGTGTGCGTGGCCTGGTACCCAGAGCAGGGCAGGCGGGGGCCACCGAGGGTGTACAGCTTCACCGTAGGATGATGGAGCCCTCCAGGCAGACTGGATCAGGGCTGCACATTTGTGAGTCACTGAAACCCGCTGCTGACTTCCGCGATTCACACCGACACTTCACAGTTTATCTCAAAGAAGCTGTTGTTCTAAAGTTAAAACTTAAAAATGAATAAATAAACTGGGAGAAAGGCAAAGGAACAGGAACACTGCTTTTTGCAGACCCTAGAAAGTCCTTGACTTTTTAGGAATGACGGCACTAGGTTTGTCACAGACACGGTGTCCTGAATCAGCTTCTGAGCACTCGGTCCGGGCCAGGAGAGCGGAGGAGCTGGTTCTACCTGCACAGAGTGCGGCCTGGGCCCCATGTTCTCCCTGCTCGGAACCCTCCCCTCTTTTGTAAATGTTTGGGATTCTCCATGAAAAAAACTTCAAGCTGCAGATTCGGGACAAGGGACCCCAGCATCCACCAATTGCCCCTCCTGCTTTCAGGGGACAGCTCGGCACGCTGGGTGGGGCCAGCCCTGGTGTCTCTGCGAGGTGACGGGACACGGGGCCCCCCACGCCCAGGGACCCCCAGCCCACGGAGCAAAGAAGCTCACTACAAGGCCTACAAGCTCAGGCGTCCAGCAAAACCCGATGGAGGGCAAGCAGCAAGGATTCTCCTGCCCGCTGTGGCCTGATGGTGGGCACGGGATGGCACTGGCCGGAGCCCCGAAGCATGCTCCACCGCAACTGCCTGGCTGGCTCCGGGAGCCAGAGCTGCAGTCCAACACTGGAAACTAACTTTAGGGCAGCAGTGTCAGACCGAAAAGACAAAGCAGCCAGACACGCAGCGGAGGGGAGGCCCCTGAAGGCAGCGAGGCCAGGAAGACAGGCACCAACTTCCGGCTGGGCCCCGGCTCCAGGGATTCGCAGCCAATGAAAAGATCTTGCTTGCTCCTAAGGAGACCTCGGCCTCCCCGCCATCCAGGCTCGGAACATCGGACCACGCCGCCGCGGTTCACAGGGAAGGCTCAGGCTGGACGGCGGGTAACCCCCGGGTCTGGGTTCCCAGCACCCACCCGCAGCTCTTCCCTGCAGCTGGCAGGAGAAGGAGGCGCCCCCTCCACACACCCCAGGCCTCCGGGCAGAGCCAGGTCTCCAAACCACCAGTTCAGGGCTTTGCAGACCTTCAGAACCCGGAAGGTGACTCGGGGCGCCTGGTGATCCACCCAGGTCCCAAAGCACCAAGGCGAGCTAAAGACAGTGAGCCCCACCCCCAGTCAGGAAGGCCAGAGCGCCCGAAACCAGGACCCTCCTCGCCCACCTGTTGGGGTCCTAGGGAATCGGGCCTTCCATCCTGAGCAGAATGACAGCCATGTCACCTCCCCCCAGGCACACAGTGGGTCCCCAGGCCCCAAGCCAGGGTCACGTGAGGAAGGTGGAGGGCTGGGGACACATGGGGGAAGGCATACAGGAGCCACTTCTCCCACGCACACAGCCTGGCACTGGCCTGGGACACTGGCTCTGCACCCACAGCCCCAATTCCAGGAAGTGACTGGACCTCGGGCATTTGGGGACCCCCAGCCACCTTGGAGTCGGTCCTCCGGGCCAGCGCCTCACGGTGGGTCGCTGGCCCTCTCCTCAGCAGGGCGTGCTGCAGGGGAAGCACCAGGAGGCTTCTCTACCTGAGCAGCACAGGGACTGTGGGGCCCTGAGAGCCACTGGCTGGTGCCAACCGGGACTCCCGACCCTCCCGTCTCAGGCTCCCCGAGGGCTGGGCCAGCGCTGGCTGAGGTCTTCCTCAGTCGTGGGGCACAGCTCCATCCCAGTCTGGGGCCCCCAAACTTGAGGCGGAATCCCGGGGCAGCCTCCTGTGCACACGTGAGGGCCCGGGACACCGACGGAGGAGTCCAGGCAGAGGCTGCCCTGGGAGGGCACCAGTGCCGGGAACCAGGGCGTCTGAAGGGGAGCCCCCCGCAGCAGCCCACATGGCCCCTCCTTTGAGGCAGACAGGACCCGTTCATTGTGCCACGCGGCTCCCTCGACCCGGGCGCACGCACAGGGCCCCACCACAGCCATGCCCGACTCCAAGCCTCACTGGTCACGTGGGGTGCCTGGTCCTGTGCCCAGGAAGGCAACGGTGCCCTCCACCAGCGTGGCTGTAGAGTGTCACAGAGCAAGCACCATTTGGAGGACACTCAAGGGCGATCGGGCCAAGGCAGACGCCCCGCCCTGTGGGAAGGAAACACCGGCTCTGGAGCCTGCTGCTAGCTGTTGAGGTCGAGCCAACTGTCTCCAGCCCTGGCCTGGACCCACCCCAGGCTCCCCAGCCTCCTCTCGGGGTTCTAAGGACTCCAACCCTGAAAACAGTCACCTTCCCGGACCTCGTGGGAAGGAGAGCGTGCAGGCACAGGCTGCACCTTCCATCTTTCACTGGCATTTCATATCTTGCCCTTATGTCGCATTTCCCCCCTTAAAATAATGTTTCTGTCTGGCTGCTTTGCCTGTGTTAAAATGACACTGTAACGTGTAATCACATGATAACATACAAATGTGTTATAACATTACTACGTGGCTTGCAGCTCTATCAGAGCACACATGTAATGATTACACTTATAACATCAGTCTGACTTGCAACGGAGCAGCTGTATCAGTCAGACAGGAGACCACAATGCTGTAACAAGCAGCCCACACCTCCATCTAGCTCTGGCTGAGTCCAGCCCAGGCCAGCAGCGGTAGAGGGTAGGGAGAACTGACCCCGTACTCAGCAAGGCTGTGTGGGAGTGACATCTGCCACCCTACCTGTCCCACTGGCCAGGGCATGCCAAGGCGGGCGCCGTCCACATGGGCTCAGAAGGAGAAGCCCTGTGTACCTCGAGGAACACTGAGATTGGGCACTGAGGTTGGGCACTGCCTGCTGCCAAGCTCCCCATTTTCTGGGGGACAGCAACGTGGAACAGCCTAAGGCAGAAGCTCAGTGTACAGCCTCTGCCTGGGAATCTGCCACCTCTCCTGTTCCACTGTCTTCCTGTGGGCAGAGGGACTGGCTCCGGTGGCACAGTGTCCACTCCCTGTGCCCTGCAGCGACTAACAGAATGTGGCCATCTGTGTGAGGGGTGCCAGAACCCACAGCCGCCCTCCACTCGAGGCCAGGTCTTGGCCTGCCAGCCATGAGGGTGAGGACGGGCTGTGCCAGCTCCCACAGACCTGGAGGCCCTGCTTGTGCTCAGGGTGCAGTCTGAGCCCACAGACTGGGGACCCCCAGGCCCCATCCAGGAGGCTATGGGTGACCCTTCTGAGGAAGTGACAACCACACCCCCTCTTCATCCACCAGCATAAGTGTCCCCTGTGTCCACTGCTCAGGGGCTGCCCCAGAGAGCCCAGAAGAAGCAAGAAGGCAGGAAAAGCCCCATCCCAAGGAGCACTGGACCCAGCAGGTGGAGAGGGGACAGCACCAGAAAAACAAAGGAGCCCCAAAGGATGTTGGGGCACCTGAGGAAAGAGGGTGCAGGTGGAGGTCACTCAGCGCCCTGGGGCCCTCAGGAAGCCAGGGTCCTTGAGGGCGTGATGAGGCCTGTCCCATGGACACTCGGAGCAGGGGCCTGAGTGAAAGTTACTCTGAAGAGGGACCCAGGGCAGGGGCCCAGCTAGGAGATGGACAGGACCCTGAGGTGGCCCTGAAGGGTCCCCCACTTGCAAGTTGGTGCCCCCAGGTCTGTCTGCTGCTGTCCTAACCAGTGCATGGGAATGTGGCCCTACCTGGACACGGGGCCAGGGCAGATGTCACTAGCTAAGATGACAGAGTGGCTGGGATCCATCCAGTGTGACCATCATCCTCAGGAAAGGGACACCGTCACACGCGCGCCCACACACACAGGAAGCCAGAGACGAGGAGCAGGAGCCCCGCAGCGCGCCAGCCGCCACTGAGAGGAGCAACCCGCATGGACTCCGTGCAGAGCCCCGCACCCTGAGCTCACGCTCCAGCCAAGGCTGTGGGTGGCAACGTCCCCTGCCCAGGGGAGCCTGCTGGTCACCTGGCCACAGTCACCCGATGCCTGCCTCAAGTCGGACCTGTGTGGCCAGGCCAGCATCGCCAGCACGGCATCATCCTGGAGCTTTGTGTGTGAACCAGGAGCGCGTCTTCCTCACTTCTAAACAGAGCTTCTGAGGCTGCCAGCTGCGCCATGGCTGCTGCCCGGTGCACAGCGCTGTAAAGCGCGACAGTAAGTGTTTCTGCTGGCTTTGAAGTTGTACTCCACAGCTCCCTCTCCCCCTCAGGTTATTTTACAGCCATTAAGAATGGGCTCCTTTTATCTGGGGCCTTCAACTAATTGAATTTTTTAAAACACTGTTTTTATAGAAAAGCTGGCGTGCTCCTGGAGGACATTCCTCTGTAATCCGCTGCCGCAGTAATTGAAAGTGGGCGCAACACACCGGTCACTGCCACTCCGTTTTAACCTGGGAACCGTGATGCCCCTGCAAGGCTGCGAGACCCGGAAGGCCACTTTCATGTCCAGGGCTGTTCGGGTCCCTGACACCTGCTCCTGAATGATCCTGAAGGGGACGCCCCAGTAGTCCTGGGACAGCCGGAAGCAAGCACAGTAACTTGTAGATGTCCCTGAGTTCCTGGGCTTTTTCTGGGGCATCACTGCCGTGTTCATGCAGACCTCTGGGAAGCCAGCGAGGAGCCAGGGCTGTGTCTCGGTGCCTGGTGGGGCCGGCCGGGCCCGGCAAGGCTGCCCTCCCTTGCCTCCTTTCCTTCCTCTGCCTGGCCTGTGGGGTCACCATTTGGTGCCTGTCCCCCTCCACCCCTGAAGCTGCATTTGTACACAACACTGTGGGATGGGCTGGCACCTCAGGGCCCTGACGGAACGCATCCTGTCCTCTGTGAACCCCAGCAGCAACAGGCGGCCCTGTTTCCAGCCCTCCCTCTGGCTGTGGTTTAGTATTTTTTCCGTCCTTTGCACAAACATGAGCTCAACTATACAAGATACTTTTGTGCATTTCCTCTTGAACACGTCACACACCTCACAACAGTGTTCACTTCCAGGCCAAGCTGCGCACTGCTTCCTCACGCCACGATTGGGAACCAGCCTCATGTGGCCGCTTGCAGCCTGGGCTTTGCTGCTGTAGTTGTGTTGGGTGCGCATCTCGAATGCATTCAGCGTGCAGACCGCAGGTGCTGTTCAAATTAACAGCCTTCCTTTATAGCCCCGGACGCTCCTTCAGATTCGAAGGTGCCCCTCCCGACTGTAGGAAGAGACCACGTCCCCACTCCTGCTCCCTGGCCTGGTTCCCACAGCACAAGGCCGGGGCAGCAGGAGGAGGCCCAGCCACACCTCTCGAGGTCACGCAGCAGGCACCGCACACCTCTGCCCAGTCTCCTGATGCCACCTGCTCTTCTGCTGAGTCAGGTCCCCTGAGGACAGGGGGCGGTGAGCGGCCCAGCTGCCCCACCTTGCATGGTGGGTCTCTGTGGCCTCCTGGGTCCCCAGCGGGTGGGCAGGAGGCCGAGGCTGTGGACCCCATGGCCTGGTCGGCTGCCCAGGTGCCAGGCCTGCCCCTCTACCACCCTGGGTGGACCCAGGACCACTCCTGTGCAGAGGGCCCGGCTGCAAACTCGACACTCAGCCACTGCCTTGCAGCCGGGAAGGAGCCGCTCTCCTGTCACAGCAGCGATGAAGGCGGCGGGCACAGGCAGCTGCTCTGACTTGGGTCACCTCAGTTCTGAAACAGGCCGGGTTAGGTCAGGTGTAGTACAGGGTCCGCGGGCCTGGGGCTGGCCAGGTGGTGAGGAACCCCGGATATAAGCCTCTGGCCTCCAGGGACCTTGTCCATGAGCTCGGGTGCTGCTCCTGCTGGGCTCTCGCTGGGGTCATGAAGCAGAACTCCATGGACGTGCACTGAGTTCAGGTGCAAACCAGCTGCATACAGACACCTGGCTCCCATCCGGCTCTCAAGTCTGAGTTCCAGTACCCAGAGGCTGTGCTGGGAGGATCACAAGGCAGGACTGGGCTGCACAGTGAGCTCCAGCCTCACGGCACAGCGAGACGCTGTCTCAGTAGGGAAGAAAGAGTCTCAGCTCCACGGGAGCTCGCAGGGAAGCGTGCTGCGCACTGCGCACGGAGCCTCTCACAAGGCACAGGAGCCCACAGGACAGGAGCAGGTGGGCACGCTCTTCCTCCTCCGCCCCCACCTTCCTCTGCACCATAAAGGCCCCTGCCAGTCCAGCTCCCCAGCAGCTCTGAAGCCAGCACAGGCCAGCCTGGCTCGAAGAGTGGCCCTCAGCCTCCATGACCCTGAGCCCGGCTAACACACAGAGGCCTGGCTGCCCTGGTTTCCCCAGAGCAGAGTCCTGCAGGCTCCTGCACACACCTGCCTCCGAGGCACTGAGGGCCGGGTGTCTCAGGGCAGGGAGGGGGGCTGGCCTGCAGCCCCGAGAGCCATGAGTGACAGTGATGCAAGCAGTCACTGTACCTGCCCAGCAGCTGCAGAGGACTCCAAAGGGAAACACGGAAAAAGGAAAAAATCTGCAAGTAACTGCTTCAGATTCTCTGGGCCAAGGGCTCAGGCGTCACCGTTCGGCGCAGTGGTGGCAGAAGCAAGACTGTGTGGCTCTTGAAGGGGAAATGATGAGGCGGTGGATAAAGGGCGGAAGAAGGAGGCATTGCCTGGCCACACAGTGCCAGCCCCGGCAGTGAGGCAGGCCAGAAGGTCCTGCAACCCTGGCCACTCCCTCTGTGCCCCTGTGACCTCTACCAGGGCTCCACTCCACCCAGAGGGTCCCCAGGAGACCACATCAGGGCTCCTGCAGACAGGGCCGGGCGGGAGGCGGACCCGACCCGACTCACCCGACCCTCCCAGGCTGGTAGGGTGCAGGCCCAGAGCCCCCAGCAGCTTGTCACCTTGACCCAGTCCCGCCCAGGCCCACTACCCAGCGCCCAGGTGGCCAGGGACCAGTAGGCCCCAAGGAGAGGAGAGAACCAGCACTGGGCCCGCTTGCCAGGGAGCGTGGGTTCCCGCTGAGAGCCCAGCCTGTGCCCAGGGGTGGCCACGGGGGCAGGGGCCTTCGACCAGAGCTCTGGAGTTCAGAAGGAGGACACCCATCCGCGGGGTGGGCCCAGTGGGCCAGGAGAGCTGCGCGAGGGCCAGAGCCCAGGCCTTGCTCGGCACGGGGCTGGAGGGCGGCTGTGGGGCCAAATCGGGGCACGCGCCTTTCCTGGCCCGCAGAGGGCGGGGTGTCGCCCAGGCCGGAACCGCGCACGCACCCCGCACCCGCACCCGGCGGCGGCCGGGCGGAGGGAAAGTTGGCAGGAGCGCGGCGCCGCGGGGGAAGCGTTCATGGGCGGCCGCGTGGGAGCCGCGCGCCCGCTCGCCCACGTCACGCCGGTGCGGGCTCGGCTGACAACCGCGGCGCCTGGGGACGCCGGCGCGCTCTGCTCGCCAGGTGCTCCGCCTGGAAATGTCTCCATTAGTTGTCGCCCGCTCCCCTCCGGAGCGCGCGCGCCGAGCGGCCGCGCAGAGCCCTCGTGGGCGGCCAGGAGCGGCCCAGCGCCCCCGCAGGTAGGCGAATCCCGGTCCCGGACCGGTCCCGTCCCGCGCGCCGCCCCCGCCCCCGCCCCCGCCCCGGGCTCCGAGACCCCTCCCCCTGCGCGGGGGGCGGAGGCGCGCGCGGCGCCGAGGGGCGCGGGCGGTGGTGGCGCGGCGACTCGGTACGTCCTGGGCTGCGCCCTGCTCCGCGGCCCGGGCGGGCGCTCCCGGCGCAGGTAGGCTCGAGCTCGGCCACGCAAACTTTGCGAGGGTCGCTCAGGCGCTGGAGGGGACAAAGTTTTCTGCTCGCCGCCGGGGCCTCCGGAGGGCGCCGCGCAGACTGCAAGTTTCGGGAAGCGGCACGGGGAGGGACGCGAGGCTCAAGGCGCGGGGCGCGGGCAGAGCCGAGGGCAGGGGGAGGGGGCGCCGCGGCTGAGCGCAGGGACGGGGCCCGGGGGCATCTGGGGACCGGACTCGGCGGGCACCCTGGGCGGGGGGGAGCGCCCCAGGGTTCGCCCAAGCTGCACTCGACGCCTGGAGCGAGCGGCTCCAGGCCCAGGCGCCTGCCGACAGCGAGCAGAGTGGGCGCCCAGGCTTGGCCCAAGGCCTCAGGAGAGAGACCCTTGCCGGGCACCCGGACTCCCGCCTGTATCTTGGCCGGGTCAACTTTCCTGGGCTAGAAAGCGCTCCCGAAAGGGTGGCCTGGTTCAGTCTGGCTCCAGGACTGGGCTGGTCACAGGAATGCTGGGCCGGGCCAGTCTCCCTGAGGCCTCCCCTCTCAGAGGGCCCACACCAGTTCTGCCAAAACAGGTGGCCCACGGGCTCCTGGCGTTCTGGACTGAGGCCCTCCGCCCCTGCGTCCTGCTCAGGCCCTCTCCGAACTGTTTCAGAGCTTTCACCGAAGCTGGGCTGCCCAGTCCAGGGAGCTGCTGTGTTTATACCTCGGCCTCTGCAGGCTTGGGGCGCAGCATGCCTCGAGGACTCCTGGGGGTCTATCTGCTCTTGCTGAACTGGTGCCTCAGCTCAAGGCTCTGGCTTTTAGAAAGGTCATTGGACAGCTGCCCCTGTACTCCTGGGATACGGGTGGCCTAGTGCCCTTGACCCGGGCAGGGGCCAGGGCCAGACTGCAGGTCACCACAGGCTATCTGTGGGCATAAGAAGCAGCTGGCAGACTGACCTTGCGTCCAGGATTGGAGAGGGGGCCTGAGTGGACCAGACAAGGTCGTGAGAGCCCTGCGTGGCTGGCTGAGCCCCCCAGGCGCTTGGGCCCGCCCCGAAGTAGGTGGAGATGGATGTGCAGCAGCCAGAAAGTGGGGTCCAGCAATCCAGGTCTCCAGGTGTGGGAAGGGTCGCTCCGGAGAACTAGGGGCTGCTGGGGACTAGAAGGCTGTGCAGGCTGAAAGGCAAACCCCAGGATGTTGGAGGAGCCGGATGAAGCCCATAACCCCTCAAAGCTCCCCACGGACTGCATGCTCCCACCCAGGGCCAGGTGGGGCATAGCGCTCAGAAGAAGAGGGCAACCTGTTCAGGGCAGCCTTCGGGAGGGCTGGGACAGGTCTCCTGGGAAGCAAAGGGCGCGGCCTGGGTGGAGCCCCAAGACCCAGGCCCGGGAGGCCGGGGAGACCCGGCCCAGCTGCGCTTCCCGGCCTGGGCTGGGGAGGGAGCTTCAGAAGGGCCAGTGATGGGGAGCAACGCCCGTCTCCCGGGGGCCCGGCCTCACCTGACCTCGTCTTCGGGAGAGAGCGGGTTGTTTGTAAACAATAAATAATGGAAAGTAGGGGACGCTGGGCTGCAGAACTAGTGGGCCTGGGAGGAGGGAGATGGGGGAAGGGAGGACAGGAGGAAGAGGGAGACCAGATTCATTTCCACCCGAGAAGCCCCGTGGCTACTTTCTGATTATTTACAGGAAGGCGGTATTAGCAATTCAGGTGAGAAAGAAAGAAACGGCCTGCCACGAAATCAATACAGAATTCAAAAACAATTATTAATGTCATTTGACTCGTGTTCTTTATATACCTCTCCCAGCTACGGCGCTAAACTGTCTGAATAATCTGCATGGGGCGGCTATTCATTATTTCCGAAGGTTTCCCTTTGCCAGCCTCTCGGACGCGGCCGGCTTCGGTCCAGCGCGATCAGCGAACTGTATTTTCATCTGTAAATTAAAGCAATTACGCAGCAGATATTATATGATGTGTGCTGCGGTCTCCAGATAGTCATCAATCACCTTCAACAGAGCTGTCAGAGGCGCAGATTCCGTTTCTGGGAGGCAGCCTCGCAGCTGGGGAGAGGGTGAAAACGTCATCATTAATTAGAGGGTGACCCCGGGGCTATTCACAGGTCTGCGCCCAGGAATCTTCCTGAGCAAGTCTGCACAGAGCCCCCGCGTGGTTCCGCTCCGGCCCAGCCGAGCGGCAGGGCGAGCTTAGCTCGGGCCTCAAGGACCGCGGAGCCCCAGGCCGGGCGCGAGTTCCGGGGAACCTGGCCTCCAGCGCTCCGGGCTCCGGCAGAACTCGGGCGTCCTGACCCCTCCCCGGGTTCCCGTGCGGCCCAGGCTGGAAGCGGCGCGGTGCGGGGGCACCTCGGGCAAGTGCCCAACACCTCTCTCCCCAGCGCCTCGGCCTGCCCGGCTCGGCCGGGTGCAGCGAGCCGCCCAGGCGCCCTGCCGAGTTGGGAACCCGCTCTCGCCTCGAGCTCGGGCAGGGGCGTCCGGCAGCCCGGAGCTCGACCAGGAGGGGCAGAGGGCGCCCCGGGGGCGGAGAAGCGGCAGGGGAGCGAAGGCGGTGGCGGGCCGAGGGGGAACTTCGGTGACCTGTGGGGGAGGGGCCTCCGCTGGGGTCGCCTAGGTCCTGCGTGGCATAGCCGCGGGCGCGGTTCTAGGGAGGCGCCGCAGCTCCTGCCCCGCGACCCGGGGTGCTGGGCATGGGGCCAGTGTGGGGACTGCTGGTGGCCCAGAACGCGGGGCAGGGCTGCGGCGCCGGGACGCGCCGCGGCGAACAATGGTGCGCGGGGCGCCCCTCCACCCGGACGCGGCCCATCTTGAGCGTTGATTACATCTTCACCCGAGACTCACCCGCGTGTCCCCTCCTAGATCTCATTTGTAATTGAGACTAATGATTATAGGGGGGCGGGAAGGAGCAGCTGCTCATTAATTAATTTCTAATTAAAAGTGCCTTCCGTGCCGGTGACTAAGGAGGAACACGCTTCGCCAGGGCGGTATCGACTCCGGGGACGGAGCCCATTTGTTAGCGCCCAGCGCCCCGCGCCCCGCCCGGCCCGGGCCGAGTGACCCGCGCGTCCGCGGCCGGCGTGGGCTGACGTCAGCGCCCTGCAGAGAGAGCGGCGCACGTCCGACTTGACGGTTCGCGCGACACATTTGCTCCCATATTTTGCAAAATATGTATTTCTGTCGCCACTGCGAGGCCGGTCGGTCCCAGAGACCCCTCCAGGCGCCGGGTTTGGAAGCGGAGGCCGCCACCGCTCACTTTCCGGCCCGGCTGGAAAAGTTGGTGGCGGGGCGCGGTAACCGGCTCCCTCGCTTCGCCCTCCCAGCGCCTAGGAGCCCGCCGCCCCGCCCCGCAGCCAGCCCCGCCGCGCCCCGGGCCGCCCGCCATGTCCTACCCGCAGTTCGGATACCCCTACGCTTCCGCCCCGCAGGTAAGGGGGCCGCGGCGAGGCCCGCCCTGAGCCCGCTTGTGCCCCGCGGGCGCCAGAGCCCCAGCCAGACGAGGCCCCAGCCGGAGCAGGCCCCAGCCAGGACGAGGCCCCGGGCGCAAGTGGCCCAGGCGGCCGGGCGGGCGGGAGGGCGCGGGTGGGGCCGGGCGGCCGTGGGGTCGGCGCACCCTTCCTCGCCCTCTCCCCGCAGCTGCTCATGGCCGCCAACTCCCTGGGCGCGTGCTGCGAGCCTGGCGGCCGCGCGCTGCCCGAGTCCAGCCCCGCCGCGCCCGCGCAGGCGCCCGTCTACTGCCCGGTCTACGAGGGCCGGCTTCTGGCTGCCGCGCGCCACGACCTGGGCTCGGCGGCGCTCGGCGTCTACGGGGGCCCCTACGCCGGCGCGCAGGGCTACGGCAGCTACGCCGCCTACGGCTCCGAGGCGTCGGCCTTCTACTCGCTGGTGAGGCCCCACGCCCGCTCCAGCGCGGGCCACCGCTCCCCAGCTGCGGGGGTGGGGGGACGCCGTATCGGGCGTGTGTATTGTCTTCCTTCTAATCCATCACTGGCTCGGGCGGAGCGCACACCCAGGCCTCCAGGGCCCGCGGGCGGCTCCGCTCCCTCCCCTCTCCTCCCCCTTCCGCTCCCCTCCCCCTCTTCCCCTCACCCCACCTTTAGCCTTCTCTCCATCCCAGTTCCCTGACTCTCTTCCTCCTCGAGCCACCCTAGGGAACCTGGTACCGGGACGGGGCTCTCCCGAGGGCCCGCCCGAGGACGGGGCTGCGAGCCGGGGTGTGTCCCCGAGCTGTGACCCCAGACGCCTCCCTGGCTCCTACAGAACAGCTTCGACTCTAAGGATGGGTCGGGATCTGCCCACTCGGGGCTCGCACCAGCCGCAGCCGCCTACTACCCCTACGAGCCTGCCCTGGGCCAGTACCCCTATGACAGGTGAGGGACCTCCAGCCACTACGCCTCCATGCCCATCCGGGAAGGGGGGTCCTGCTCTTCACCACCCCTGTACCTTGCCACAGCCGCCCCACACACACCCCTTCTTTGGGGACCGCTAGGATCCTCTGGGTGCTGGGGCTTTTCGGGCAGACCGGTCTCAAAGGCCCAGGAGGCCAGGCCAAGCAGGGCCTTGGGTGCCGCCCTGCACCCCAGGAGGTGCAGCCCTCTCCCCTGCAGGGGAACCCGAGGAGGAAACCCCACACCCAGCCTGGGACAAGAGGCGCAGACACCCCAGTTCAGCACAGCCACTGAGCCCTCATTGGCTACTCCACCTGGTGTGAGGCCCTTTCTGCCTAGGGCCTACACGTTAGGGTGCAGGCTCCTGTGTCTGCGATATGTGTTTACGGTTTGCAGATCAAAGGCGGAGGAGCAGAGCCCCGAGTGACAGAGGCCATGACCTCGCTTGGGAAGGAGCCAGCTCCCTGTCATTTTAATAACATTATCTTCGCCCTGGGCCACAAAAGGCAGGGCGGCACCCACCCCAGGCTGGGTCCCCGGCGGACCCCAGTCAAGCAGCCCTAATAAGCGCAGACCTTCCGGAGGCAGAGCCCTGGTCTGTGCCAGCCACCCCCACCCCACGACCCCCGTCTGCAGGTACGGGACCATGGACAGCGGCACACGGCGCAAGAACGCCACCCGCGAGACCACCAGCACGCTGAAGGCCTGGCTGCAGGAGCACCGCAAGAACCCCTACCCCACCAAGGGCGAGAAGATCATGCTGGCCATCATCACCAAGATGACCCTCACGCAGGTCTCCACCTGGTTCGCCAACGCGCGCCGGCGCCTCAAGAAGGAGAACAAGATGACGTGGCCAGCCAGGAACAAGTGCACGGACGAGAAGCGGCCCTATGCGGAAGGCGAGGAGGCCGACCAGGAGGAGGCCGGGGAGGAGCCCCTCAAAAGCGCCAAGACTGAAGGTGCTGGGAGGTTGGCCTTGGGGATCAGCCCGGCACCCTTCCCGCGGTTAGGACACCGGGGCGGCGAAGTGGGCGAAGGGTCCGGGCCCCCAAGCACTTGGAGCCTTCCTTCTGTAGGCCCTGGGGTGCTTACAGAACCAGGCCCACTTTGCCCTGGGGTGCCCGCCTTGATTCCCAGCCGAACCCCACCCCGTCTTTCTATTGGTAATACCTGAAGGAGAGGGGAGGCTGGGAGGGGCCTGGCACTTGGCCCACCCCGCTCGGGATGGGTCCCCCCCCCTCCGGGTTTAAGAGGAGGCAGCGCCCGGACTGACCTCTGCCCTGTTCCCTCCAGTGATGGAGCCTGTGGGCAAAGAGGACAAGGAGCTGGAGCTCAGCGACCTGGATGACTTCGACCCCCTGGAGGCCGAGCCCCAGGACTGCGAGCTGAAGGCGTCCTTCTCCGCCCTGGACAGTGGCACCCTGGAGCGCGTCCCCCGACGGCCGGAGGGCCCCACCCCTCTCCCGGGTGCCCCAGGCAAGGAGGCCTCGGGCGCCCTCAGGATGCCCCTGGCTGCCGCAGGAGGGGCCGCCCTGGAGGAGGACCTGGAGAGCGCCGGGATCTGCCTCCGGAGCTCAGGGGCAGGGCCGGAGCCACAGCTGGGCCCAGAGGGCCGCCCTCGGGCCTGCGAGGCCAAACTGGGCTTCCCGCCCACCCAGAGCGGGGCATCGGGGGCGCTGGAGACCAAGCCACGCATCTGGTCCCTGGCCCACACCGCCACTGCCTCCGCAGCCACCACCCTGAACCAGACGGAGTTTCCCTCCTGCATGCTCAAGCGCCAAGGCCCCGTGGCCCCTGCAGGCGTATCCCCGACGCCCGCCACATCCTCACCCGTAGTCCTGGCCTCCTCTGTGGCCCTGGAGAGGCACCAGGACTCCCCAGTGACCAGCCTCAGAAACTGGGTGGACGGGGTCTTCCACGACCCCATACTCAGGCACAGCACTTTGAACCAGGCTTGGGCCACTGCCAAGGGCACCCTCCTGGATCCGGGGCCACTGGGACGCTCGGTGGGGGCGGGCACCAATGTGCTGACGGCGCCCCTGGCCCGAGCCTTCCCGCCCACTGCACCCCAGGACACCCCAGCTGCGGGCACCGCCCGGGATCTGCTGGCCCTGCCCAAGGCGGGCGGCAAGCCCTTCTGCACCTGAGCCTGAGGTCCAGGTGGGGAGGGCGGGGCTCTTTTCTACTGAGATTCCAAAGGAAGGTGAGGCCAGCCGCCTGCGGAGAGGGAGGAGCTGCAGTGGTCTCCCAGGGCTTTGGGCGGAGCCCTGTCTGCCGTCCCACCCGGTCCGGAGTCAACTCCGCCAGCCTTCCGGAACTCCAAACCTGCCTGAGTGCTCAGAGCAGCGGGAGACCCAAGCATAAAGTTTACGTCCAAAGTTTACATGGGGAAGGCGTTTGGGTTCCAGGCATGCAGTGTGGGCTGCAGAGCACAGCCCCTCATCTGACTCCATCCTGCCGGCAGCGCTCACCGACAGCACCTCCACCAACTGCACACGGCTGCACACTCCCGACTGAAACAGTTACGCTTTTTTAAATGTTATGTGCACACCAATAATTGCCTGCTTCAGAGAGAGGCAGATATAACAAAACCAATAAAACCTTGTGGCGGTGTTTGCGTTGCAGAAAAGAACACGTTTGGAACCCTGGGACTTGCTGGGTGGGTGTGCACCAGAGTCCACCCCACTCAAGTCCCTGCCAACCCAGGACCAGGATGGTCACTCTGAAGTTACGAGGTGCGTGGGACTGGAAATGTAAATTCTTCCTCTTTGCCAGACTCCAGGATGTTCTTGGGGGTTACCAGGGATCGAACCAAGGCAGGCCCTGTGCCACTGAGCCAAATCCCCGGCCCCAACTCCAGGATTTTGAGCAAAGGGGTTGCTTTGACTGAATTAGAATTAAGCTTTCTGAAGTCCAGAGGCTCGGTCCTGGGGTGGGGCCATCTCTGCTCCCTGCCTCTCCCTTGGCACACCCTTCTCCGGAGTCTGGCAGCCTTGGGCAGTGCCCACCGCCCCACCCCGCCTGCCCTCCCTTAGGGACCGGCTTTCCGCTTCCACTGCTCGGAAAGTGAAACGCAAAGCCGAGAGCCCTCTCTGGAGGAGCCCCCTGGGGGCTGGGAAGGCAAGGGCGGAGCCTTCCTGTGGTTCCCGCCCTGGGCACCTGCAGCCAAGCGTGATACTGGGTTCCCCACTCGTGTCCCCGGCCTGCTGGTGGTGCCCATTGAGTCGGAGGTCTTCGCCCTCTCCCTCCCTGTGGTGTCAGGCTGGCGCCTGCTCCTGGCTCTCCATGTGCCCAGAAGCCCCGGGCTCTGGGTCCCCTCCTGCCTCTGGAGTATGCAGTGTGCAAGGGAGATGAGAGTGGGAGCCTTGTGCTGATGAGCACGAGCGAGGCGGCCTGTCCCAGTCCTTGCCCCCGGTGGCCAGCACAGAGTCCACTTCCCAGGCAGGATGGGTGCTGCAGAGCTTGCCTCCTGGAGCCAGGTGGGTGGGACGGCCCCACAGAGTCCCACGCTCTGGAAATGGCCCCGGGCGGGCCAGGCCCAGAGGAGAGCAGGCCTGATGGCTCAGAGGGCTGGTATCGGGTGAGTCTCGGCAGCCCCTAGAGACACTACCGCTGCGCTGGGTTTCTGGGCCTCGCTGGGTACCCCAGTGTTGGGGCCCACCCTGGCCCCAGACAGGGAGCTGGGCCCCCAGGCCCCGAGTTCGGACCCTGAGTGCAGACCCCAGCCGCCCCTGAGCCGGGCCAGCCACGCGGTAATTGGATTGTACCAGCCTGGCGCTGTCACCGCGTTGACTTTCGCTCCCGTGGATGATATTATCGAGATTCGGAAGCTCACCGCTGATGTGCCTGTCAAAAGCCTGCAGCAGGAGCCCCCGGCCTGGCGAGCGAGCATCAGCCAAGATAATTTGAAGTGAAATTTTCATTTTGACAGTAAACCCCTCAATTTCTAAAGGCTGCGCGCTCCAAGAGCTCCATGGCAGGGAGGCTTTGCAGAAAGCCCATGTCTTAGACTGAAAAGGGCAAAAGAACTCGAATTAGTTGTAATAGATAAAAGGGCAAAAATAAAGAGCCAAGGGTACTTGACAGTAATAGCGAAAGTGGAGTCTCCGGGGAGACTTGTTTCGGCCGGAGGCTGGGGCGGCAGGAATTTTAATGCGGCTGCGGAGGGCAGCGAGCGCGCCCCCACCCTAGCCCTAGACAAAGCCAGGCCTTTCCCAGAAAAGGAGGCTTCCCAGGCCGGCCTCAGGGTGACAGCTGCGGAGGCAGAATCGGGTCTGGGCGGGGCCTGGAGCCCCCCCCCCGCCCCGTCCCGCTGAGGGCGGAGCTCGGGCACACCCTCCAGAGAGCGGCGGCAGCCCAGGTTCCAGATCGCTGCTCTGCAGCCCCAACTAGCCACCCTGGGGACCTCTGGCAGCACTAGGAATCCCACGTCCCAGGAGCCCCGTCCCGGGGGAATAGCTGCCCAAAGTGCCTTATTTACATCATCCTCGAGACAATGAAACACAGGCATCAGGGGGAGGCGCCTCGGCACACGCTAGGGGCCACACAGCAGAGCACACCCGAAGCTGAGCCCGTCACTCTGACCACCCCTCACTTGGGCACAGCCTGCAAGATTTGCCAGGGACCCCAGGGGTGCCATGGCGACAGTACAATCCCACAGGGGTGGGCGCCTGCGCAGGAGAGCACGGGAGGTCGTGGGCTCAGGCAGAGCCTCGGGGCAGCATCTCAGGGGCTTCTCCAGGGAGAGGGTGTCAGGAAGGGGCTGGGGCCAGAGCGGCAGCGCCGGACGCACTGGCCACTCAGGCGTGGCAAATGCAAACACTCCGAGGAGAGGCTAAATTAACGGTGCTCTTTACATAGAGCCCAAATAAAACTGTAATCAGCGGCGCGTTACTTTTCATTAAGCGAGTCTGACAGCAGCATATTCAGGCCCGACCGGGAGCAGGCGTGGGAAATATACGGCTTCCCCGGCCAGCAGGCCCGGGCTAAGATAATTCCTTAAGCTCCATTAACAGCTCGTAGCCGCAGGAAATGGGCTCAGGAAAACATCTCCAAATCTAAAAGCTTTATCGACCCCTCAAACCGTGGCTGATGATGGTTCCATTTTTTTCTTTTTTTCCTTCCCTTTCCTTTCTTCCTCCTCCCTCTCTCTCTCTCTCTCTCTCTCTCTCTCTCTCTCTCTCTCTCTCTCTCTCTCTCTCTCTCTCTCTCTCTCTCTCCTTAAGGAGAGACATCCAGCTAGGTAATAGAGTCTGACAGGACACCTTCTTAACTAGAGAGAGGCAGGAAACCGGCCCTTAAATGATATTTAAAAGCCAACCAATTAAGATTTAAAGTGGTCATCTCCTGAGATTATGCAGGCGATTTATGCCACCTACTCCTCGGCAGGCAGCCTGGGCTGCTGCGCTGATGAGACAGCCCTGCCAGGCTTCTCCCCCACTGACGGAAACCAGAGGAGCAGCCCTTTCTTCTGTGCAAGGGTTCTCGGCTGCCCTCAGGAAGGCACACCCCGGTGGCCTCTCACGGACAGCCCTGCTTGTGGGCACAGGACCCAAGACAGTCAACAGCGGAAGAAACGCTAACCTCCCCTTCCAGGCCCCTGAAGTGTTGCCTCCTTCAGTCCTGGAGATGCGGGCTCCTGGGGAAGCCAGGAGAGGCCAAAGTTCGCCCACCCAGGGGTGCGGCCAGTTTGTTCTCATTGGAGCCCCAAGCCTAGGGCCCCTGTGGGAAGGCACAGGGCCCAGTGACCCTTTGGTGTGACCAGGGCCAGAACAATAGGACAGGGGAGGACTTAGGACCCAGGAGCAGAGGCCTGGGCCAGGGGGAGTCAGGGCAGAGGGCCACCTTCTTTGCTGGGCACTTCATAGAAGCCAGGTCACAAATCACCTTTCCTAGCACCTAGGGAGGCAGCACTGGGGAGCAGTGAGGAGGCTGAAGACCCGCTCACACACTCCGGCCATGCCCAGCAACTCCTCCTGCTCCCACCCCAGGCCCCCAGGAGGGTGCTCCCGAGCCCCAAACCTCCCGTGCAGCTCAAACTTCAAGGGTGATCCCATCCCAGTGCCAGCACCCCCAAACGTGGCCTCAGGGCCTCGCAGCGGCTGCTCCTCCTCGGGCCTGAAGCCTAAGTGTGGGTTCAGGAAGCTGACACAGCTCTGGGGCCTCAGGCCTGGGCAGAGACACAGAGCTGGAAGGGCTGCTGGGGTGGGGGTCCGGAGTTCTGGTCCCGCTCCAGTTCCAGGGCCCACTACACTCTGCACGGAGCGCCCTCACGAGAAGTCCTGCTCTGCTGATAGCTCTGCTTTTCAGAAGCTGCATCACCACCCAGGGAGCTGTGTGCCATCCATGGGGACTCGCGCCCCACTGGCCACAGGACCCTGTGATCAAGCACCATGGGGTGCTGAGCTCCCACTCTGGGGCTGGTGGGGTTCCCCAACAGTTGAGCACCCCAGGCCCTGAGCAGCACAGCTGTGAAGGGACGACCCTGGCTTTGGGGTGCAGGACAGAATGTACAAATGTGGCCCCAGCCTGGGGTCGCTGTGAGCAGCCAGGACCCTGACAGCTGAGGAAGACCCTGGGCCCAAGCACGAGTCCAGGCCACTGGGAAGGACGAGGCCACGGTGCCTGAGCCCAGGGTCACCTGTGGGTGGGACACACAAGCTCCTTTGTTTGGGGACAGAATGTTGTCAGGAGGGAAAGGAGGAGGAAGCAGAGGGCCTGGCCAGGCGGCGCAGGAGGGGATTGGGGGGCTGCAAAGAAGGTGCAGTGCCCACCTGAGCGAAGGCAGCTCTGTATGTGAGCTCACACTGCACCAACTGGGCAGGAGGGGTCTGCGTGCACTGAGCTTGAGCCAGGAAGTCCCAGAGCAGAGCCATAAGTATGGGGTATCAGAGCACAGCACGGGGCCAGGGTGCGTGCTGCACAGGAGCCGTGGGACCTTCCATCCTCAGCTCAGGGGGTACCTCACCCCACCTTGCCCATACACCTGAGCCCGGGGACTGAGCACGACGGGCACCTAGTTCAGGGCTGCAGGCTCCAGGCTCTCCCAGGATCACCCAGGCATGACAGGATGGGGTGGCCAGGGATATGAGATGCTTGTACACACACAAGCGTACACGTGCCCATTCAGTATGCACACATGCATGCACACACTGACACCCTTGCCTGGGATTACCCTCTCCTTTCTGTCTCTGGTTCTTTCTTTGCCTCTCTCCCTCCCTCCCTCTCACAAACACACACTCCAATGCACACACATGCACACATGTGCACACACGCACATACGTGGGGCTGCTGAGTCCCAGGCCAGTGGTGACCCCAGGCAGGCAGTGGCCTCCGGTAGGTGCAGAGCTGTCCTGGAAGGAACCTGTGTGCTTTGCCTGCCCAGGGCCCCAGGCCTTTGTTTCGTGGGGAGCAAGGAGGAGACCTTGCTGGCTCCAGGGCACTGTTGCTGCTACCTGCTGCTGGGAGGGGACTTTGCTCCCGGGCCAGCCTGGTGACCAAGCCACGTATGTATCGGGAGGACACGGGGAGGCAGCCCGGCCTGCACCCAGCAGCATGGCCCTGCTACACCCACATCTGTGGGCCCTGCTCAGTCTGCCCTCCCTGGGAGTGGGGTGCTGCCCCACCAGCGCACCCTGCACCAGGACCCCATCCCAGCACCTGCCTAGGATTCCAGGAGCTCGGCTGGGTCCTCAAGGCAGGATAGTGTCTCCCACCTGGCCCAGCTCCTCCTCTGTCCCCTCCTGCCCCACCATGGGGCCACAGCGTCTCTCCAGCACAGAGCTGGGCCATCCCAGCACACAGGTGGTTCCCACGCACAATCAGGCTGCAAATGGGACCTTAATTAATGAATCTGATAATCATCTCTTTTCATGGAACATTAGCCAAGTTCAAGATAATCAGGCTGAATGCAAACCCCAGTTCTGCAGAAGCAGCAGGCGCCTGGGGCAAGAGTATAATTTATGTCAGCTGAGCAGGTAGGCCCCATGCCACACGAAGGTCTGGGGGTCGGCTGGCACAGGACTGCCCCAGGGGTTGGAGTGCCTCGAATGCCCAGGCCTTGGTGCAGGTGCGAGAGCCTCGGGCCTCTGCGCCTGGCCTGGCCCGGGCCTGGGTCATCTCTGGGCCCTGGGGAGCCATCGGCCATGGCCAGGACAGAGGCCCCGCGAGGCTCAGGGGCGGCCCCTGGCGTCCTGCTTGACTCCTGCTGGGCAATGTGGGCCATGCACCCCCTAGACCAAGGGCCAGCTGGCCCTGGGCGTGCTGCAGCCCCGGGATTGTTCCCAACTACTGAGGGCCTTAGGAACGGCGGGGAACACAAGGCCGGCCCCGCGTGCACCCTCTGCACGCCTCTTTCTGGACCTCGGGGCACACATCGCACCCCTGCGGCGCTGGCTGGTTTCTTGGAGGGCATTGAGGATCGAGGCGGGACACAGACCGTGTGCCCACCCCAGAGAGCACAGCAAGGCGCAGTGTCTGGGACCGCCCAAGCAGCACCTCTCACCCCAGCTGTGGCAGGAGGAGCAACTCAAGAGGTTGCAGGCGGGCAGCAGTGATGAAGGCAGCCACAGAGCCCCTGGATCCAGGCAGGGACCCGCAGGCAACTCCCTGCTCAGCGGCACTGCAGTTTGAGGGGCCGATGGCTTGCACTGGGACTCGCACCCGCGTGTGCCACCTTTGCTCGGTGGAGTCAGGCTGTGGGGCTGCAGCTGCACCCCAAGAGGAGTGCACTGGGAGGCCCGGGGCGCCCTGGGGTCTGGCGGCTTGCATGGGCTCTGAGGTCTGTGTGCAGACGGAGTGGGAATGCTGACTGCAGCACAGTCAGAGCAGGCACACACCCTGCCTCTCCCGAAGCTGGGCCTGCTCCTTCGCCCTGCCCTGTAGCTGACCGGGGGTTAACAGCACATCTGTCTCTTTGGCTCAGCAGACATCCCAGGGGGCTGCGGGGCTCCTGAGGACAAGGACGCGGCCACCCAGGGAGCTCAGCTACCTGTGTTAGAAGCCACAGTGCAGGAGCCCTGAGCTCCAGAACGGACTCAGGGGCCCACGCGAGCACACCTTTCCCAGGCTACACAAAGCGTGCTGGAGCACGTGGGTTTTATTCTTCTGGTTTCAAGTATGACATAAATTGTTATGGTTGAAAACTTTTCCCCTCTTTCAAGGAACACCCCAGCCTTTTGCATACGCACACTTACTGAAAGTCCCTGACTTAGGAACATTCCAGTTTCGAACTTTCACAGATACAGAAGGACCTTGCATTATGAGTATTCATAGATTCAAACAAATGCCAGAAGGAGCTCATGAGTCTGCCAGACGTGGAAACAAAAGTGACAATAACTGAGATTGCACCGAGGTGAAAAGATGGCAGATGTTGTGCATCCTTACAGCATGAATCATCCAACCAATGGCGCAGTTCCAAAGCACAAGGACAGGACCGTGGGACATGTGAGGTCTGTTGCACCAGTGACGCCAACAGCGATACCCAGAAAGCGAGGTAGAGTGAGAGGAGGCAGAGAAGCTCCCAGTGTGTGGATGCAGGATTCGCATCAGTGCTGAGTCCCACCCAGCTCAGTACTTACCAAGGAAGAGCTAAAAGCCTGTTTGAAGACTTGAAGAAAAAACAGGCAGAGTCTGTGTCTTTCACCTAAGTCTTATGGACTTATGAAGGAATCCGGCTTCCGAATGGCCTCCCAGAAGGAACTCATTCGTTAGTCAGGGTCTTGATGTCCTGGGCAGTGCCAAAATCCACAGCACAGGAACCAGACTGAAAGGGGCACTCTCCTCCCCCGGGAAGCCTGCCAGGTGCTGGGCTCGCAGCGAAGCCCGTCCTTGTGTTTAAAATAGATTCTGGTTTATCAGGCCTGCTCTCAGGAGCGTCCAGATGGGGGTCTGCATGTCTTCCCGCATGTGACAAGTGCCACCGCCCACAGAGCTCCCGACCTGTCCCCGCCCCAACCCTGGCTGCTGGACCCTAGAATCGGAGGACGGGATCGCATTCCTTGGTGGAAGGTATGAGATGCAAATTAACTAACAGATACTTAAAAATAAAAGCTTTGCACCATTTAAACAGACACAGGGCACAGAGGCAGAAGGGGCTGGTGTTGAAGGGTCTCCTCCATCGTCATTCAGAACCATCTGGACTTGCTCTTTGTCAACCCAATGTTTCTGCTTGTGCTCACAGGCCTGTGTGAGCCACCACGGCCTCTCCCAAGCCAGAGTTTCCATCTGGAGCGCTGCCAGCCCCCAGCCTCACGCCCTGTGGCCCACAGGCCTCTCAACCCAAGGTGCCCTGAAGGCGATGTTAATGTCCCCAGCTGAAGGATCCTGGGGCATCTTTGTGCTTCGGGATTCACACTCTGTGGGAAGGGGGTGTGGTCTTCGGGGGCCTCCAAGCCTTGGTGCACAGCTGAGCAGCCACCTCTCTGAGTGTCAGGCGGGCGGGACAGAGAAAGAGGCCTGGCCTGCAGTGTCACCACCCCGGGACAGTGTGGACACTCTCAGAGCAGCACTTCACCAACTACAGCTACAGCCTCCCTGAGCTCCAGGGCTGGCTGCTAACCCTTCCAGGAAAATCAGAACCAAGGTCAGGGGCCTGCAGAGGCCACTCTGGCACTGCACTCACGGGACAGGCCCGGGCGGAAGGAGGGAGGACTTGGCTCCCAGGATAGAGAGACAGATCCCAGGCTACAAATGCAGACCCCGGGCTGCAGACCCAGCGCCCCCACCCCCTGCAGGTTCTCTGGCGGCCCCCCCCGAGCCCCTCCTTACCTCCCCCACACAGAACACATGTGCCGCAGTCCCTTCTCTGAGTCTGCGGCCCAGCAAGCTCCGAGGGCCAGATGCAGTTCTGGGGAGAGAACGTCGGTGGGCCCCAGCCAGGCTTCCCGCACGCATTGCATGAAAGACCCAGTGCGTGCAGTGACCAGCACCCCTGTGGGCACTGGATGACTGCTGTCCCCTGGAGCCAGCCTGGAGCCTGTTCATACGGGCGGCTGCCACCTGCATGGGGCAGGCAGGGCAGGGCAGGCCTAGGTGCTGGTGGCCCCGCTCGAATCCCCCTCCTGGCTCTGAGCCTGTCCCGCTGGCCCCAGAGACGCTTATCTTGGGTCCCACAGGGAGCCATTCCTGGGACCCAGAGCCACACGCCTGGCCCCGGGCTGGGTCCCATCTGCTCTCCCGAGCATTCTGACCACTGTGGCTGTGCCGCACCCACTCCCAGGAAGAACTGGCTTCCCGGTCACCTCTGAGACTCTCCGGCCAGCCCAGCCTGCACGCCAGGGCTCAGGCACAGGTCGTGGCCCAGGAGGAGGGACACTCTCAGGAGGATCTGCAGGGTGTCCTGCTTTCACTAGGAGACGTGGGCACACCAGAGCATCCTCAGTCTGCTGTACACACTTAAACTCACACCCACATGCACATGACACATGCTTATGCAAATCACACAAACCTACATGCATATGGCACACACACCAATGCAAACACACATGCCTGCTTACACACATAGACACAGCTGTGTACACATACATATGCACAGCGAACCCCATGTGTGCATACTACACACACTCCCACTGTACATAAGCATTCATATACACACAAATATATACAAAATACACACATACATGGACATGTATGCATACATACACACCAACACATGTGCTTGTTACCTGCACATGCACATATATCCATACAGGGAAAGCATGCACATGCATCCATGTGATGCATATGCACACAAATACACATGTGTGTTGTTCCCGTATACACATATAACATGCAGCTGTGCATGCTGTGCACATGTACACATGGTATATGGTCTGCCAAAAGCTGTATGCAGTTCAGGGAAGTATAAACTTGTACAAATGTATTACTACTGAATTTACTGAGACATCGTGAAAGCCCTAAGATACACACAGACAAAGCAGTCCATTTACCGGGAGTCAAGGTCTGGTGAGTGTTAAAATATTTACACAAGTTTTTCTTCTCCTGAAGAGTGTATACAGTTTGGGGCAGACCTGTACTTGCATGCACATGCATACACATGCTTGCACAGCACAGACAGTGCACACATTCCACACATATACTACCCTGCAGCACACATGCTCCACAGCTTACATGGTGCACACACCACGTGGCTGCAGAGCGTGCTACCACTCGCCCGCCAGTGGCCTCACATTTCTAGGGAACCCGCAGGTTCCGCACAGCCCTCCAGGGTCCGGGACACGGGAGGTGCGGGCTGCGGGTCCCCTGTGGTGCTCCTTGCCTGGCTGCTGTGCTGCTCCACACTGACCCTGCTTCCGGGCTGTGAGGACGAGGAGAAGCCCTCACTAAGGACCAGCCCCTCTCTGCACTCAGACTGCGCAGGCCAGGCGGCAGTGCGGTGCCCCAAGAGGTGCCTGCATGTCTGTCTGGTGGGTGGGAATCAGCACCTCAGGCCTGCCCCGCACTGTGGGTGCCCACTGGTCCGGGGGTGGGTGGCAGAGCGGGTCCTGGGGACAGGCGCTGGCCCACGAATGGGCCGCATGAGGCCGGGGATGTCCTGCGTGGACTCCCTTGTCCCCAGCCACAGTTTCTCAAGGGACCAGAAGCCATTTTTCCTTCAAGCTGGTGCTTTCAGACTGGGGAGCTGGGACCCCATGGACTGCTGATGCCCACACTCCACACTGGCTTCCTGGGCCCTAGTGCCCTGCTGAGGTGGCCGGGCCTTTGTGGACAGATGCGCCAACAGCTTTGTCCCGGACCCTGGATGCTCTGACGGCCCCACGGAAGCACCAGACGCTCGGGACGGAGTGAGGTCCAGCACCAGGGATGGCACAGCGTCGCACGGCTCGCAGGGCGGGACCCTGCGCTGGGCGTCTGGGCTGGGAAATGAGTTTGGGCCGCAGCTCAGCAGCTCCGATTGTATTCGCAGGGAAACACGAGTGTAAACGTGAGTCGGCCAAGCAAGCAGCTGGGGATGCGGTGAGCAGCTCCCACAGCCAGTTTTTAGAGCAAGAAAATCACCTTTTCCTTTGTCCATTTCACTGTTTAGTTTTTCTAGTTTTTGTTGTTTAGTTTCTGCATTGTTTATCTGTTTCGTTGTTTAGTTTTAGGGTCTTGGTTTTGGAGGTACAGGGATGGAACCCAGGGCCTTCACACAAAGCCAACCCTTATCCTCTTGTTTTAAAATCTTGAGCCCAGTTCTCACTAAGTCCCTGAGTTGCCAGGCTGGGCTCAAAGTTGCGATCCTGCTGCCTCAGCTTCCCAGTGTGTGGGATGGCAGGTGGCACCACCACGCCCTGCTCATCTCTCTCCCTCTGGCACCTCCCCTGTCTGACTTCACTCACACCAAAGCAGCTAGGCTCTCCACAGCCCCCGCGAAGCTGACCCACTCGGTCCAGGGGACTCCGGGCCTCAGAACAGCCCAGGAGGGACCTGAAAGGACAGCTTTGACGTCTGATCTCTCCTAGGCCACACTGAGTTTGTGGGCTGAGCGATACTTCTAATTCAAAGTTTACTATGTGATCATGGTGTGAAACATACTGTTTTTCTTTTGCTTTTGCTTTTTCCTCTCTCAGTTAATGGTGAATTTTATTACATAAATAAATTACATGTGCTGTAATTCTGGCCTTGCAGCCTACACACCAATTACACCCGGAGTCCACGCATTGAGCACAATTACCTGGAACAACAGGGGTTGCAGCCACCCATTGGCAGTGGTGACAGCAGCACCATTTGGCTCCAGGAAGCGAGTCCCACCCACCTTCCCTCGCCGCCCGCCAAGAGGAGACCTGCTGCTGCATACGCAAGCCCTGGGCACCACGCTCCAGACAGAGCCTCCCAGGCTGGGGGCAAGCAGCCCTGGATCCCCAGGGAGCAGGCAGTTTGCCGCCCACTCAGCTGCCTGGCCAGTGTCCTGCTGTCCGTGGCGCACGCTGGCCTCCAGGCCTGCAGGCTCAGCCTCAGCTCAGGCACAGCCAGGGCCGGCACTGAGCCTGGGAGGAGGGGGACCACACCCAGCCCACAGGGGCCTCCGTCCCAACCTGAGGACCCCAGAGGACACCAAACACGGTGCCCTCAGCCCACCCAGGCTTCCTCACCCCTGGAAGGCCTTGGTCACCAGCCAGGGCCCTCGTCAAGGGCAACCTCCTCCCGAAGTCGCCACTGGGGCAGCTGATGCGAGGCAGAGGGACGTGGGAGCGGAGGGTCACAGGACATGGAGAGTCCTACCCGGGGACCACACCCCCACGAGGGACCCGTGGCCTCCTGCAGACAGAACAAAGAGGCACCCTGACCCCAGAGAGAGGGGCTGGAGCTGGCCCACGTGCAGCTTGCGGACGTTGAAACCAAGCCGCACTGGCCTATGCACCAGGCACTGTCCACCACAGCCCACTGCTCGGGCAGCGCAGTCATCGGTGCCTGACTCCCACTCCCTACCGTCCTCGGCTGAGACCAAGACAGATGCCCACTACAGCCTTCAGCCTCGCGTCCCCTCTCCCACTCCCAGGGGACCCCGCCATTCAGGTCACCCCATCTGTCCCCCTCCCTACACAGCCCCCCCCCCACTCCCTTCCCTGCTGCCCAGCAAGGAGGGCCGGGTCCTCTCCCCGCAGCGTCCTGCCTCCCCCACCCCCTGGCCACGCCCACAGCGTCTGGGTCCAGGGTCTCTGGTGGTCAGCAGTGGCTCCTCTGCCTGCCCCAGCCAAGCTGTGGGCTCAGCCCTTGGGGAGGCGGAGACAGGGCCTCCCATAGCCACAAAGACTGCACCCAGCCCCTGCACTCCTAGCTGGGGGCCCGGCAGCGCCTACACACACCCCATTCGGCCTGCAGGGGGCACGCCCAGCCTCAGCGTGCTGCCCTCTCCCTCCCGAGCGCCGGACTGAGCCCAGCGGGCCGGCCGGGGGCTGAACGCAGGAGCTCCTGAACCCCGGTGGGGTGGGCGGGTACAGGCTCTGTGAAGCCCCAGTCATGTGGAGGCCCAGGCACCCCGGAGACAGCAGGAGGTTACCCTGCCAGCAATCGGCACCCGTACTGCCCTCAGGACTGTGGGGGTAAGGCAGAGAGGCCGGAAGAGGATAGGCTCCAGAAGGCAACCAAGTGGGGCCGAATTGGAGAGGACAGAGTGTTCACAAGCGGAGGGGGAGGTGGCACAGCGGCTCCCGGCCCCAGAGCACCCCGTGTTGTGTTGGGGTGGGGCTCCCACTGGTGTGATTGTCCCGCTGGCATGGGGAAAATCTCCACTCACCCCTCCCAACACCCTGGTTCTTACCCCCGGAGGCTGCTGGTGTGTGTGTCCACATGCATGTGATTGTGCATGTGCACGTGTGCACGTATCCATGAGTAGGTGGTGCCGGACGTTGGCCTCCATGAGGAGCACACTGCCTTGTGGGGTTCACGAGACTCCCTTCCTCCCCTGAGCTGGTCCCACAGCTCCATGAAGGGAGGCACTCACTGCAGGCGCTCGCTGCCCACGGCACGCTGATCCCTCCCTGTGCAAATGGGGTCCCAGGCTGGCCACCCATGCCCACCACACCACAGGGGCCATGCACTGGGCTCAGAGGCGTATATCCCCTCAGCCCCAGGGGTCCTTGGTCTCGGAGATGCCCCAAAGCTAGGTGAAAACCAGGAAGAGGACAGTGGCCAGAGTGGGGAGAGCCACATGCATGCACACAGCATGGAGGCTTCGGGCCAAGGGGCACGGGCTGAGTGGCCGGTGTCCTGGCCCTTGGAAGGATGCTCCAGGCAGCGAGGAGGCCGTCACCCCTGCCAGCGCCTCTGGACTGTGCCGACCTCCCCACCACACAGGCTGGCGGTGTCAGGCGCCTGCTCTGGCCACTGACGGCCGTCACCTGGCAGCCTCTGGCTTGCGTCCTGCAGCAGCAGCTTCCAAATACCACGGTGGCAGAGACGCGGCTGTGACAGGGAGGCGAGGAAAGGTCACGGCCCTGACACATCCTGGGCTCCTAGCTGTCACCGTAGCCTCAGAGGCCAGGAAGCGGGGAAGCTACGTGGGCCCGGGGACCGGCTCAGCAGCTCAGGGTGCAGGCATCATGTGGCGCCCTCCTCAGCATCCAGAAAGCTCCGCAGGGATCGCATGGGGAGAACCCTGGCCCCTGTGAGTCATGTGTGCATGCATGTGCAACTGGGCCGAATGCACACGTGTGTGGGTGCTGTGTGCCACATGCTGCTCACGCGGGTGTGAAGGGTCCTGCTCTGCAGTCCCTCTGGGGACTCGGCTCATCCTATGGGGTGGACGACCCCTGCCCACGCCCGCCCTCCAGAAAACAGCAGGAGGCATCCCAGAGGAGGCGGCCCAGGGTCCCTGGCAGATCTGACCGACCGAGTGACGTGGATGATGAAGGGAGGGCACTTCCTGGGCCACAGGGACTCAAGCCCAGGCCCAGGCCCAGGCCCTCGGGGCCCCAAGTCCTCAGCCACTCGCCAGCAAGCACCGCACCTCTCCTCCTCGCCCAGAAGCTGCAGTGTGCTTGGAGACAGCACCTGCTCAGGACACCAGGGCTCTGCACCCAGGCCACCTGGCCGGGTGGCAGCCTCGCTGCTCTGTGGCCCTGTCAGTGGACTGCTTCCTCCTGGGAGAGAGCGCAGGGCCAGCAGCAAGAGCAGCGAGCTCAGCTGCCCCATCAGGCGCCCAGCCTGCTGGTGCCTCATACCAGGAGGCGGCCAGCACGGGACACTCTCCTGAGTGCACAGTGCCGCATTTCTGACCTGGCCACTTGGTCCAAGGCCACAGCTCAGCCTAAGTGGACCCAGGGACAGAACACCAGGTGGCTGGGGACACAAAGTACACGTGCATGTATGCACACATACAGCTCACTCAGGCACGCACACACATGCACCTACCCTGTGTACACACTCCCTTGTGTGCACGAAGGGACCTATCCTGGGCAGCTTTCCCCGGCCGCCTGCTCTGCTTGGGCACCATGCCAGCCCAGCCAGAAGCCCCGTGCCCTCCTGTGCTAGCAGAGTATGGGCAGTCCCTCCATCTCCCCGAGGTTCCGTCTTCCAAGGACAGACCGTGCGCTGGGATGCATTGGCAAGAAATTCCTGGCATGGAAACTAAATGTGCTGAGTTGAAAAACTTCCAAAGGTTCATGGCAGAAAGGGGGGCACCAGAGGCTGGACAGGACCCTGTGTTTATCCTCAGCCAAAGGATGTTCAGCTGGTGTCTTCCCACTCTTGGTGATTTCCCCACACGGTTAGCTAACACTGTAAACACTGTGGTTGGCAAAGGGCCGAGAGCAGCTGGGCTGGGCGAATCTGGTACAGCTGCAGCAAGGTGTGCCAGAAGCCCTCCCGCCCCGATGCACGTCAGGTGGGGTCCACTGCATGGTCTGGAAACAAGGCCCTCATCGCTGTGCTAAACACCCCTTCTCTGGCTGGGCATGGTCAGCGTGCAGGACAGGTGAGGCCGTAGCTCAGGGCCTTAGTGCTGTGACCCTCCCTCCCCAGTCCCCCTAGGCCACTGCTGACCCTGCCACAGCTTCGCCCTGAGCTCCTGGGCCCGTGCTAAGTCCCCCGCATGTATGTGGCCAGTCCCGTGTCCCTGTGTCTTGCTGAAGCCCTCTCCAGCCTGACCCAAGAAGCTCCCAGCCCGGCAGACAGGCCCAGCGCAAAGCCAGCGCCTTTGGCCAGCCACATGCCTGCTGCTCTGTTGGGGGATAGCAGTGAACATCCCAGACTCGGGTGGCCTCAGAGCCGGGCACGGGAGCATCTGCTCAAGCAGGAAAGCCCGAGTGGGGCAGCGGAGGGGTGGGGCTCAGGGAGTCCTAGAGGAGACTGGCAGGTTGGGGCTCAGGCAGTGGCTGGGGGTGGCACTCTGTGGGCGGCTGTCCTCCTGAGTCCTGCGCGCTGAGCTGACACCTGAGGGTTGCACTTTGCAGGGACACCGACCTTGCAGCTCTGGGGAGCGTGAATGTGTGTGCCCCAAACTAGGGTCCTGACTTCCGCTCCTCAGGCCAGGCCTGGGGTCGGCTGGCAGGGCCACCACCAGCAGGAAGACCTCTGAGGGGCATGCAGGTGGGCCAGCGAGACTCCCAGGGGCCAGGGAGGAGGGAGGCTCTGTTCTCTCCACCCCCAGAGCCTCCAGGTCCCAGGCCGGGTAGGCGGGGTGGCACATTTTCCACCTTATCCCAGCAAAGCCACCTCGGCACACTGCAGTCCCCAGGCTGTCACCGCAGCTGCACCAGCCCAGGCTGAAGCCCCTGGGAGAGGACAGTCACCGTACAGGGGGCTCACAGCATCACCCAGTCCCAGGAAAGGCCCACCTCTCCCTGCACAGCGGCTGGCCCAGGCAGCTTCAGAGGCCCGGGGTCCGTGGTCAGCATTAGGTGAGATTCCTGCTCCTGGGTAACAGTGCTGCCACTCTGCTCATGGTTGGTTGGGAGTTGGCAGCAGAGTGGGCCCTGCCGGGGTCCCCAGGATCCAATCCAGCACCCAGCTGGTGGCTGTCTTGGTGGAGGTTCCACCGGGAGGGCTTCCATGCAGGCCGTGTGGTGCTTGAAGTGCCCAGCTCCTCTGGTGTGGGTCACAAGCCCAGCCACGACCCTCCTCAGGACCCAGAGAGACGAGCCACCTCCCTCAGTGTCAGCAGAGTCAGGGACATGAGCACGGGCTCACATGCATGTGAATGTGCTCGTGAAGGGCAAGCTGTGATAAAGGGCATGCAATCATGTGTGTGTAAGCCTGTGTGTACAACAAGCAAGTGTGTTACATGTAAAGGTGCATGCATAACTCCACAGCATAGCCCTGCTTGGGGAATGACATGCATGTGGTCATACATGTGCGGCTCTCCCCTGCAGCTACACACGTCACCACACATGTGGCCATGCACATGCTGTCCCACATAACTGCACATGTGATGACACAGGTCTCTCATGAATACCAGCCCCCTTGTCCTGGCTGTGCCTTGAGGCCCTGCCCTGTCCCTTATCACCCATCCCTTGTGCCCTGACCCTTAGCTGCACCTGCCCCAGCCCAGGACCTCAGTGGCTGGGGTTTGCTGTCCCCTGGCCACGCTGTCTGGAGGACCTGGTGCTGAACCCCCGGCCCTGCATGGCACCCTGTCCCATCTGCGTCCTCCTGCACTGACGCATGGTCAGAGAGCTCCAGGGTGACCCTGAGCAGGAGGCCACCACCCCAGGCCCTGCTCCACAGGCAAAGCAGGGAGGCTGTGTGACAGATCAGCAAATCCTGGAGGGAGGAGCTCACAGAACAGGCCAGTGCAGAACCCCTGGGGCTCAGCAGGGTTGAACAGCACAACGAAGACCAGGCGATGGGTCTGTGGGACTCCAGAAGTCAGGGACTGGACGGAACTATACCTGCAGTGGGGACCTGCTTACCTCACCCGAGGAAGCTGGGTGACATGAAATGCCACTGAACACATCCTTGCATGTGTATCCAGTGTGCCCTGATGTGTGCACACACATGTGTGTGCATGCACACTTCCATGCGCGTGGATCTCCTGAAGGCAGGCTGTGACCTTGCTGCCACTGCAGACGTGTGCACCTGTGCTTGTGTAAGCATGTGTCTTGCGAGGCTCCATCACAGGAAGCTCTGAGGGTTCCTTGGGTGGGAGCTCACAGGGCCAAGCAGCACCAGGCCCAAGTGAAGGCATACCCTCCCTGGGGATGTGGCCGGCTCTGTCCTCCGCTCCAGAGTGAATTTGGGTTCCAGGGGGCACAGGGAGCAGCCACAGAGCAAGGGTCCTGAGGGCTCGGGGATGCCGGAGGGCTAGGACCAGGCGTCTTCCCAAAGACTTAACGTGCTCACAAATGGCATCCAAAAGGGCAAAGCTCTGGACTAACCATTCATTCATTGGTTCATTCTGGTGGTGCTGGGGACTGACCCCAAGCTCATGAACACTGGGCATGCACCCTGCCACTGAGCCACCCCAGCCCCATCTTTCCTGAATTTTAAGATTGGGGGTGACATCCAGTCCGTGGCCCAAAGCCTCCCCTTTGCCCACCACGCTGGCTTCCCCACTTCTCAGCAGGAAACGCCTGGGCCGCCACCGCCCGGACACCCAGAGGCTGAAGTCCCTCCCCACCAGGTGACGGTGGCCCCTTGGTTGAGCCATCGCCTGCAGGCTGTGTGCTGAAGCACGCAGTGAGGGAGGTGGGGGGAGCAGTGAGGTGCAGGACCAGCGTGGCTCAGATGCACACGCACATAGCACACACGTGAACACAGGAGGACGGAGCCGGAGAGGCAGCCTGTGTTGATGACTAACAACCAGCACAGTCCCACCCAGTACAGGACCTGCGGCTGTGGCCCTCGTCTTTCTGGGCAGCGCTGACATTGAGCAATGGGTGGAGAGGACAGCGGGCTGGGCGGCCAGCCGCTCCCCGATGCCTGAGCTGGGCAGAGCGCCTGGACGAGGATGGTTAGGATGCGGCCGCCGGCCGGGGCCCGCTGGCCCTGCACGTGGTGCAGCTCCAGGCGCAGGAACATCTGTGAAGCAACACCTGCCGCCGCAGAGCCGCATTCATTAATCACGCGACTGAGACCATTCTCCTTCACGCGGTGACCTTCCCAGCCACCTCTGCCAGCCGGGGCCCAGCGCAGGCAGTGACCTCACCACTGTGAGTGCTGGAGCCTGGCTCCCACGCGCAGGGGCCCAGCAGCCCCCAGAGACTGCTACGGCCAGACCCGGAGCCAGGGAGGGACCCAGGGGCCCAGCTCCCGGAGGGCGCGACTGGGAGGGCCAAGAGGGCTCCCCAAAGTGCGAGGGTCCCGTTCAACTCGCCGAAGGTCTTGCTTTCTTTGCATGGAGAAATAATTTTAAAAGCAAAGACTCAGAGAAGCAGCGAAACCAAACTACCGTTGTAAGAGCACACAGCAGCAAATACCACGTGGAACCACACGGAGAATCGATGTACTTGGGTTTGAAGAGCACGCGTGGCACATCCAGGGTCCCCGCGCCCCACCACACCCTGCTGCCTGTCTGTACCCCGCCCGCTCTGGCTGCGCAGACTCCAGAACAGAGTGGACTTGTTAAAGCTCCTCACTGCTCTAACATCAGCGACGTGTTTACACAACGGTTCCCGCACATTCACAGGCATGGACTCACTGTTTCCTGTACGTACACACAGCGAACGGATTTCTTGGAATTCAGTCATTTTTTTTTAGTGGAGATTATAAGGTGTAAGTTAAAGATTTATATTGGTTAGAAATCCTCCTCTTTGTTGCATATTAAGATACCGTGTTTTAAAATTATTTTTACAAGTTTTTAAACTGGAATGGCATTTATTATCTAGAAAGTATGCCTTTACAGTATTATAAATCATGCCTTTTCTGCCTTGAAAATTATTTTCACTTTGGCAACACAGGTGTAGGCATGAGTAACACAATGAGCCTATGAACACCATCGAGGGGTGCGTATAATGATGTAAAACCCAGGTACAGTCCCACCAGCAACACAGCTGTCCTCACCATGAAGTGGTGTTCAGACCTAGCTGTGGCCCACACAGGGGGTCACTTAATGGAACAGCCTTGTGCAGGGCCCTTCTATGGCCTTCCCACCCAGAGCGCCAAAGTGCGGCCCTGTCCTGAGGACCGGCCTAGAGGCCGGGCTCCCGAGAGTCAGGGCTCTGGGCAGCTCTGTCCAATTATCCTCTCTACCTTCAGCCACCTGCAGGAACCGTACGGCAGAGATCCCCTGGAAAAGTCGGGCTTTCTGGTCGTTGGCTGCCTGTCACAGGACCCGGTGATGCTCCTGGGTGACGGCGGGGCCGGACTGGGTGTGGAGAAACGGAGATCATTGTAGCCTTTTGTATGCAAGAGGCTGCTTATTCACCAGTGAAGGTAGGCCCATGGTAAATTTAAACTTCTATTTTATTTTTTATTTATTTTTTTGGTAGTGGGGATCGAACTGGGGTCCTTGCGCTTGCGCAGCAGGCGATGAAACCACTGAGCTAAATCCCCGGCCCAAAACTTCTATTTTAATTCTCTTTTGCTTTTGACGTTCCTGGTGTTGGCCGGAAGTGAAAGAACAGGGATTCCCTCCATGCCACACTGTCCAGCCTTCACCCGCCGCGTGGTTCTCGTCTCCAAGAGAGCCGTACTGTGACATCCAGACAGCGGCTTCTTTTCTCCTTGCAGCACAGGGGCAGAGGCCCATCCCTGCCGGCTGTCTGCAGGCCTCAGCATGGCCGCCCTCCCGTGACTGCTGCGTGGCTGCACGGCATGCAGATGCACACGCGAGGCCTCCTCTCAGAAGCCAATTCATGCGGGCACTCATGCGTGCCCGCCCCGAGCCACGCCTCGGCTGATGCACTGACAGGCGGCCCAGGCCCCAGCCCCGCTGTCTGTGCGGGCCCTGCCCTGACCTCCCGGGCGCCCGGGCCGCCCCTGCCCAATGACCCTCTATCTCCAGCGGGTGACAACACTCCCCTCACAGCCTCTCCAGAGGTCGGGCGATAACCCAGGAGAGGCCTTATCTGCATCCTTCCCCTCCTGTCCCTGAGAAGGGACAGGACACAGGGCCTCCACGGAGCTGGGGCAGCCAGCGAGGAGGGCCCGGCAGGCTGCTGCAGGGCAGGCTTGTCACGTGTCCACAGGCCCCACTGCCCAGCGGGTGGCCAGCATCCTCCACACAGCCGCGCCGTGCAGGTGACGAGGCAGTGGAGATGGCAGGCTCCTCTGAGGCCCTCAGGGCCACAAGCAACTCTCCCCTGCAGAGAGGAGGCGCCAGGGCCTCCCTGCCTGTGTCCCCAAGGCCCAACAGATGGCCTGGAGGTGGCCGAGGTGGACCTGGCTTCCCCCAAGGGGTGGCCCAATGCAGCAGGTGGCACCAGGCCATGCCCACTGGGACTGGGGTCCGACTGGCCCGGCCCAGCTCCTGGCACAGCCATGAAGAGGGCAGTCCGGGCACGGTCACAGGGAGCTGGCCCGAGTATCTCTCCTCCCGCCACCGCCCCACCGAGAGGTGCCAGGAGGGGTCCTATCTCCCCACTGCCTCATGGGCTGGGCGGCTTGAACCGCAGAAACCTCTGCCCTGGCCCCAGCAGGCCTGGCTCCTCCCGGGTCCTCTCCAGCTCCATCTGACATCTCCGGTGTCCATCGGGTGTCACCTGTGTCCAGCCCCTCCGAGGGCCCCAGCCACGTGCAATCCAGGCCCAATCTCCTCCTGCCCGGCCTCGCCTTAACCCGACTGAATCTGCAACAACCCAGTTACTCGCAAATGCGGCCACACTCAGCAGTCCCAGGGCACGAGCTTGGGGAGCACTATTCAACCCAGCACAGGCCCAGCAAACGTGTGCCTCCCTAACAGAACCCACACCTCATCTCAGAGCCCGTCAGACGTGGGGCCCTCGTCTCTGCGCCCCGCCTTTGGTGTGACCTTCCCCGAGGGCCGTGGCCAGGCTGGGGTGCACACTAGTCGTGGGCCGGGTCCTCGCACAGAGAGGAACCGGGCACATCCCACCCGCATCAGTGCCTCTGGGAGGGGTCCCAGCAGGAACCTCTCAGCCCCGCGCCTCCACCCCCGCACGCCGGGGCCCCACAGAGGAGGCGGCCCACCTGCACCCAAGCGGCCTGCGGAGGGCGGGTCCCGACCCACTGCTCCTGACCCAGTTTGGTAGCGGAGAAAATACGGTTCGAGGACAATGGATCAACAAGGAAATCCAGGAAAATGTCTTGTTCCCACATTAGAGAGCGTGAAGAGGATCATTTATTAATTAAATAAGGGACTAAGCAGGACAAACCTTTGAGCAGGCGACGTAACATTTAAGAATAAAATCGACGTGGTGAGTGAAGGTCGCAGAAGATCAAGTAAGGCGCTAACAGTGCTGCTTTTTCCATTTTCTTATCGATCAATATTACATTTTTCCAAGCTAAAATGCAGCAGCAGACTTATTGCTGACCTTTTCCTCACCTTCCATGCGCGTGAAATCACGGCAAAATAACAAACGACTTTATAAGCCACTGAATTTTTCTGATACAAACCCCCAGGTGGGCTAGAATCTTCCTGAGAATCTATTTCTTTTGAAAGTAGGAAGAATGAGCCGCTGCTAATTAGACACCCAAGAGCCGCTCGCCTGGCAAAGTAAATCACGCTTCCAAGCAGTGCTGAGAGCTCGGGGCGAGGCCGGCCTGCTCCGCAATGCACCCCGCGCCCCGCGCGACAGCCGCCTGGCGGGAGAAGGTCAGGTCGAGGCGACGCGTCTCGGCCCGGGTCCCAGCGCTCAGGGCGCCCCTGCCACCAGAGGCTGCGTAGCTCTCGGTCTGAGAGGTTTCTTAAGCTGGGCAGGAAAACCCAGGGGCCGGGCCAGACCCCGGGCGCCTAACCCAGAGGGACACACGCACGCACTCTGTGTGTGTGGCGTGTCCCCGGCCCCCGGAACCATTATTGGAGCGTCTGCGCTGTGTGGGCGGGCAGAGCACCGGCGGGCTGGGCCGAGAGGCCTGGCTTCCTGCCGGGCCCCCAAGGGCCCTAGCAGGGTGACCAAAGTGAATTCAGACTCATTTTAGAAAGACCTTTGGTTCCCAGTAAAATAAAATAATTGCCTCGATACTAACAAAGGTATGGATTTTCTTTAAACCTCTGAGTGACAACAAATGACCTAATCTGGAAATTCCTGCTACAAGGAAACTCGACTGGTCCTGAGCGGCTGACAGCATAACCCACACTCAAAGCCGCATGGCAGTGGCTCTCACTGGATTACGGCGTAAGTGGCCCCGCCTAGGAAAACCCAGTCTTATTAACACAAAAGCTGTTATCCGTTTAGAAATGAAAAATACAACACTTAAAGAAGGTAGTTTTTAGAATGCTGTATTCTACTCATTTGTAGAATGAGTACCTAAATCCTAATGGTGCTCCACTAATTATTCGTCTTAAATAAAATCTAAACTGTGTACATGCAGCGCGACTTGTGAGGCTGGGGTGGCTGTTAATGGAAAGTTATCTTCCCTTTCATTTACATTCCAAAATTCCAAGCTGGGTTAGAAGGAGGTCCCGTGCTGAAATGAGGCGAGCGTCTTGGTTTTGGGGAAGCCTGATGGTAGCCAAGCTTGCAGCATAGCTCACACTGCGCCTGTGCCGAGTGCCTACAGTGGATCCCAGCCGGGGAGTGATGGGAACAGAGGCAGGAACTGGGGCTCCGGTTGGGGTCTCGGTCAGTCGAGGCCAGAGGGAGGCATGAAGGTCCTGGGCAGGAGTGACAGGGACAGAGGGCCCAGGCCACTGGATCCTGAGCCTCCTGCTCCCAGAGGGCCATCGGGAAGCCCCGGGAGAGCCCGCTGCAGGAAGGAGGGGTCCCCGGAACTGGGCACATGGTACCCAGCTGGCCGCTGGGCCAGTCTGCCAGCAGCTCCCTCTCCCCATGGAACCCTCAGGGCTGCTCCAGGCTCAAGCGGGCACTGGGAAGGGCGCTGGCAGCAGGACGCAGCAGAGCCAGCAGCAGGTTGAGGACAGCCCAGAAATAGTGTCCCCAGGACACCGCAGAGAAGCCAGGCCTGTGCGCAGCACCGGGGCCCTGTGTGGTGGGGGCTTTGAAAAGGTCACTGCGCAGCAGCGCCCACAGCCAGAGCCACAGGCACCGAGGCCTTCAGATTGTCATCTGTCACCTCCTGCCCCGGGAAGGAATGCACCCCTGAGATAGGAAGTGCAGGCGGGGGGCTTGACTCGGGGAGGGAAAGCGGCTATCGATGGCCCTCTCCACTGTGCTGTCGACACGGTTATCGAAAGAGGTGGACACACCAGTATTATTAGCTCCGAGCTCTCAGCCGGCCGCGGGCGAAGGGACACAGGAAACCCGAGTGTGGCGTGCGTGGGCCTCACTCACCAACAAAACCGTCTCTGCAGTTTTCTGTCTTCTCCGGCTTGGCGGCCAGTCACACGTAGGTCAAAGACAGTGGCTCACACATAACAGCAGGAGCTGTACACAGAGCATCTCTTTCTCCTCGTCCAGAAGTGGCTCGATATCAAAATGATGAGGAAAAACATATAGGAAATATGTAGGGAAATATGACGGATTTCTTGGGTAGAGCAGGTTTTAGAGTACAGAGTTTTATAATTCTTCACATTTGTTACTGCATTTGACTTTTAACCATGTGCAGGTAATGAATGTTTCCATGAAAACAGCAAATAAGTAAGCAGTCCGTGACGGCCACCTCCCCCTGTCCCCTGCTGGCACTTCCCGGACCCCAGGTGCCCGAGAGCCGCCCCTGGGGTCCTGGCCTGGGCTCCCTCCTGGGCCCTGGGCCTGCCGAGCCCTCACCATCCACACTAGCCTGCCGTTGGATTTTCTCATAGAACTTCCACGTAGTTGCTAAGTCTTTGCTGAAGCCAAAAGAATCTGCACACCAGTGTTTTCCTTCCTCTCATAACCCTGAAAGGCAGCCAGAGATTAACTGTATTTACAAACTAAATGAGCCCTGTGAGGGATTAAATTTACCAGGAAAATAGGTCTCAAAAAAGAAAGCTCTGCACTGCATGACGTTTACTCTTTTAAACAACAGAAAGGGAGGCCTCGTGTGGGTGAGGCCTCAGATGACCATGACCTGTCCCGTCCACAGTGACCCGGCATGGGGCTGTCAGCGCAGTATCCCTGTCCCTGCACGCTGGCCGAGGCCGTGCTGTCCTGCACCCCCTCCTCCTCCGAGGACGCGGCTTGAAGGACGGGCGGGCAGAGTCGTCCATCTGTCCTGTGCCCCACGCGTCCCTCCTACGTATGAGGGAGAGGCCGCTCAGGACTCCTGCATCGTCGGTCACAGCCCCCGCTTCCCTCCCGGATCCGCCTGTGAGGTCCACGCTCAGAACCGGGGGCTCACACTGCTGCCCTGGCCCTTTGGCCTCCCTGCCCGGCTGGCGGTGCCCCACGTGAGCAAACAGGAGCACCATGTCCTCTCCCTCTTGATAGCAGGATTCTCGGACCCCAGAAAACACCTCCGTTCGACGCTGTCCTGAGATCACACCCTTAGTTACCTGGACAAGGCTGAGCCCTGCAGAGCTCTTCTAGCACGGCCAATTCCCCGCATTTCCCTCCCACTCGTGGCAAATGTGACCTTTTGCTGGGATCTGATGGCGAGCCTCCTGCAGAGAGAGGTGGCCATCAGGGCTGCTGCTCCCTGTGGCCCTCTGATGGGGAGGACCTGTAGGCCTGGGGCACAGTGCGCGGCTGTAGAGGCGGAGACGGGAACCCAGCAGCTCCGAGTCCGACTGGCAGCCGCGAAACAAACCTCGTTCTGCCAGCGTCTAGGGTCATCTCAGCCACGGCACAGCCGGGCGGCCCAGGGCGGGCAGGCCGAGGACTGCATGGGCCTCCTTCCTCCCTTCCTCCCTCCCTCCCTCCCTTCCTTCCTCCCTTCCTTCCTCCCTTCCTTCCTCCCTTCCTCCCTTCCTCCCTTCCTTCCTCCCTTCCTCCCTTCCTCCCTTCCT